>VZRR01000832.1:0-161568 GCA_013398015.1 Oreocharis arfaki | reverse complement strand
TTTTTTTTTTTGTCAAACTGTTGCCTTTGAATTTATTGATGGGGTTCTTTTTCACCATGTATCAGTAAGTCTAAAGTATGTAAAATTTGAGAAAGGATAGATGTGGTGTAGCATTTTACAGTTACATCTGTTAGATTAAACCTTGACAACTACTGAAAGTAATAATTACATTGAAATTCCCTGTGTTCTTAAATCTTTCTGTAATTGTGATCTATGTATTATCTCTTCAGTCCAAATGTGACAATGAGAGACAAAACACAGCACTACGTGGACCCTTGTTTAGATTCCACCCAGTGACCTTACCAGTGTTCCAATGTATAAATAGTCACCTGAAGTACAGTATTTTTTCTTGAATGACTAGTGCAGTAATTTTCAAATTAGGCTCTGACTCTGTGTTGGCCTTCAGGTTAATTCATTTTTTCTTATGACAATATTAATCCCTTTTCTCCAATGGCTCATTTTTCACATTTTCAGTACTGATAGAAGACCGCAGTATGTTAAAAATCAAGACACTTCAAATGATGCCTACTAGATTGTATAATACTTGATAGCATGACACAAGTTTCATTTACATGTCTTACACAATTATTCAGTAGAGAGTAGGGTTAAATTGTTTATTCAGGGGAGGTGACAGCTGGGGTTGCAATTTTTTAGAGCTGTGCTTTTACATACCAGCTGAAAAACTAGATCTGCAAATGTGGCTTAGTTTTCTGGTTTCCCAGTGACTTATTTTATGATCCTTTATCATGGCACTTCTGCCTCATTTCTCCATTAATTTATTCCAGAATGTTGCTTTTCTGATGTGTTTATATGTAAAGAACAGAATGGTTGAGCTGCTTCAGTTGAATCTGGAGGAAAGAAGAAAATAAGAAGCAGTTATTAGTACTTCTATGATCTGAAGCTTAATTTATTAGCACACATAAAGTAACTCAAAGGCTCTGTGTAAAAGGGCATGCATGCATTAAAAAGATATCTCTAGAGCCAAGCTGCTATCTTCATTTCTTACCCTTACAGGATTAAATATCTTAGAAAATTAAATGTACTGATGAAACGAAGAAAAATATTACACCCAAAACAATTTATTAAAGTTAATATTTGGTGGTCTTGCAATGTCGGATCAAGGGGGCAGAGCTGTACTTGCATGAAAATCCCAGTGATTTAATTAGACCTCTGAGGAAACAAGATATTGCTCAAAATAAAGTCAGGTGGTATGCTAACCCTAGGTCCTGGGCACCTATTATATTCTAATAGTGCTAATTTTAATTTCTATAGAACATATCTCCCACCTCCTTTTTAAACATTTGTGAGTTTCACTCCATTTGTATTAAAAAAAAAAAAAAAAAAATCATCAGGATCTGAAATCAAATATCTGGCTTGAAATACTTGGTTTCTCCTCTCAGTGCAGTTGATGAAGCTGGATGACTGTGTCTCACCAAGAAAATGAATTTATGCCCACACTCTGTTGTTCTCCAGCTGGTTAGAATAGCCTTCCATAATTTCTAGGTAGCTGAATGTACAACACAGACTATTTAAATTTTTAAATGCTTAGTCGTCTGAAAGAGAAGCATGGAGAAATGCTGCCAATAGTTTCTTAACAACAGGTTAAAGGGTTAATGATTGTTCTAATCACATTCAAACGAAATAAGTTTAAAAAAACACCAAAGCAAAATAAAAACCCAAATCCCAGGTATTGTAGAACTTTGCAGTCAGAATTGACTCTAATAATAGGGGGAAAAAAGTGAGTAGATGTATTGTGTGTGGATTTGGTTCATCCATTTCCAGCTGCAAGCTCCCTATAGGCATTCCCCAGGAATGCATATGTGTCTCAAATGGCATGTTAAAACTGACTTCATAAAAAAAATGAAGAGATTGGTATAGAATAATCAGAATCATAACTGGGTCTTCAATTCTGCTTTCCTTTTAATGTTTATTGTTACTGCATAACTCTTGTTCCAATTCTTTTTATTAGTGTAATGTTTTCCACGTTTCCATTTCCATTAAAACCACATTCAGAGCTATTAGTGGATTGTTATTATCCAGTACTGTATCAATTAATGGAGCCAACATGTGAAGAAGCAGATGTAGATCAATTCTATGTGAGACACTGGCCTTGTGGACTTATTTTCTTATTCGCTTCTCAGAGAAGTGATTTTTGGTCATGGCGTGGAAGGTTGAGAAAGAGAAGATAAATACTCAGCTTCAGAAAAGGCACAAATCCACATGTCCCATATCTTAATGGAATTGAATCAGATTAGTTTGATACATTTTGATTTTTGCTGGTTTAAATGTTTTTTAAGGTAATGTAAGAAATTCACTATTTATTTTCTTTCAAAATAATCTAATGATTTCCTTTTGTTGTGCACCAAGCTGGGTTCCAGTTCTGGCCACACACTTAGCTCAGCATTTTGAATTTCATGACTATTTTTTTCTGTATCTTCCACACGGAGGGGAGAGGGCAGAGACTTTTTTGTTGAGTTGCACTGGGAGATTTCAGACTCCTGGCAAGTCGTCATCCAAAGTATGCAAAGTGTTTTGATGGAATAAATAAGTACCTGTTATAGCATACCCAACATATGGAGAAAACAATAAAAATCCCTCCTGCTCACACCTGTTCTCATATAAAACAAGAATAACTGAATCTACTGGAATTCCATCAGTGGAAGGGAGAGGGGGAGCAGCTCACATGAGCTCAGTGCCTGTCAATGTTATAATCAAATGCTGGATACGTTCTGACTGTTAGCTTGGGAGGGATGCAAGTCAGTGCAGCTTCAGTCAGCTGACAAATATCTACAAATAAACAACATCTCTCCTCATTTTCTGTTTGGGGTTTCTGTCCTTCACATGAGTAAATTTCTCTCTATTGTGACCATGTATCTAAGTTTTTTGTTGTGTCATGCTTGTGATTTTTTACTGTTATCGTTCAGCATTATTTTCATTAATTGTTTTGCCATTATCATGTTTTCTTTTTCTATTGAAACATCATTTCTCTTCGTTTTAGGAAAAGGAATTAATTTTTTCCCACTTAGTTTATTGCAAGTCCTAAGGCTTCAGATTTTATAAGAGAACAAAGTACCTTCTCCAGACTGTTTTAATTGAAAACTGCCAGGGGCAGGTGAAGGATTACTGTTAAGGTTCAATTGGTTTCATCTTGGATGGTCCACAGACATGAATCCCTGTAATCTCTCATAAACAAATTCATGTGCATGCAGCCAACTTGTCAGTCATGTAGGGAATGCACTGAGTATGATAAAGAAAACATGTTATTTAACATTTTATGTTATTTCACATTTTACGTAATATCCATTCATAAGATGTAATTTCTGCTAACAGAAGAAAGCCTTTTGTGTTAAATAAAGAACTGTATTCCACATGTAGAATATAGTTGTTTACTAATGTGGCTCTTTTCTACTGGTAAATACTTGTGTGTATAGATGAAGTTAGAAGAAGTGTTCTATTACCAAGGGCTTGGTCTGAGCAAGAATTACCTGGGTAATACAGGCTCAGTGCAAGAGTGAAAGGTAGAAAAGCTCAGAAAGCAATAAGGGCAACCAGTAATTATTTTTCTTTCCAGGGTATAGATAGGAGACACATTGAGTTGACAGAAGCATACTATAAAATCAACCAAAGTGGATTTAAGTATTTAAATTTTCATGTTCCTTGTCTTTTCAGCCTAAGGATATTCAGAAATTAGAATCAGCCCTGATTTTCAGCATACTTCCCCCTGCTTAATTTCTATTACAAATGTAACATCATTTCAATAATGTATCATATACTGTGGTAACCTGTTTGAGAACTGTTTAAATCGTTGCTTAGATTTTAGATGTGAGCTCTAATGTTTCTCTGATATCCCGAGCCTGGGTTCATTACCTAGATCTGCAACATTACTATCCAGGGCGGCCTAAATCTCTGCTTTCATTGCAGTCTTACCCTGTCCTCTGCTGCTGTCCTAACAGAGAAATTAGTTCTGTGAACTACAAGCCTTGCTGGGAGATGGAAAACAAACTGGGCTATAAAGAAGATTAAAGATTTTCACTGGAAGGTTGGTGTCTAGAAAACAGGTCTGAACCTATTGGATCACTTCATTTAAGCCACTGAACTGTGGTAATTAGACTTAGGAGGAAAGAGCATTCATATTTCAAAAGACTGAATTGCTGACTCCAGTTTGACTCTGCGGCGTGCAGGGCTGAGCTCTGCCCTGGTTCCAGAGTGCCAGAGGATCTCCAGTCACCATCTGCTCACATCACTGTGGGGCCAACAGCACTGAAGGAGATCATAGGTGAAGGTCCTCTATTCTGCACATTGTCTTCCAGGAAAGAGTTTATAAGATAGGAAGCAATGTCAGCTGCCTCTGCATTGAATAACAGTCACTAGCAAATGGAATACCAGGTATTAACAAATGCTTTTGGTGGGGGATGTAATCAAGCAGTGCCCAGGATTTTTGCTTCTGGTAGTGCTTAGGGCGGGGAATAAAGTGAAATGTGAGCTTTTGTTGCACATTTTCTCTTTTTTTTCTCTACTTTAGTAATTTTCACCTGACCCGGGAACTTGTTTTTAATGGTGCTTATTTTAGTTTCCCATAACAAATCTTTTTCACCTTACCTGCGTAGCTTGTTCATATGGTTTTGTTACAGCTGCCTCTGCCTGACAATTGGGCCTGGTACCTGCTTTGCTGGGCCATAATTATTGCATAACATGTGCAAGACTTCTCCTGAAAAAGGCCAGAGGTGTACAGGCTCCCTAAATAAGTCCATATTATTTGTTGCTGCCCATACTTGCTCATGGCCATGGGCAGCCTTCTAGAGCCCAGCCTTATTTCATAGAAGGAGCAGGCTCTCTCTTTGTTTCCAAAGCAGAACATCAGGACATGACTTGCACCCAGTTTCTGAGAGGACAGCAGTTAATACAGATCGACCTGTATTGTCAGACAGCTGAAATATCTTGCCCAAACATAGCATTCTGCACACACATACCTTATTTGCAGGTGCAGAATATTTGCTAAATGACAACCTATGGAGGCATCTCCAGGCCTAATTAATGTGAGCTTTGGAAGCATTTAATTTTGATCTGCCTTGCAGGTCAGGAGCCACACTGATAAATGTAATTTATGATGCTGTGAAGAAAGTCCCCTGTAGGTGGAAATTCAGCTCCAAAAGGGAATATTGTGCTGTCTGACAGATTTCAAAGGGGAGGGGGGAGTGGACAACTTTGCTTTAGTCTTTACTTTTGGGAATTTTCTTTTCCATACTTTTAAGAGCATAGAAAAATTGTATCTAAAAGAAATGCTTCATTTGAGTTGTTTTAGACTAGTTAGAGCAGGTAATGCAGGGCTGGTATATTACCTGTACATGTAGCCATTTAATAAAAGCCCCAGTGTGTCTAGGTAGACAATTTGGTGGCTGTTCCAGAGGTGTGTCCTTTGTGTAAGGGTCAGGAAAAGGTTGTGAAAGATGCAGTAGAATTTAGCAGCCTCACTCACTCTGACCCAGAAGGAGATTTGCTATTTTCTTTTCACTTCACTGTATTTATAATCTTACATTTCTCAACATTTTCAAGCCTTATAATCAGTCAAAACATACATTCTAAATTTCCATGAGACTTTGACGGTACCTGCAGATGTTTTCATGAATATGTATTTAAGGGTAGCATAACTGATTCAATAACCTTTAAAATTCCTGGTTTTGTGTGTGCATGTGTGTTCATTGGTTTTCTGTTTCTTCTCACAGAGGCAATTTCTCGGTAGATGTTCCTCAGCTCATACAGGAATATGCTCATCAGAAACAGTGCTCCACAGCACACACTCCTAATTGAATCAATCTCTGAAATGGGCACCAAGAAATAATGTTAAGTGTAAAGCATATGAGGCAATAAAAACCAGATAATACCACTAACTTCATTCTCCACTTGGTATGTATTTTATCTAGAGGAACAAATGTGGATTTTCAGTCCCATGGCTGAACTGAGTGGATACTGTGAGGACAATTGTGGGCTAAGGATATCCAGTGCCCTTCCATACCGCAGGCCTCGGAGGGCCGAGGTCAGGTGAAAGGCCTGAAATATGGAACTAAGTAATTTGAATAGCTGTTAATGGAGTATCTGTGATGCACATATTCGTCTCTTTTGACCGAATGAAACATTCCTTTTTAGAGAAATCTTGTGTACCAGAGGACCCTCAGGAGATGGCAGAGAATTTCTGCAGAAGGCAGTGCAGTCCCGTGCTCAGGAGCCGAGTGCTCACATCAGCTCTGCAGCTGAGCCCGCTTGTTCAGAGGACTGAGTCAGAGCTCTCACTGCAGCCGGGTGTTTTATCCACAGTGCAGAAATCAGCTGAATAATGACTGCAATATCTACACCACAAATAGTTTTAGGGGCTTAAACTTTGAAAAATGGGCCTAAGCAATGATTGAGAAGATGCTGCAAGAATTTCAGAGCTGATTCTGACAATCAGCATTGACAAGACAAGCAGACACTTTAAAATAATAAATAGTAAACTTGCAAACATGGGCAGAATATATGTGGCCCAAATGTTATTTCAGGGTGACTGGATTAAACTAGTTTCTCAATTTTAGAGTTTTTGGCTTTATATATAGCACATTTATGTATAGAATCACAAATATCATATTTGTCCTTTATTGGCTACATTTATTTTGTTAAACTTAGAAGAATTGGTTCATCGCTTTCCCTGGAGATTCACTACCTGAATTACTGAAAAGATGAATGATAGGTTGGTAGGTGCCCATGGAGGAAAGACGAAACGGTTCAGGAACTCTCAACTCATCTTCCTTTGTCAGAAAAGAAATATTTGTTTCAGAAAATATGAAGTTGAAACAGTATTTTTTTGTTTGATATTTAAATTCCTGCCTTCTCAAGTTCAAGTGAGGCAAGATTAGTCACTCATATAATTAAAAGAACATGGGCTTGGACATAATGTGTCCTTGGAACTGGCAGGCAGTGCCTATGATTAGAAATTTGCTGTGGGCCACTTCTAAAATGAAGGCAGGTAATCTCGAGTGTTTGGGTTGGTTGCTTTTTTTTCCTCTGCCTACATCTTAGAAATACCTCAAATTGACGCTAATCTGATACTTCGAACTCCCAAAGCCCTTTGGATTGTGAGGGGAGAATGTAAAAAATTTTCCTTGATGTCAGTCAGTAACTTTTGCTTTTCTGCAGGTTAGAAAAGGTGATTGACAGGAATAGCAGTGCTGCTCCGTACTACAGTTCAGTTTGAACAGAAAATTAGATTGACTGGCATTGGATATTTTCTTTTCCTTTTAAACAGTTGAAAACAATGACAGCAGAATGGAAATGCAGTTCTTGACTGACCTGCTGAAGGATTTTTTTTTTTAAAAAAGCCTTAGATGAAATAATATGTTGTAAGCTGAGAATGTGAACAGAATCTGTGAAATGAAATAATTTGTTCCCTCTTTTCTCGCGTGAGTGTGTATAATCTCTCCTGCTGAGTTGAATGAAATGGTTGCATGTGAAACATAGCAGTGAAATATTTGTGTTGTGCTTTTTGCCCTCTCTGTTACATTCATGTGGTGGTAGGGATCACATTCCATTTGTCCCTGTTTCCATATGGTGCAACCTCTTTCAATCTGCAGCTGACTGGCAGTGCTGTGCTTGAGTAAGGAGGGCAGGACTGCTTTAAAGAGAATTTTAGGAAAAGCTTCTTTGTGGAGCCATTATGAACAGATGCTTCACTTTTAAGATTTTCTGATTATACCCGTGCTGATAAGCACTTACCTGCAGTCGTGGTAAGGTTTGGAACATCGGGTTGAATAACAGTGAGTGCGTTGGAATGACAGTTGGCAAAAAGGATTTATTTGGCCTCCACAAAGTGGGCAGGAGACAATTTGAACTACAGACGGTGTCTGCTGATTTCTGTTTTAGGCATCTATCTCTGTGTCTTAAATTTAGGTGACTGCATAAAAGAAAATTTACTTCTTCCTCTTTTTAAAAAAGAAATTAAAATTTGGTGTGTGGATGAAATATGTAGCAATATTTGCAGTCAGGGGTACTGTCCACAGCTATGAAATAATATTAGTACATCTCATCTCTGTCCTTTTGGTAGGTCAGACAACAGAGATCAGTCTTCCACTGGGACTCCAGTGTTCAATATCTGTATTGCACTTGATGTATTACATTACTAAACACACCAGAGGGAATTTTTGAGGCCACAGGGCACCACTGGTGGTGAGCAAAGACCCTGAAATTTGTCTCTTTGATATTCCAAAAGAGCATTTCAGAGTGGTTTGTAAGTTACCTGTGGGATCACTACTTCATCTGGAAATTTTTCTGGCAGATTTTGAATTTCTCTCTAAGTTATTGGTTGGGTGATGCAATGCTCAGCTTTAATTTAGAAGGGGTTTATTAAATTATTCTCTACCATGTTGAAGTGAGAGCTGGAGCTCATTGAAGTGTTCATTGTTGGATGACTGATGACGTTTTAGGAACCTGATAGTGTTCACACCATGTCGTGTTCAGCTCCTGTTTGCAGAGGGGCTCTTGGCACAGGTCTGAAAGTCTTCTCAGTTCCACATGTTGGAGGTGCTGCCTTTCTGTAGCAACTAAGTAGTTATTATTTTTATTTTTCTTGCTGGGTATCTGCCCATGTAGCTGGAGTTCTACAGTCAGAAGAGGGAAGGTTCACTTATGTTCCTGCATATTATGTCAAGGCATGGCAAAGTGAAACTCTCTCAATAGGCAAGTTTGAAAATGCTCAGCTGATCCTGTCTTGCATACAGGTTCAGACTGCTCTTGTAGAACGAAAAAGAAAATACAGGTCTCCATTGAGCCGTGAAATGACAAGGAGATGATTGTGTCAAGTCTTTTTAAGGTTTTGGGGTATTTTTTAATGAATTTTATCCTCCCAGTTTTTCTTGCAAGTGCTTGAAACCACCTGTTTCTTCTGCTTGGCTAGATACTTCTGTTCAACACATATCTTTCCTTTTATTACAACAGCCACAGGGCTTCACAAAAATGATAGGTTAAAGACGTAGTCCTGATTCTAAGTGCTCGCCAGCCAACAAATCTAGTCAGGTATGAAAGGAAATATGTTCAGCACCTGCTGAAAGACAACGGGAGCAGCGGCACTGTTTGTGGGCAGATGTGCACAATGCTTCCTGCCCCTTGTGAAAAGCTTCCTAAAATGCACAAAGCAGCCCTTGATTTAGCACAGTAGGCAAAATCAGGTGGGCAGCCAGTCTGCCTTATTTGTTATGTAGCAGTTAAACCAAAGGTGAATGTGTCCAGCTGAAAGAGTTGCAAATGTACCAATTTAAAATTGAATAATGCCTAGGGAGCAGAGCAAAGAATTATCTACTCAAAATGCTTGAATTGATAAAAATTATGTCCAATTCTCAACTGTATAAACCAGATCTCCATGTCCTTGGGAAGTCTGAGACAAAAGAAAACTAACACAGGCTGCACACTGCAGGCTGTCGAAACATAGAGCCAACCTAGAACCAGTGAAAGTTTTATCTGATTAATGAGTCAGACTCCAGTATTTGTCCTGAAATAATTAGTATGAGACTACATTCATCCATCTGCACTTGTAAACAGAACAGTGCAATTAGAAGGAGGAGTGTGCACTTTGTGCATTATGTTTATACAAAATTATGTTCTGGGGACATCACTGCTGTCTCTTAGTCCAGTCTTCAAAAATTCGTGAGTGTCTGAACTAGAGTTGTACATTTTTTCTTTGGAAATTCTAAATCCTATAGTGTTTTCTTACATCTTTTATAGACCTGTTTCATTTAGTTAAACAGAAGAGGATGTTTTTGCTCTATATCTTTTTGTCCTTGAAGTTCACTTTCTGTCTCATGTTATATTTATTACCCGCTGTTCAAACTCAGCTCCCAAGTCAGAGTTGCTAATTTTCTCATGGGCTTTTAAATGGTGTTTATCATATTTATCACTATGGTATGTAAGTGCTTCAAAAACATTAATGAACTTCCATAAAACAGCTTTGAGATGAATGGTATTAGCATTATCTATCTTTTGAGTTGGGAATGAAAGTACAGAGAGATTAATGCCAGAACTCACTACGAGTGTACTATTTCAGACATTTATCACCTTTCTTCTGTCTGCCCCAAATATTTAGCATTACGTAGCAATTTGTACACTTAGAACTCATTCCCCATCATCTTTGATGTGCCTATGACTACCAGAAAATGTGCAGAGAATTGGAGTATTGAACTATTTCCATGAGGGTAGAAAGCCTTCAGATGAGCTGTGCAGTTTCTGAACAGTTTGAACAAATGGAACTAATTTGTTCATGCCACCACCAAGGTTGTGGGCAAACTGTCAGAAAAGGTGAAATATCTCAGTTCCCCAGAGTAGTACTCATCTCTTCCCCAAAATCTCCATCTTTTTTATTCTACACTCTACAGCTTCTACAAATAAAATTTAAAATGACCATGTATGCAATCATTGAGCATGTCTTATGTACTAAAAAATCTGTAATAAGGGAAAAAATAGTAGTAATGGAAAGGAGTTCACATGGATTTGTAAAAGGAAATCATATAAATACATGATTATAAACACGCTAGAGATTTTCAGAGCAGCCAAAAGACATGTGGGTAAGAATGACTTGGCTGGTGTACCATATGCAGATTTTTCCTAAGCTTATGATAAATATCTTTGCTATGTGCTTTAAATCAAGCTGTAATGTCAAAAGAATCATTGCTCCTATAGAGTAATATCTGATCAAAACCAAAGGAAAGGCTATGGACATTTGAGGAAGATTTCAGGTGGAGTCTTGTAAAAATCATTGAAGACATCTTTATTCTATGTTTTCAGAGAACAAATAGCAAGGTGGTAACGTTCAAAGATATAAAATAACAGTAACAATGAAACTAGACCTTGCTGCTATGAGTTGCTATACAAAAAATGGCAGATAAATTTCAGTGTTGCTAATTCTGAAATTATACCTGTATGTAACTTCAGAAATGCTGTTGTTTTCACTACATTATTCAGAGATCTTGGGCAATTATGGATTATTCTGCAAAAGTGCCCACCTAATTAAAAAATGACTGGAAAGGGAAGACACATTTTTCGAAAGTGGTCTCCCTCTTTAATTTGGCAAGGATATTTCAGACCTGGAAAAGAGATGGAGGAGAATAATGAAATGACAAGAAGATTGGAATGAATTCCCTGTGAGGAAAAGTTCAATGGACTAGAATATGGAAAAGAAACAACTGAACCAAGCACACAAGAAAGGTCTCCAAATGAATGCAAATAAGGACTGATTATTCATCACCTCTTGCAACGGAAGAGCCAATGGGCAACCACTGAAACTCCTATATAGCGAGTTTGAACCAAAATGCTGTGTTTTACATGCCATGCATAATTCAAGTGTGTAACTTGAGATTTTATATATATCAAAAGCATAAAAAGAACATTTAGCAATTAGAGAAAATCATGGACTCATCAAGGGCTATTAAACACCATGATGCAGATGCAAACTCTATCTCAGGGGGCTGGGACATTATACTTGCAGAAGTGTGATCTATATTTGCTTGTTTTATGCTTTTCCTGCAGTTAAAAAAGGTTTTCCCTGCTGAGAAAGGATAACAGATTACATTTCTCATCTGACCTAATAAATCTGTTCTTATTTTCTAACAACCTCCTGACAGAAACCCAAAGCAGGTTTGTCCTGTGCATTCAATAAGGCAAGAAAAATTTGAAGACTATAATGTGTAGTTATGCATTTGCATTACAAGCCAAATTTTGTCATCCTTTCAAGAAAATACTGAGAAATTACAGCAGTGGGTTTCACAGGTAGTTTCTAACAGTGAAGAACAGATCTTTTGCAGGGACTTTTGCTTTCTCGTCTGGTCCTCAAAATCTCTCTGATATCCTTATTTTATCTCCTTTTGCCAAAGGTGATTTCATCTATCAGGTTCTATCTCCTCAATTTTATTCCCTTACACATCTTTTTCTTGGTTCTGACATTTAAGTTAAAACCTCCAGTTTCTGGTTCTGTTTCACATCTCATCCTAACAGCTCTCCACTCCTGTCTGCATCCTTGTTCTTCCCACTTTCCAAAGCCAACCATTAGGGGTCCACATTTGATTTATATTTATTCCCTACAGGTCTTTATTTTTACAGATTCCAGTGTGAGTGTGTAAAAACCTACTAAGAGAGGTAATTTTTCTGATAAATTCCCTGAGGGGCAGACTCCTGTAAATGAATGTTATTTCTAACAGCTCAAGTTACGGAATATAAACAACTAAAAACAAGGCAATTAAAAGCATGTCATTTTTTACTTTTATGATTATGAATGTAGGTGCTGTTATGTATTTATGTGTGACAGATGTTGTGGCCAGAATGCTGGTAACATACAGCTGTTCCCCAGCTCATGGGGCATGCAAAAGTCTAGAATTATTTCTGGTGTGTTTGTTACAGCTGTGTAGGGGGTTGAGTCAGCCTTACCTCTTGGCACTTGCTCTCACCTGGAGAGGAAATATTCAGGAGCCATCTTTTTCTCTGACTGTGGTTCTGCCTTCTCCAAGTAAAGGCTAGAGCAACATTCTTTGTGAGAGTGGCTCAAAAAAACCTAAAGAGCTAAAAGAAGAGCAAGGCAATAGACTCATCAGTTTTCTTCCCTGCATCATGTCCCCTCTGCTACCCAGATCTAAAACCAGGGAGAGTGGTGAGGACTGCTCCAATGCCATCAGACCATCTTACATCAAAGAAAACCAAGGAAACAAAGAAAGATTAAACACCATCCACAGAGATGTCATGCTGCCCATGCTGTGTTGGCTGAGCTTTTTCAATCCATGTGAGTGTTTTTCAGAACCATCTGTACAGGGAAGTGTTGTCAGGTTTTTTCCCACCCACACCATTCTTTGTGCACCTTAGGCCTGTACAGTTATCAGCTGTGTGACACCCCAAGCTCTCAGGGGGCTTCCTCTTCCATCATCCAATATGGAATTGGTTTTTGCTGTGCACAGTGTGTTTCAGGAAAGCTGACAGGAGTAAAGACATTTAGCTCTCCTGCTGCTGTGTTCCTGCAGTAGATGAATGTATTTCCATACACCCACCATTATCTGCTCCAAAACATTTCATTTGCAATGAAGTTAAAAAACCCAAACCACATTTTCATACTGTTATTGCTGTCTGGAGTCAAGTTGTTTTTCAGTCTTAGGCTGAACGTACTTTAGCCATTGCTGTCTCTCCTCAGTGAGGGAAGAGGCAAAGCATGCTCAAAGTGTAGTGCTCCTTCAGTCAGACATGTTCCCTGGATTCTGGTGGCCTCTACACAGGGAAGGGGATGTTATGCGGGGTGAGAAAAAGAGTGTTCCTTTTTTCTTCATATGAATTTCTTGGGTACATATTTGTGCAAATTAAATAAATTTATGAAATCATCTATAGCCAAGAAAAGTGAATCCAAACCTTTTGTTTTTTTGGAAAGCGGGGGAAAGGGATGGGGCAGGTGTGGGAGCAAAAAAAAAAATTCATAAAATTCTTCTCTTTTTAGAAGGCTTCTGGTTAAAATTGTCATGGTTTTCTTGAATATCTGTCATTGAACATGTAAATGTATGTGATGCAGAGCTGTTGGGACCAATCTGTGATCTACCCAGACATATATCCTACTGTTGAACCTCATCAGTTAGGAAATGAAATAAAGGTGAATCCTATCAGTTGAGAATATCAAGGAATGAGAAAGAAAAGGGTTTAAAGTGTTTCTGTCACTTTCAGGAGGATATCAGTTTGCAACCTGACAATCAAAGACTCAAAATGTTTGAAGTTCCCACTCTAAGCAGGAGGAAAATTTGTGACTGGATAACCCATGTCAGTAGTTTCTTAAGCAATGGTTGTTTAACTCATCAATTATTCTTATTTGGATATTTCTGGGTGGATTAAAGGTCTAAAACACTGTTTAGAAAAGTCAATTTTCTTATTATGCTCACTGGTTCTGTTCAAAATTCAGCACAAAGGTATCAGACAATAGTGTCTACTGGGTAAGAGAAAAAGCTGATGGGAAAGGTGAGGACACAATGTTTTGTAACCCTGTGGTGGGTTGGCCCTGGGTAGCAATGAAACATCCACCCAGCGTCTTGCCCACTAAACTTGCTGCTCAGCAACTTTGAGCCAAAGTTCTTCCCAGGGAAACAAAACAGTAAGAGAGCAAGGCAAACTCATATGTTAAGAATTTTCTCTGCCTATACTACTACCCTGTGCATAGAAACACTTGACTGTTTCAAAAGCTGAAATTTAGCCTAAGACACTGGAGGGATTTTGAGAAATTGTTTTTCACCTGGCCTGAACATTACAAATTGTTTGCTTGACACCCAAGATTAGTTGCTTTGATGCTACCCCTTGCTAAATTGAGGGATGGATTTCAGTATAATCTATTGGTGATAAAATTGGGAAGCTCTGTAGAAGGTACTGAAAACTAATGAAAGGCTGAGAGCAGGGATGGACCATCCAAATGACTGGATTCATCTCCTGGGTAATGGTAGAGCTGACAGCCTGATTGGACACAAGCAGCAGGGAAATCCAGGTGGAAAAAACGGGTTAACCTGCTATCATTAGCTTTCCATTAGCGTGGCATGGTTTGATTTATTACATCACCTAAAGAGCAGAGCTACTCAGAAGTGGATAACTCTAAAGTTTAATGGCCAGATTAACTAATGCTGATGCACAGAGGTTTAAATTAAACCTCTCTAAGCTATCTTGGGCCACTGCAGGATTCCACAGGAAGGATGCCTTTCAGACCTGTTCTCTTCTGAGGTTATGTCCAGGCACCTTTGAATTTCACTTTCCAAGTGCTGTAAAGGAGGTTGCCTCGGCTACAGTTGCACATAATTTTTTTAAGTGTTTATTTTTCTTTTGAATTGCACAAGCTTCCTCAACAGAATATCTAGTTTCATGAAGGTACTGAATATTGTGCCTTAGTTTTCCTTTGCTGTAGGATTTCACACCCACTCTTCCAATAGCTGGGATTTTGTGGCTAATTTTATTCCTATTTGATTGTACAGACTTTTTATTCTGAATCATCACTAATTTTAGATATGCCAAAGTCACCTGAAGTTTTCAGCTGCAAGTTAATCTCCATCTCCATCTTGCTTTACAAACAATGGGAATTGGTTTATTTCCATTCTCAGAATAAAGGCAACACTTTTGCATACGTTGTTTTCTTGTTTTCTTTGCAGATATGTGAGTAAAAGTCTGTTGCTTTTCTTCGCTTTTTTGGTTCCAGTACGAAATGTCAGAAGTCCCCAAAAGCTGCAGCACTCCCTTGGTGCAGAGTTATCTGAGCTAATACACAGATGATTTAGATTGTAATGAAATAATGATGTATAATGAGTGCATTTAGCATTTCACGCATGTGAAGGATCCCAGTAGCTCAAAGGCAGAATTGATCTTGATTTTCTTCTTTTACACTCTAGGAATAACCAAGCTATTACAATGTTATCTGCCGACCTACGTAATTCTAAAAATTTACTTGCATAGTGTTTCTCCCTGACACAGTCTCTTTTTTTCTGTCAAATGCATTGTTCATTATTAAAAGGGAACATCCCAAAAGAAAATGACAAATTGCTTTCTTTTTTCATTAAGAAATATTTTATTATACCTAAGGTATTTGCCTTCCTTTCTGCTGAAAAACTAGTATCCTGTATAGAGAGAATTGCTGTCAACTTTCTCTACACCAAACTTCAGATTTTTCCATTCTTAGTAATTTACAAGCTATCATTCAAATTTGTTACTTTAATATTTGAAGTATTCCAAGTGTAATCATGGTTATGCTTTTGACCATTGAAATACATGAGGTTGGTCATTTAATACCCCTTGGCTTATAAAAAACTTTCTGTGCTATAAGTGAAAAATACTTAGTTGTAGAGCAGATTTGAAAGGCCGGATACAATAGGTTGTATGGATCACTAAATGTACAAAAGAAAGGACTTATTCTTTGTCCTTCATCCACCCAAATACCCCTTTTAAGCCACAGAATATTTAATGTGCAAAAAGTATGCAGGGTTTGGCCAGAATTCATTCTCTCTCTCTCTCTCTGTAGATAAGCAATCATTCCTAAATGATTTAAGACTCTGCCATCCAACTATGTCTCATATATCCCTTACAAATCTAACAAACATAAAATCGGACAAAGGATTGCCCACTGGTTGTGTTTTCTATTTTGTTGAACAACGACGTCTAAGCTTATGAAAAGAACTAAAATATCTATTAATGAACAGGGCAAAAAGGGGTTGTGGAAATAGGAAACTAAAGCTGCTCCTGAAGGTTTTCTGGTTTGATCCAGACACTGACTAAATGTAGTAATAGCTCTGACTGGTGCAGAGCACCCCAAGTCCTCAATGAGAGCATCTCCAGCAGTAACCATCTCTGGGAAACAATGGATATGGCTTAATCTGGTCCTCAAAACTGGAAACATTTCCAGGTAGTTGGTTTGATTGCTCAGGAACCCTGAGTCTTCAGTAATATTGGTCATTCTGGAGCTGTGATGGCAAGATTGCTGGCCTGCATCAGATAATGAGAGACATTTTCTGGGGCAGTACTCACAGTAAATAAGCTGAAAAGAAGAAAGGGAACCTCCTATCTGCCTGCCGTGAGTTTGATTTAAGCTTTAGTAACTCTTCAGGGCTGAAGGTTTAGAGCACTGTCAGGCCTTTTTTTCATCAACACACAAATCAGTAAACTACTCATACTTGTCAGAAATCACATGGAGTCAGTTAATTAGCTTCAGAGCTGATGTGGAGGCACTGCAGATAAGAGTCTAGCAAAACAGCTGGGGGTACCTTAACTAGCAATAAATAGGATTCTATTCCTTACCTTCTGCTCTGCTCTTACTCACTCTGTCTTCATAGTCCTTCTATATGATGGTGATGTACAAGTCAAAGAACAACTGTAAAGAAACATTTTACATTTATAAATGCAGGAATGCTAAAGAACTGGTAGGGGCCATAGTGCTGCAGTAGATGAAGGTGAAGATCTAATGGAATATGCAATTAATATATGCAGCATCATTCTTTCAAGTGATAGCATCTGATTAGAAAGAAATGATTTATCCAGCATGGGGATTTGGAAGCAGTCCTGTTTATTGTCATACTGCTGCTGATCACGGGCAGACTTCAAAAGGCAAAAGAAATGATTGTGTTTGTGATATGAAAAAATAGGTCGGTGACAGAGGTGATATTTTAGCATCACCTATTTATTAAGTTTACTGTGTTAGCTAGTTTAAGGTGCCTTGTCTCAATTACTTACGGCCAATTGCACATCCTCACCATCAGCTGAATACAGTAGAGTTTTAAGATAACATGGCCCACTTTGTTAGAACTAAATCAAAACCAAAAACCCAAACCAACAAAACCCGCCTTCTTGGTTACCATTTAAAACAAATTAACCCCAAAAGTTTAATTTACAGTCATTTTTGTTCACTAGTTCCCCACAGCTTCTAAATTCAGTGTCTCCTTTGCAATGTAGGTCATCAAGGAATATCTTGAGATCATCTTTTCATCATTCTAAAATAACCTAATAGTGATTTGAATTCTACAGGCGCTATTTCAGATTGAAACAGTGCTTTGCAAATGGAAGAAGCTGTATCTCGTGGCTCTTTTGCTGAAAGCTTGAGATATACAAGTGCCAACCACAGGAAGAGGTTGGACAGATCAGACAGCCCTGCACAATATTTTGGCAAACCTACTGGAATTTTCACAGGAGAAAACAATGGTGCTCCCACACTGACAGAGTTTATGACATGAGTAACCTTAATATGGAAATAATATGAGCAATGTTTAGTATTTGGTTTTGTTAGGGGTTTTTACTATAGTAGTTTGTGAGTAGTGTTTGCTCTTTAGCAACTGACCTAGCATAGAATTTTTTCTGTTCCTTCTCTAGGTCTCTTAAAAGGAATCTTCTTCTTTTTTTTTAGTAATTGGTCATTAGTTATTTTACAAAGAATTAGTAGATGGATTGTTAGAAGAACTTCTTCCAGCGGCTGCCAAAAATATTTTTATTGTGAAATGTTTCTAGTGTTAGTGATGCCTTCTTTTCCTGAAAATTTTTGTGCAGATAATTTTATGGCTCTGACAAATAGGGTATTTATGCTGCTCACAACTGGATACTTTGCTCTGTAGTAGATAATGGATTTATTCCTTTTAGCTTGTCATACAGAATAAAAGAAATTCCAGGAGGAATTTGAATTTTTTCTGTTGTTCTGTGACACTGGATTTGATGTATTTTATTTTTAAACTCAGATATTAGTATGAAAATAAAAAGCAGGAAACATTTATATAAAATAATGAAGGCATAGACTAAATTATAAAGTAGAGGTTTTAATAATCTCTTGTTTATTTTTCCTGCAGTTTTATCTGCAACCCTTGGGATATTGACTATGTAAATACAGGATTAATGGTGTTTTATGACTTAAGTCTGTTTCTGCTCTGGCTGGGATTCTGCAGTTGCTCAGCAAGGCTCTAAGGTGCCAAGTACTGCATTTCTGTGAAAGCCAGTGGGACCTGAGAGCTTCCTCTTCCTCCTGGAAATGAGGTGTTAGAAGGAACTTTATCTTTTTTATGTGCATCTTCTCTTCCCAGAGAAATTTATTGTCATGTTACACCATAACACCTCTGTGCTACACAGCAGTAGAAAAGCAAAAGATCACTGATCCAGGCTTCAGGATGTTTTGCTCGTGGGAAGGAAGAGGCAAAAAGATTTCAGTATAAGTGCAAATGCTCAAGCCCCCTCAAAAAATTTAACTTAAACGTACAGCTGCGTGCCAAGTGCTCAATGTTTCCTATAGGAATAGCAATTTCCTTATAAAATCAGGTTTCCCATTAGCAGATGCAACAAACTTGCTAACAGCATCCTTGGGAAAATGAGTAGATAACTATTGTAAAAACTTTCTTGTCCCTGATATTTTTTGTTCTAGACATGAACACAAAACTGGCACAGGCTGCCACGTGCTATGTTTTTCCCTTGTTACTAAAGTTCACCTAAAACAGTGGCAATGTGATTGACAGCTGGATCACATTCAGTGTAAATATCAGGCTGGGACAAATTTTTTGGTGTCTAGCACTTGCTATCGTGTTTCTGCTAGTTATGTTTTCAAACAATACAACATTTGACAAGAGTGCTGAAATGTTGCAATAATTTCCCTATTAGTCAAACCTAGATCTCAAAGTAACCAGGAGCGGAACTGATGAGGAATGGATTCACTTCCATTAGCAATGAAAAGTGCACAGGGCATGCTGCAGCACAGAGGTCTTTATTCAACACGATGGATGGACATTTCTGCTCTGTGACAAGACCGTGGAGGTTATTGGTCGGACATGAGAGGAGTGCCTTCATTCCTCAGCCATTGCTGCTACAAAAATCTGACACCCCAGAGTCATTTTGCTGCAAAGTCAAGAGTTTTGTCCAGTTTCAAGGTTTCCACATGATGTTTTGTGGCTCCATAACTGCCCACCACCCAATATAGCTTCTGCAGGGCTGTAGAGATGCTGTCAGGAATTGCTTATCATGTCTTCTCTTCCCTAATGTACCCTTTCTCCCCACAGTCAAAGCACCTTAGTGCTCAAAGGACTTTGAGGTTTCCAGATTTCACAGCCACTAATAGGGGAATATTTGATGAAGAAATTCTTGTCACTTTCAGGGAAGTGGGTAGGGGGAAGGTTCTTTTCAATAACTGTTACTTTAACCTCATTAAAAGATAAAGGTTTATGTTTGGTTTCTTGTTTGCTTTTCTGTTTTTCTGCCTTTGCCCTCCAGGAAGGAGGCAGATAGGGTTTCATATTGAGCACTAAAGCATCGGTTTGTATATAGCCATATATATGCATTGCTGAAAAATGCAAGATTAAAAATTGCAATTTGTTTTTAAAAACTTTGCTTTAAGACTTCCCCACCTTCTAGTATTCAGTATTCACAGACAGGAGCATGGAAAGTAAATATTATCTTCTTAAAATAGCTTTAAGTCCATTGTTTGTGAGCTCAAACCAGCACACATTTCCCATGTATTCAATAGGGCTTTTGAGATCGGACAGTTTGCATACTGTTTGGGAACTAGGTAGTTTTCCTTCCTGTTTACTATCATCTTCACTCTGTTTTTCTCATGGCAACATTGCTAGTTTCCACTAGTTAACTATTTGACCTAGGAACAGTTTACTTACAGTAAAAGAAAAGGGGGCCAGGAGGATACAGAGGGGAGAAAGGAAAACGCTGCTATTTGTGTGCAAAACTGTCTGGCAAGTATGCTTTAGGCCTAATTTCAGTACAAACCCTAAACCTAAATTGTTAGTAGGGATTTTACAGGGTTAGTTGACTATGAGAAAAGCTAGCAGTTTATCTGGTCAGTTACCCATTAGCCATAAGGAGAAACTAGAACTAAATTGCCCTTTATGATGTAGAAAAATAAAACCACATAGATAGCCATTCCCCGGAGGCAAATCAGAACTCAAGCCAGCTGCAGAGCTGGAGTTCCCCTTGCAGAGGAGGTGTGGTCCCTTCGTAAAGTTATTGGTGCAGGTCTTCAGTGAGGAAAGCAGGGTGAGTTTGTCCGGCTGCGTTTGAGGCTTGTCTGCCTGCTGAGGAACAGCACAGCACATCCTTGCAGCTCTTACCTACAGAGTGATGTGGTGCACTGGTAGAGGGCTTTGTCTTTATTCACAACACATTCAGTGTGTCTCGGCAGGGGAGGAAACAACACAGTCAGCCTGTACTCTGCCATCGTCTGCAGAATAAACTGAACTCTAACTCACCATTTAAGAGAAAGAAGGGAAGGTAAAGAGAGAAAAAGAGAGAAAGGGATTTGTTCTCTGCCTTATTCATACATTAGCTCTCTGCAAAGGCACAAAGCAGAAGGAGCAGCATCAGCAACCTTGCAAGCAGTGACTCTGTTTCCAATTAATATGGTCTGAGCTACTTTGAGAAGCCAATTTATTACTTACACATATCACACTTGAGCTTTGCTGAAAACTGGATGTGCCAAGCACACTTTTGCTTCTGACTTATACATAAAGACTTGCATCTTTCCCAGAACAAACCTTATCAGGAGAGACTCAACCAAGGCAGGTAAGAGATTTCTACATAAGTGTCACCTTCTACATTGTTAACATATGTTAACAAATGCTGCTTCTGACTACAATGCCTGGCTGTTGTTGAGCACTTAGAACTACCGTGTTTGTCCTTATGTCATGCTATCTTTAGAGAAGTTTAATCCCAAGAACACCTGCAGTATACTTTAAAGATGTATTTACAATTGTTCTTAAGCATTAAAAATAATAGTGAATTGTAAACCTTAAAAGTTAAGTTTGAGTGAAGTAATGTGTTCATAGAATGTGTTTTGAGATATATCTCTTGCTGTTTCTATATGATGTTTAATAATCAATTTGCAGCATTAAAAATTAATTTCTTTACTGTTATTTTCTGATGCATAGGACTATTGTACCAATTAGTCTAGTAATACATATTCCCAGGCAGCCCTGAATGATCTAGCTGAATAGTTTTAAGAGTTTAGTCATGCTTATCCAATTGGCAGAAATACAGTTATGAGCTTTTGCACATGGCATAAGTGAATTTGTTTTTTTGTTATGGTCAAGTGAGTTGTTTTATCAATATGCAGTTCAGTAAAAGCATGATAATATTACAGGATGATAATATTACAAATATAGTCTGTGCCCAACTATGTGAATCAAAACAAGACTTGGTTATAATTTAGTACTGTGTAAATAACAACACTGCTGATTATTTGACCTGCTGGTTCCTGGCAGGTCAGATAATAACAAAGCACATTTTTGGGCAGAGAGTTAGAACCAGTCTTCTCTGCAATCTTGACACTGACTGGTACTTGGAGGCAGAGAGTAACAGAAAAATGTATTGGCAAAGGTTTCATCTTTATGAAGTTTATAAGATGATAATTTTTTGGCTCTGACTGTATCTAATCCTGTGTAATAAATAATTTTTGGAACTCAGTGCTTAACATAAAGAATAGCCTAAATGAATCACTCCTATAGGATGAGAGAGCTAAAAAAACTAGAAAAGGATGGGTAATAAAACCTGCTCTAATGACACAACATTAAATTTAAACACAGCTTATTCTAGTAAGTACATAAATAATCTTTTTCTCAAATGCTTTTCAAATACTTGCTGCTGACCTGTAACCTTCTTATTTTCCATTTCACCTGTTACCAGTCCTTTACCACAGAGTTATTCTTTCTAGTTATTTCACATATACAAGATTTTCAGTGCTAACAGAACAACAACTTTTGATTACACTTAAAGTAGTTTTTAATTTAATTTTGTCATATTACTTCTAATCAAAGTGAAACTCAGACCAGCTCTTATAGTGCATGTGGTCTTGGCTTTTATCCAGTAGTGACTTATTGAAAGCATTTGAAGTACTAAAAATGAACAAATCCCATTTCTTGTTCTGGATATTCATAACTTTTTTCATTCGGATTATTTTGGTACTGAGAAGATGTGGCTACTCCAGGTAGAAAATAAGCTTATGCATGATATAGTGTGAGTTTCCAGACCTGTAGGAAGCCAAAGACTTCCTTTAGAACTTTTTCACATGGCAGATGTGGTGTTGCTTTGTAGGGAGGAACATGCAGCTCTGCATTTCTGGGAGAAATGTTAAATCCGATTAACTCAAAATAAATGAAATATCTGCTACAGTTTCCTATAAAGTTATTGCCTAAATTCTACAGGCTTAGAATTTTTACTTGTCCCAAACCAGGGGGAAAAAAAGGGAGTAGTCAAAGGATAAAAAGTTTGAATGTGTCTGATAGTTGTTTCTCACAATTTTAGATCTCTGGGCAGGGGATAACTTTGGGTTACAGCCAACAAAATCTTCATTCAGATCCCTAGAGCGAAACACATCAGTGTGGCTCCAGTGGCATTGAAGGAGAAACACCTGTTGAGGATCTGGCTTTTGGAGAGTCAACAATATCTGTATTGGGATGCTAAGGCTATCTTTGTGTTTGCCACGGGGGTGCTGGGGCTGTGTGGGTTGCACCACAGGGCTGGGTGGACTGCGGTCAGGAAGGGGACTTGAGGCTGAGGACAGCAGGGAGTAAATGAGGATCCTGGGCTGGCAACTGTGAAGTGCATTTACACAGAACACTGTAACACTTTGGGTCCTGTTCTGAGCAACTCCTTAGGATGTTGATAGAGAGGGACTGAGGAAGCTTGAAGGTGCTTTAACACAGCTACAACAACCTCAGGGCTTTCCTATGCCCGCAGAAGGTGATCCCAGAATGAGTGTAATGGTACAGGCAGGCTGTGCCTCGTGTCCTTACAGTAAAATGATGTCCAAGAAGTGAATCAGACCCCTCTGTTGGAAATGCCAGTTTGCTATGGAACTGTGCCTGCAGGAGAAATTTCTGGTTCGTGGTTAGTCCTGGAGCTTGTCTGCTGAGTGTCCTGATGGCCAGAGGTAGGCCAGCACAAATCCTAATAAGGTCTTGGCACAGACACATTTGCCCAGTGAGGAAAATTCTTACCTACTCTAAAGCCCGTTTCTCTCCCTAGCTAGAAAGCACTAGAACAGTGACAGCTTATGCCAGGTTACTGTTTGGCCCAAAATTTTATGGAACCATACAGACAACTGTGGTTTGTACTGAATCTGATCAAATTTCGGTTTTTTGTCCCCTCTGTGGTCTCTTAGCACAGTGCAGAGCAGTGTGTGTCTCCAAGTACTTTTTGTGCCTTAAATGGGGATATGAGTTATTCAGAATACTTTTGTCAGCCCTGCACCAGCCAAGAAGCCCTTTTGCCTAATAGAGAATGGGGACTTTTTTGTTCTCCCTTGTCTTGTCCACTCATGGTAGGAATAATGTTGTGGCCTCTGAGGAAATGCACATTCCTCATGTTCACCACCTTCATCCCACCTCCATGAGTTATACTACTGTTTGTCACTGGCATTTTTCAAAGTGATGAGGTGCTTTGTTTGTGAACTGGCACTTATTAATTCCTGTCACTATAACTTTTACACTGGACAGCTTGAGAATACTTTTTTCTTTTTCTATACAGCCCAAGTCTGGAGGTTTTTCACCTGCATTTACACAGAAAATGCACTTGTCTACTTGCATACCCAAATCAGCAGTTTATGTATGCGTAAAGAGTTAAGAAGACCTTGATATTTCTAATACAGGCTTTTCACTGGGATAGTAAATATCTAAGTTTCCTGATCTGCTGCTTCTATGACATACAAACCACTCTCATCTGTCCCTGTGGCCCTGTTCGTGGCGTTGCAGGCACTGTGCTTGGTACTGCGTGGTGTTTGGAGAGTTGCAGCTCATTCCTTGAGTGTACAGTACCGTGTGTTTACCTGTTATATTGCTTCAAAGTTAGACAAGGGATAATAATGAAATCTCCATACCATGCTCTGCACTCCCTCAGTTCAAATCTGATGCCTTCCAGGAATATTTAAATAGTGAGGTCACTTGGAAAGTATATCTGTTCCAAAACTTATTTTATTTTCGTCCAAAGGATTTCTGACTTAGGAAGCATTAATCTCCAATTTCATAATGAATTATATTCCTTCTTGAAGAGAAATACCTTTTAATTAACTGATATATGTTTCACAGAATGGATTAATTCAGCACCTTCAAAGCATAATTAATACAAATATTTAGGAAAGTGCAAACTCTGCTGCAGTCACCAATGCTGGTGATTGTTCTTGTAAAGACAAAGAATTTTCTTGGTAAACAGCACATATGGCTTGCCTGAAGCATCAAATTGAGGAAAATCTAAACTCACAGGTTACATCTAAATTTTTCTCTAATGCAGTATATTTCATCTACAGTTTTCTTAGAATTGCTTTCTGGTTTCCAGTATTTTCATGGTTTGGAATGCAATGATTCAGTTTAGGCATGAAGGATGGTATTTATATTGCTTACATTGGCTATTACTTCAAGCTAGCCCTGTAGTTTCTCGTCTTCAGTCAGTGGAGAGAGACATCCGCCTCTAAAAGCCCAAAAGCTCTAAAAGTCTAAGGTACCTGGTATGAAGAGACTTGGAAATAGACTCTCCAGTGGCTGGAGATAACTACCCAGGGCCTAGCTCGTAAGCTTGGGTTAGACAGCTGGGTTGAAGCAGTCAAAGTAGTGCCCCATGTAAGTACAAAGAGCTTGAGTCAGAATTAAAAACGCTGTGATGTAGATTCATAATTTCAAAACATCTAGGTCCTCCTTCAGTGTATATCTGCTCTGAAAACCAGAAGCAGGTTAAGAGTTAGAGCCAAGCTGAGCTGCAGTTTTGGCTGCAGGCTGCTCACGGTGGCATTAGGGAGGGTGAAATAGGTAAGGTGTTGCTCCTTGACCTCTCACTGTGAGAACAGCTTGTCTGGCAATGCTCATAGTGAAAAGTATGCACTGAAGTGGCTGGAAAAAGTTGAAAAGCTCTGTGATACATGTTAATTCCAAGTCATTTCTGAATTTGTCTTGAAAAGCTGTATTCAATAAAAGCCCAGTTCTCTCTCTCTACAATATGAACTCTCTTGGTGTTCAAACAGTTCACTAAACAAGGAGATGGAATATGTTAGCCCTGAGTGCATTCACTGATGTTCTAATTGCCTTTTATTACCCAGTTAATAATGTGGATCTGCAGTGCATGATGTACGCCATCATGAAGTATTCATTCTGCACCCTCTGATAGCCCCTATAGGTGCAGCGAGTATGTGTTAGACATAATTGGTGTGAAGATATAAAGAATGCATCAATCAGGCACACAAAAATCAAGAGTTTGGGGTTGTACACAGAAGATTTTTATTTAAAAATGCTGAATTTTGGATGGTTCCCCATGTCTTTTTTGGTTTTGTTATTTGGCTTTTGAGCATTTCTCCATCACTGCTTCAACCAGGAATGTTTGTTTTTATTTACAAAAGTACTCTTTTCATGCAATCCCACACTTCCAGGAGGTGAGACTTTGAACCCTTTGAACTAATGCTGTGAAATAAAATAAAACTTGCCATACAGATTGTTAGATAAGATTTAGACCAGTTTTACTGTTACAGTTCTTAGTGGATATAGCCAATGAAATCCTGTAATTTTTTTTTTTTTTGGTAAGAGTTTCAGTCCATCCTAGACCATATTTTTTAGTTAAACTTATCACCTAAAAGAATAATCAAATTTGATCAATATGTATATGTGATAGCAATGAGTGATGTATAAAAAAATCATTGATGGATGATAGAAAAGCTTCACTTCTGTTTGGGAGCATAAGAAGGTGGTAAGAGTCCATGTTGCACAAGTCCTCACTGAACTTCTTTCCTCATTCAGTTCTTCCAGTTTCCTTGGCTGTTGTCTGCCTTTAAGACTAATGTTGGATATCGCTTTATATTCTTGTTTGTCTTTGTCTCTGCATTTATGACATTTTAGAAAAAAGATTTGCAAATCACCTGTTTGTGTTATCCTTTACTCTGTGCAGGGAAATAACACGTTAAGGTTGTTTTGTAAATGATAGACTCCCAATTAATTATTTGCTGTTACCAAATATGTATATTAGGAATAAAAATGATGGGGTTCCTACAGGAACATCGAATACCTAACAGAAAGGAAGGACTCCTATGTGTTACTGAATGTTAGCTTGACACAGAATCAGAACAGTGGATTTCCACAGCACCCATTCCCAGGCTCATACAGGAAAATCCTTCCAGGGGATGTGAGGGCAAAATAGTGCAGTGCCTGAAGGCTCTCTTGAGATCACATTTGCCCACTAAAAGAAGATCTACACTGTCTTTAATTTCTAGAATAAAATAATTTAAAAAGTTCTCTAGTCAGATAGGCATGCATCTTTTAAAATTAATTTCTTTTGATAAATTGAGGTGTTAAATAATAATTAAGTATTGATTGGATACAGATGGCACTGTAATAGTAGTTCAACTTCTAATAAGTGCAGACCCAGCTGAGCTATGAAACTACAAACTGCCTTGCAACACACCCAGATAAGTTGCTCATTTACAGTGTATTCCATAAACTTTCCAAACACAACTTTCATATGATATTTTATCACAATGCATTAAACATACACAGTCCAGTCCTCATCAGTCCTCCGTTAATACACATAACTCATAAATGATGATTTATTTTCAGTAGGAAACGTGTGGTTGGTCCAGATGTTCAAACAAAATGACTCCCAACAGGCTGACAACGCAGGTTAATTCAAGAATGGATAGGTCTAAATCTGTGTAGAACAAAATTTGCCATAATTCAAAATAAGGATGAAGTATAAGAAAGGCAGAAAAATGTGAGAAAAAAAAAAAGGAAAAATTGTTTTACTTCTAAGTGTGAGAAACCTATTATGTGGCCTCTCTACACTATAGACAGATAAAAATATTTGTAATTTATTTAATGAAATGATAAAGTAAAGAAACAGAATATATTTGTAACATCAATAGTCAACTAAATTCTACTTCTTTTGCTTCATTCAGAAAGGAAAGTTAGGATTTATCTAATTGCTCTTAAATGATGTTTAATTGTTGGGTTAATGCTATTTGTAGTTGTTGTATTTTGTTTAATTTCTTATCTTGGATGCCAACAGTGACTAGCACTAACACCATAAAGTTTAATCTAACATCTTTATTTGATTATTTAAAAACCTCTTTACCTGGCAGACACAGATCAGGGATGGGTTGTGTGTAGGAAGGTTTCTTGCTGCCAAGCTTCATCTGCATTTTTTCTCAAAGCTGTCTAGGCAAACCTGGAGAAAAGGAGGATCTTTTCTGTTAAAAAGGGTGGGGTTTGGTACTGCCTGATTAGCAAGAATTTGTTTATTCCTTAAGTTAAATTGTTTTGAGACCAGAATTTTCTTCTGGCTGCTCTGGGCTGCAGCATTATCTTTCTCAGAGCTAATATATTTTGTTGCAAAGTATCCCATTAAAAAAAAAAAAAAATCTTCATTTTTATGGCTCCACATTTGTTATTCTCAAACTGACATCACAAGATGTTAATAGTGATTGGCAAGTTCTCTATTCTGTGACACTGATCTTCTAATATGGAAGATGTCACTCACGTTGTAAGGAGAGGTTCTTGTACCATTAAAATCAAGAAGAAATTTTATGCTCAGCGTCTTTCAGGAGTAGGCAATATGTCCAGCAAATACCTTGATTATTTATAAATAAGAGGTTGCAATAAAAATGAGCTCAAATTATCCTTGCTTTATATTCTTTCCTTATCCTTATCCTTACAATGTGGTAAGTAGTAGCTCATATACACTATGTTGTAATTTTTTTTTTTCATAGAGACAGAGGATTTGAACAAAATATTTTTTGAAACCCCCCGTAGGAGGGTTTTTTCCTACACCTCATATGAGAGATGTTAGAACAACTTTCATTTATATATCAAGCATGCCCACAATGCTAGTGCTTTCATGAGACTTCTCTGACCATCAAAGTCTGTTTTCTTCTTGTGGGAAATTCATTAAAAAGTTGTCCAAGTTTCATTTAGTTTCGGTAAGCAAACAAGCAAATTGGTGAAGACAAGGTAATAATTGTCTGCAGCTTTGAACTGAAGCAGATCTTCAGGTACAGGTACAGCTATGCCCTCTGGGGAACCCAATTGCTTTGTGAATGTAGAGGGAGCACAGTGCTCTGGGAAGGTGGTCTGTAGAACTGGAGAGTGCTGGCTGTAAACAGCCTGTGCACATAACCAATTTCTCCTCTGTCACTTTTCATTTTCATCCTTTGTGCATCCTGTTGTCCTTCATACCAAGTTTATGACCAGCTACCACCAACCCTTACACTGTCCTGATGACACCCTTTGTTAGAAAACAAGGTCACACCAAATGTCACATTCACATATAGTTTAAGTGCTTCTTAAACTATAGAGCTTCTCCTGCGTTTAGCATTTAATTAAAATTTAAGAAGAGATAGTGAGGTATCCACTGGCAGGCTTGAATGAGTATTATGAACAGACAAGTGCTTATTGGCACCTCGACAGGTGCACACTCACATGTGTAGGTTTCTTCAAGGTAATTTTTAGCCTTAGTCTTCTTTTCATTGTGATATGTTTTAAGCAGATGTAAAAGTACAGAGTTCCTCTTGCAAACTGCAAATGTTAAAGGTCAGTGTAGAAAGTCAAGTCATTTTCAACAGCTGGTGATCTTATAGGAACTGTTGATGACATTTTACAGTTGCGGAGTAGTAAGGGATTAAATAATTCCTTTTTGTTGTTCTTCTGAAAGGCAAGTCTTTCATACTGCAGGGTAGTCCCAAAGTATTATCAGAGCATAGTTCTAGAGGGGGAAAACAAGGTAGGAGGAACATGATAAATGTAGTGTTTTTAAAGTAAATGAGAATGATTTGATTTAAAAAACAATTATGAGAGAGTCTAGGGAGGGTGAGTTTGGATTAACCAAGATGGGAAGTCAAGGAAACAAAGCCTAACTGAAATATTTTACTTGTAAGCTATTTTAAGTATAAATAGTCTTTAGTTTCAAGTAAGACATGTACATCTGTAGTTTGGGAAAGGTAAATGGAAAAGATGATAAAGGTGACGTTTTTACTTTGATAAAGGAAATGTGTGTGGCATTTGCAATTAAGATCCTCATCTTTGGGTTTCTAGAAAACGTTGAAGTGCTCTTAAAAGTGAAAGTAGTGGCTATATTTATGTATAATAGTTTTGTCTCGTTCAGGCCCATGGAATTGTAAACTTGGGATGCAGTAACATCTGCTCTCGAGTCGTTACCCTGTAACTCTGCAGACCTCTCTGTTATGCCATTCACATAAACACTGCTATGGAGTGATGCAGGGCTCTGCTTTGGGAATAGGTCTGAGGGAATAGGTACAATGGCCAGACAGTCCCAGACACACTGTGTCCTGCTGGGAATGGCTGCAGCCGGCTGTGGCAGTGTGTGTAAGAACACAGAAGGGCACACAAGCAATACTGTTCTGTCTGAGGTCTGCATGCTACTGAGAAGAGTTCAAATTTAAATTTAAATCGAGTGTCTGCTGATAAGAAAAAGTGTTTTATTAAATCTCAGATCTTCTAAATGCAGGCATTCCTATTTGTACAACTTTAATTGCAGTTTACAATAGAAACTAAGTGCATATGTTTCATGGCTTAGCTAAATATTTGGGATCATGCTTTCTTCAGATAGAATAACCTGTCAGAAAAGCCATGTAAACATCTAGTGTTTACAATCTAGTAATTATTCCCAATGCATTTATTAGCCTCAGATATACTCAGAAGCAACTACATCAAACCACGGTTCCATTTTTCCTTGCATGATTCCCCTGCTGGGGTGTGTTGGGGGGATGCACTGACAGTCTCAGTGCCATTCTTTGCTGTGTCTATCTGATCACAGACACTGTAATGTACCTGCACGCCAACACCTGAAGAAGGTGCATGGCTGCTGGGGGTGCTTGTATAGTTTTAGTAATGACTAGAAAGCACAAGTAGGTAAAAAATTGTACCTACAGTATTCATGGGTAATATGATGGAAAGGATGAAGTCTTTCAAAACTTAAATGTTTCTGTGTTACTGGGAAAAAGAAGCTGTCCGAGAGAATGTGTGCTGGGAGAAACACATTTGTATGGGATTTTGTGGAAGCATGCCACCAAATCATTGAATTCTGAATGCTGTAGCTGGGTCTGTCTTGTTCTGGGTGTCTGCTGGATCTGTGGAGGACATTTCATTAGAGGAGCTGCCCACATTTTGTCTCTGCATGTTTGCTTTGTGTTTTCACTGGGAAAAATTAATGCACACGTATCTACGTAAACAGTACTTCAATGCAACATTCAGTGGCTTCTCATGGAAGGAATTAAGGATATACAGGGTTCCAACAGGTGTGGATCATAAATACCTTTTGTCTATGAAATCTGCTCTCAGTGTGTCCGTTGGTTATACAAAGTCTGAGTGACTTTGATTTAAAATGCAATTCCAACTTTCCTCAAGGGATAGTGAGAAGAAGGGCACCAAGAATATCACATGCAAACCAAAAGAGTAATTTCATTTACCAGTCTATTAATCACAACTGTCATTTTCTTCATAATTAAAATCTGATCTCTGAAAAACAAGCAGCTTCTAAAGATCAGCAATACTGCACTTCCCTAGATTGTGTCATTCAGAATAAAAGTCAGTTTAAATGTCTGCCCTGAGTTACGATTTGTTTAAGAGAATGCTACTCCTGGCTTCTGTGATTTAATGTGGTTAGCCTTTCAGAAAATGAAAGCTATCTTTTAATAGCTCAAAAACATGATATGTGATGTGTGGGACATACACAGTGTAATTATGAAACTAATGAGGGGTGGCTTACCAATGTGATTGGTGAAGATCTGCTCCAGTAGCTCCTGTTAATGAACTGTCTGTCTCTGCCAATGGCAAGCTTGGAAGGGTTTATGTACTGGACGGTTGGTTAGATTGGAATGAGAATCTTGTCATGATCCCATAAATGAACTGGGTTTTATGGCAGTTATACTTGCCTTCAAAACTAACTTGACTGAAAATCTATCTACTAATTCTTCCTTGAACATTAAAACCCATCTCGCATTACCTTGTGGTAACTCTCAGTATTAACACAAGTAAAGCCTCAGCTGTGTCAGAGAAATCAACAGCAGAGCCACGTTCCTGCTCCAGGCTGTGGCTGCACAGGACTGTGTGCACTGACACACTGGAGCTGCTGATGTACCTGCAGGTGATAAGAACAGAAGTGGGGCAAACCAGAGATCCAGCTATGCTGTGCCTGTGCAGAAGTGTTTCCAGGGAACACAGAGGCTGTGGTGAAGCATTAGCAAATCACTTAGCTTTGGGGGAACTTGGCTGTAATTTTTTTCTAACTCCAGCAGTTGGTCATTCCGCTTTCTCCTCTTACACTCCTGCAGCCTTACTGATCTCCCCAGCCCCAGGTTAGCTGTTAGCAGCTGTTAGATAAGCAGCCTGTTTTCACCTACTACAGTTATAGGCCACTGATTCTCATTTACAGCTTCAAACATCACTAACAATTATCCAGGTCCAGTGTGTGCCTTGGCAAACAGAATGCAAATTTTTTGGTAAAAATAATGTAGCAGATTGCAAAATGTATGAAAAATTTAGGAACATTAAAACAAATGAATTTTATATGGAAACTAATATGAAATAAAACTGTAATCTGTAAGTAGTTTTTAAGCTATTATGTTGGTCTTGAATGCGTATTCACTGTGGTATCCTAAAATATCTTAGCAATGAAGGTGCTAGAAATTTCTGTGCTGATGGTCCTGAAGGGAAGATGTTCACCTGAAGGTTCTTTCATAGGGCACAGCTGGGTCTTTCACCACATTGAATGATGTGGGAAGTAACTTAAGTAGATGTGATAAACCCATGCCTTGGTAGTTTCTTAGGCATCAACAGTAAGCGACTACAAAACTGAAATCATCAACTTTTGCTTAGATGCTTTTCTTCACAACTGTGAGTGTTTAAACACAGTAATTACTGTTTTGTTAAATAAAAGCCTTAATAGGATTTATTTCTCTTGTGAAGTTTCAGTTTTGTGATAAATATTAATCCATTTGACTTAAAGGGTAAATAAATGAAAGAATTTGGCATTCTAATCTGAGGATATACTATTTGATAGGAAAATTAAAAGGCAATTGGATTGCAAAAAGCATTCTACTTACTCACTAATGCAACTGCATGCAATATTCTTCTTTCTCTACTGAAAGAGATGTATGCTACTCATTAAGTAAGAGCCTTTCTTATCATTAAGGAGAATAGTGTCCACTGAAACTTAAAGACTGGCTAATTTGCTTACCTTAGTTGGATTTTATCTGGGGTCATTTTTACTTTTGCATTTGTGATCCATCGAAGATTGCTAGTTTCTTTCGTTGTTCTGAGAACCAGTTTGAAAAATGTGGCTGGAGTCAAGACACTGGAAGTAATCAAATACTGATAACAAAACCCCCACTGTAATTGAAAATTAATGGATAGATACCATTTATTGGTGTTTTTTCTACAGGGGAGAAAAGATAAGGTACTTGAATAGTTATCTCACATTCTGGATGCTCCATTCCAAGCCAGAATTGAGAAGTGTTGGCAAAGGAGAGCACGGGTGCCTCCAGCGCCAGTCCTGCTCCTGACACGGCAGTGTGCTTCATTTCCCTCCTCGTGGGCCCAGATTCTGTCATCTGATCCAGGCATAGTTCCCTGCCCCACTGCTGTACCCTGTTAGCTGTGCAGGGCTGTCTGGTTCTCCCACTGGTGTCTCATTCCTGTGCAGGCTGCCAGAGCAAAGCCCATGTGCCACATTACAGCCTCCTAATCCTTTGCTTTTCGATCTCTTACCAAGAGAGGGAATGCATGGGTTTATTTTTAAAAATGCTTTAAATATAAATGGATTGAAGTATATAGAACTTTCTTAAGAAGAAAAGGCTGTTGAAAATACTTTTGAATGCGTTCTTCTCATTTGGTCTTACTTCACCCAAAAGTGAAAAATTTTGAAGAATTTTTCTATGTGAAAAATGATTTATTGATAGGTTATGCTCCTTCCCTACACTGCTTTAGTCTAGCCTTCTTCCTAGGCTGGTTGTCCCCCACCTGATTTTGCCTTTTTGGCACTTCCCTCATGCTTCCAAACCTGAGGCTTTGGCTTTCTGTTGCTTGGGTGATTTGGAGCTGCTGATGTTATGCATTACAAAACAGGCAGCTGTGCTCAGGGAGGCTTCTCCATCCTCAAGTGTCACTGACCATTCCCTGTGCACCCCTTCCATGCCTCTTTTGGAGGTTGTTGTCCTCCCTGCCCTTTCTGCAGGACTCCCTCCTGTCTGATTGAACTGGCTGTCTTACTGAGACAGGTGAGGGACTGAGTTTTCAAAAGCCATGGCCTGAGAGAGGCCAAGCCAGCCAGCAGGTTTTTCATACATTACATTCGCTGTTATTTCAAGGAAAAAAAACCCAAACCATCCAAAGGTGATTATATTTTTCCTCAAAGGTTGCAGTCATTAACATTGAAGTGAGGTGAATGACTCATACCATTGAATGTTATTTGAGAGGGTCCTCTCCTCTGGTCTGTGCTGTGCAGGAGCTGTATAGCAGCACTGCTGGTGATGCCTCCTAAAGCATTCCCAATTTAAACCAGGCTTTGTCAGCTCCTTCTTGGCTTGCACATTGTTTTACCAGCAGCTCTTGCAGTGCAGCAAAAGCAACATGCAAAACTGAGGTGATTCACACAAAGATACTCACCCAGAGGCTCTTAGTTGAAGCAATATGCTGAAGAATTGCATTTGGGCAAATATGATCATGTTCTGCCGTATTTAATAGAGACAATGGTATAGTGATTTTAATATTAGTTTTACTTTACTTTCTGCTGAGGGGAACAAGGAAGCTGGTGAAGCTTAATTGCTCTGCAGTAGGAAATATGCACATGCTATGAATTGTCAGACACAGTTCACTATAAGTAGTTTACTTGCCTAACTTGATATTTACGTTTTTTTAGGTTTCTTTACCTTATATCTTTGCTTCATTCTCTGGATGAGATAATACTGTTCTTCCTCTGAGTACATGAGCTAACCCCTTGTCCTTGTAACAAAGTGATAAAAAGATTTATCATTTAAAAAAATGAGTATAAACGAATGTAGCTCATAACTTTAATCATAGGTCAGGTCATCAGATCTGCCATATTTTAGTACAGTCATATGCCACTTAAACCTAAATGCTTCCTCTGTGAATTAATAAGTGTGCGTGCTAATTTGTATGAAAGCAAAAATCTGTTGAATGTTCTTATCCAATGACATGAATTTGTATCTTGAAATATTGCTAGATGTTTGAAAGTGACTGATTTGATTGCCCTGGTTTCATTAGTCACAGGGAGAGTTCAACATTTTTGGAAGTTTGGCTGGCACAGGTTTGGTTCTAGAATGACAGATCAGCAAAAGACCCAATATCATCTCTTTTTGCTTTACTGCACTGTTGAAGTAGCACCAAAATCTTTCCAGACTCTATTCAGAATTTAGCTTGCTGTGGCCTTCAGGAATTCCCAGAGAAATTCTTATTCTAATGGCCTTTCATTGCAGAGAATTCTGCACCAGGTGTCCCCTGAGTACAAGCAGTCTTTATATTACCCTGATGGTTTGCCTTGACTGTTTAGACTGGTTGTAGCTGTGGTGTGTCCCTGGCTTTGAAATTGATGGCTTACTGAAGACAAAAGCTGTGTTACATAGATGACTATTTTGTTGCAATTCAATTCAAACTGTTAATGATACATGGAGTCCAACATAATGTTTAAGACTAATTTCACATGTGCTTAAGCCTTGGCATAAAATCAGGCACATGCTTAAATGCTTTCCTTAATTAAAGCTTTATATTAGGACTTGCAAAATACTTTTACTACTTTTCTTTGGCTTTATGAGCTTTTTTTTTTCGGTTTGGCACAGAGTAAGGTTAAAATATTGCAAATGAAGTAAAATAGTTGGAAACGGGGACACCAGGCTGGCAAGCACACATTCATTAAAAACAGATTAGCTATAAACAGATTCTGATAATCCTGCAATCAAGACTTGATACACAAACTCGTGGAAATGCTAAACATGTGCCATAAATAAATAGATGATTAATTTCCTTTATTCTAATACGTGTGCCTTAGTAAGAAATTAAAGTTCTCCTAAAAGATCATTTTCTTATTCTTATGATTGTACCTCATTTGCAGCTGCAGAGTCTGTAGGAAATAAAGAGATAATTAATAGTCTGGCGATAGAGCTGGTCCCCTGAGAAAGGGAACTTCACACCACAGTCTCAGGTGTGTTAGCAAAAGCTGCAGCAATTGACAGCTATTGAAGCTGAGGAAGAGAACATTCCTTTGGTCCCCTTTATTCCTGAAATCTTTCTGGAGGAATAATTGCAACACATGAGACAAGTAGAAATCTATATACGGCAAGGATTGATACTTCATACCACAATGGGATTTTTTTGGCTTCCTTCGTAATACATTTGATTAAGTTTCTCTAGAAGTGTCTGGGGTGAAATGGAAATGGGGAGGAGTGTTTTGTATGAGAGATTTGAAAAGATTCATTACTGGGGATTATGCTTAATGAAACACATCCTGAGCGTGAGGCCGTGTGGCTGGTGTGCTTAATATGTACAAATTAAATCTTTTCCTGGAAATATAGTAATAAAACCCAATGAATTAAACATCAGGACCAAGAAATATTTGCTTATTAATACAAAGTAACACTGTTTAGAGAATTCCAATTTACTGAACACAGATGTTGCCTGTAAAATAATTAGAAAAAAAATTAGCATCCAACAGAATAGCAAATGTATTAAATATCAAAGTTTAATAAATATATAAAACCCCAGTAAAAGTTAGGTAAAAGGATTAGCAGAGGGAAACTCTAGACAGTTTTATGGTATTTTATTCAGCTAAACTCTGGAAATGAAACTAATTTTTTAAAATCAGTTTTCTAAAACTACATATCAAGGGAAAGAAAGCGTTGCTCTTTAGCTGTTATATGTTTATAAGCTTGATTTTTAATTTTTTAAAAAGACCTCATGAATGATATTCTCAGTGGGACCTCTGGAAAGTCCTACTGCTACAAGCAAAACTCTTGGAGATCAGTAGCAAATTTGAAGAGTAGAATGCATGGGAAGAGGGAGATTGTTGGGAGTGCCCCACCACACACACTTGCTGCCTTCACACTGGCAGCTGTCCAGACTGTCTCTTTCTATCAGATCTGTCCTGGGGCGACTTTATGACACTGTATTCCCCAGGACAGACCTTATCAGGGCAACTTCAACAGTCACTGATATGGAAGATGTTACTGATAAAACACTGTGTTAGGGAATCCCTTTTTGTTTATATCGGAAGTAAACCTAGTGCCCTGGGTGTCCCCTGAATTGCACAGGGCAGAATTCGATGGATGCTGATGCAATGGCCAGGGTTTCTTTTCAGATGTTGGGCATTGCCTGTGTTACCCTCATGTTTCTGCAGTCAGTGTGCTGGGGAGCTCCTTGGTGAGAATACCTGGTATTACACATCAAATGGGAGAAGGGATGAGGATACATCACACCTCTGTTTGCTCCTGCTTCTTTTTAGAGGATCTTTCATTGCTGCCTCCTCATTATCTCCGACTAAATGCAATGTACTTAATCTTCTTTTCTCAGTGGATGCGTTCCTGTCTGTATCATGGCAAGTACAGATGGCTGTGGCATGGAAGGCATGTGGGGCAGTAGAGCAGCTCCTGGGCTGTCCATGCCAGTGCTGGGTCACTGAAGTCCTTACAACACGTTTTTATTGCCCTTAGTACATGCACTGACTGGTGCTGGTTACTCCTACACTGCTGGCACTTTTACGTTTGCCATGTGGACCTTAAGAGTAAATTCTGATTGACTTCTTGCTTTTGACCCCTCAGGGAAGTGATGTGAGGAATCTTTTCAGCTGACATGTCTCACCTGTCTTTGGCTGCATTTAGGGAAATTCAAAATAGCAATAGTGATATGTTCTTGAAAATGTGAGCAGTTGGAGGATGGACCTTTTGTTATTATTTCTTATTAAGGATACATTATGTTGCTTTGGGTCTTTCACAGACTTGGAAGTCAAAAATGTGGGTCTGACCGAGCCTTGATTGTCCCTGAATGCAAAAGCTGGGAAAGTGTTATAATAGACACTGGATAATGTAATCACTATCTCTGGATTGCTGGCATAGTGTTGTTACAGAAATGATTAGTAAAATTGGAAGCAGGCAGGAGGCATTGCAAGGAAGAACAGAAATGTAATTCTTGACGGAAAGGCATAGAAATAAAACCAGAGAATAAACAGTGATTGAGAAGAGGACCCTGAGGACAAAGAAGTATCAGAATACTACGTCTAGCATGAGAAGAGTAGAAGGAAGTTAGAATGAGGAGAACAGAGGTGTGAAGAACAGAATTATGTGCTACAGAAGGAAAAAGAATTCAGAGTATATTAAAATGCTGCTACAAAGCATCCTCTGAGCAGTGTTCCAAATACTTTTATAAAACTTTAATTTTTCTTTTTTAGTCTTAAAAGCACTGTAACTTTTGGAGTTAATATAGCACATAAGTATAGAAGTTCATGATCTAAAAATCCATAACCTTTCTAACTTTCCAGCCCTTAGAAGCTTTAATCAGCATTTACGAGTAAGTAAAGCTAATTTTGTCCCCTTAATAGAATGGATGATACAATAAAGTTCCTTGGGGAGGTAGTTACTAAAATTTGAAGCTGCAGCAGCAAAACTCAAATAGAAAGAATTAATTTAGACCCAGTCAGGACAGCTCCATCGTATGAACTGTGTATCTTGGCAAGGTTTTGTGGATGGGAATAGGTAGCAAGAAATTGGCCCTAAAACAGCACTTCCAGCTCTGAGAAGTCCCCAGATAGGGGTTTAGGAAAATGAGAATGTGTTGCTGGCAGGAATACTCATCAAAATGGAATTAAGGTGCATTGTTATAAGAATAGAAAATGAGCTTGTGAAAGAAGCACCCCCGGAGTTTCACCCCAGTGCTGTGCTGCTTACAGACACAGGGAAGCAGCAAATGAAGTTCCAAACGTTGTCCAGGTGCCAACTCTATTATTTTCTAACTATGTTTGACGTAGCAGCCTTTTGATTAAACCTCCCATATCAGGTCCCAAATACTTGCATTAAATCTTTGTTTCCATCCCTATTTCCCAGACCTATCTCCTCATTGTTCACTTTGGAAACATCAGCTTTTTGAGCAAGTAATTATGAAGTCAGAAAAAGTATTTGGAGTCCACTTTTCTAAAAAGTCAAAATACTCCAGCCGAACACTGTTGAAGAATAAATTGTTTAAATTGTAAATTTATGTTAATACAATTTTTTTAGTACATCATTAGCACAATTGTACCAGAAGATAGACATTACTTATGTCTGCTTCTTATGTTATTAAGATTTTTTAATGCATTTAAAGGTGAAAAAAAATTTTTTGCTTGTTTTTGTCATAATTAATAGCATTTATGCTGTAAGCATAAATTTTTATACTGGAAGAAAATGGAACTTCGAAAATATGTTCGGAAGACTGACTCAGGATATTCCCTGTGTTCATTAACATTCTTGATTTAACTGTCTTAGGAGAGCTAAATATATGGGCTGCATAAATAAATAAATGCATGTTATAGAGTTGATACACTGTCACTTTGTACTTGTTTCTCTCACTGGGCTTAAACACCCTGAAGTCATCAGAAAGAATTCTAATTTACATACCCCAGCCAGGTAGCCCAATTTTCTTGAAATATTCCTGAAAGGATTCTGTTCACTCTCTTTTCTGACCTGGAATCTTTGTGTTGTTGTGAAAGGAAATCAGCGGCCTGAAAAAGAGCGTGTTGATCTGCAGTTGTACACTGTCTGTTTAAATTTAATACCCTAAATGCCCACCAGCTTTTTCAGTGGTGAAGTTACTGTAAGGTTTAGTGACACACAATTCTTGTTTTCTTTGCTGTACAGGAGGATGGCAGTGCAAAACAGAAACATTAGTCTCCCAATTTGTTTTGCTGCAAGTGTGACCCCATTGCAGAGGGTGAAGCAGCTGGGACTACTTTATTTTGCTCTCCCCCTTTCTCTAGAGCATCTCCAGCCTCTGGGATCTGAGAGTGCTGACAGGGTACAAAGCTAATTTTCTCACCATTGCAATGCAGTTATTTTGCTACATTTCTGTTTCCAAAGTGTGTAAGGGGTTGCACATCAGCCTGAAGGTGTCTGTCAGGGACAATGAGTTCTGTGTATTTGTGTACGTGCATGTATGTTCCATTTATTCCTCCCCTTCCATACACTTCTTTTTGGGAGCAAAAAGGAAGAAATTTGTCTGGGTTTAAAGGCTGACAAAGATCATTCAGGGTTATATTCCAAGCTAGCAAAATTTAGATTTCTCTTGCTCTGATTCCTGCACTGATCCCTGAAGTTATAATTACTGAGTTTCTAGCACAGGGGTTGTACTTTCATTTCCCAGCCTGCCAGAGGCTGGCCCTGTAACTTTGGCTGAAACAGGTAAATGAGATAAATGCAGTTCCATGCTGTCAGTGATTTTTTTTTTCTTTTCACATGTTCCAGTTGATGAACACACATGACTTCTATTGTGGTTTTCCCTTTTCACAGTGTTCCAGAAATGGTAATTTTTGCAACATTCACCACTACTTTGAACTCATTTGTGAGAGTTATTTTGTCAGCCCTAATAATATCAGAAAGACTAATAAGCTACGTTTTTTAGGTGTTTGTGCAAAATAAATGGGAGATCTGAGTATAAAGCAAGAGGAGGTGAAGGAACTTCAAAGGACAGAAGTGAAGTGATCATTATCACACTTCCTTTGAAAGTGGAGTTTAAAGTTGAAGCCAGATTCAAACAACCTAAAATACTCTTAGGGCAATAGATGTTATTGTGCTTCACAAAATCCTTGTGCTCTGTGATGTATCTTCTTTGAATTATCTTAAAGGTTAGCAGAGACTTGTGTCCACCCTTCTTTTAAAGGAAAATGCAGATCTAGTGAAAATATTAATTACCCTTTGTGAAAGATGCAGAGCTAGTGAAAATATTCATTAACCTTTGAAAAAAAAAGGGTTTGTGCCGTCTTGCTAACATCCTTATTTTTGACTACTGTGCTTCTTTTCTAGGTTTTTATGATGTTTGATCAGACACTTGCCACAACTCCTGTATAGTAGTGAATGCCAGTCAGTAGCCTGTGTAGTCTTTGCAGGCTCTGAATTTCCACGGAATAAAATTAGGCTGGATAATGGCTGGTGACTGGGAAGTTTACTGGGCTTTCTTTTCTGTTTATAAACTGTCATAGCCCAGTTTTAAAATAAAAAAATGAAAGAAACAAAGGAGCTACAGTAACCTCCACAGGTTATTAAGTAGGTCCACTGACATTTAAGGGTCTGTATTTCAATTTTCTCTTGCATTTTCAAGGGATAAAGGAAAAATCTCTGAAATTCAAACAATTTAGAGACTCAGTCTGATTCTATTAGAATGCCTCTGTTATTTGTCATGCAAAGTACCACCAAGTCATCACCCAAAAGCTTTTGAATTGAATGGCACCATTGTCATATGTCAATTATATTGTTTTATCTTTAATTGACATTAAGGTGTAATTGTTCTTTTGTTAATGCTCTCAGAATAACAGCAGTGCATTCCCTAATGGGGAGTCTGTATCCCAATCCCTTTGTTCCTCACCATCTCTGGAAACATGGTTGGTCAGCAATCTGTCTGTCTTTGGGAAGAAAGCTGAGCAGCTTCAGCTCACTAAGCCGAGCAGGGTAGAATCAAGTCTTCCTACCTAGAGTAACTTTCAGGATTAATTAATGATATAATGGAAATATGAATGGCAGGTTACAGTGTGCCAGTGCACAGGACCGCACATGGAGAAGAGGTCAAATATAACTTTTCTAAGTGTGCTGACATCTGTGGAACTAAAGGGCATTACTCCACAATACAAGAGAAATGCCATGTTAAGGATTTTTGGACATTGGGGTTTTTTTTCCCTTTAGATAAAGATGGGTGTTTTTTAAAGGAAGAATTGAACCAGTTGTCAGCTGGGATTTACAAAGTACTTAAAAAATGAAACTCTACTCTCATCAGGCACTTTCCATGTATTGAGCTATAAAGAAGTGGCAAAAAAAATGATGACACTTAAAAATTGCTGCTTCAGCTCTAGTGAGACATTATATTTTAGCTGATAAGTGCCAGGAATAATGTTTTGCATAAATATTCCACAATATTGAGCATATTTCGTGTCTATAATTAGAGCTTTGATTTACTCACAGACAGAATTAATTAGGGAGTAACAGCTGTACTGTAATTCTTCTATTATAACCCAATCTCATTTCTTCTTCCTCTTGTTAAAATAAAAGGTATACAAATATTTCATTAACCTTCCTTAATACACTGTGAAAATAATCTGTTTAAAACAGAAACATCCTGGTGTTAAATACAAGAACATGAGTTCTGCTATCCAAGCTTAATTTTATACTTAATTTACACTCTGTAGGGTCTATTCCAAGACTGCTAAAACTCTTCACGTTGGAAAGATCTGGAAAGAAGGTGCCTGACCAGTTTGAAGCACAATCGAATGAAACACAGTAAATCCTGTGGTTATGCCCTGCCACTTTCTTGCATCAGGCCTGGGATAAGGAGAGAGGAAGGAGCCTTGCTGTAAGATCTTTCTTTCATCTGTATTCATGCAATATGTAGTAGATTTTGTATATTGTTCACAAACAAATGTTCCATTTAAAAATGGGAGTAGGTCAGTGTAAAAGCTGAGGTAAAAGAGCCAAATACAAGAACAAGAGCTACTGAAAGTCATCTGATCTGTTCCTTAGAGCTTCCCCTTGTGCCAGCTCAACAGCTTCTGCTCGGGAGCAGTGGGACAGGGGAGCTGCTGGAACTCCTCAGCACCCTGTGCTCCCAGCAGTAGGGATGAGACTTCTAACTACAGAAAGAGAGGAGAAGTCTCTGTCCTTCCCTGAAATGGCACCAGTCAAAGCCAGGATGCAGCATCAGTTCCCAGGGGCTTTGGAGGATCTTCTCAAGGCTTCTTTTTCCAGTGACAGATTCTCCACACACAGTTGGGGACACACAAGTTCTGGTTAGCCTGGGAGCTAGGCTGAAGAGAAGAGAGCTAATTCGTGGACAAGGGAGAGAATTGAGGTGCACTGCTGCAGGATGTGGGTTTGAACCATCTGTCAGCTCCAGAGATTCATTTTCTCAAGCTATTATATCCCACGGAAAAAAGTGAGCAGCTTGTCTGATAGCCTGTTCAGTGTATTACCACTGTGATCAAACAGCAACCTGACAAGAAATGTGAGTGGCCCCTTCCCTGTTCATTTGTGTGAGAAGCCAAGAACATCAATTTTGTGTTGATACCAGCTGTAATAATCCCAGTAATGCTGAAAAAAAAAGCAGTTCCCCTCCGTTTTGGGTCACTTTCTCCTTGAGAAATCTCCTTTCTGAGTCATGACCTAGACACATCAGAGAGCAATCCAAGGCTTAGTAATTCTTCTAGAGAAATGAACCTTTCACTGATTCCTATGGTCCCAGTGGATGCACTGGCATCTGGTTTTGAGGGAATTATTATTTATTACTTATTAGTAATATTTATTATAATTAATATTTATTATATTATTAAAAGGAGTTATTGCTAATTTAATCTGAATTTGGTTATCTTGGGCACATAAGTGTTGATTGTCATTTTAATAACTTGGGGGAATTTTTCTGCACTTCTCCTTTGGAACCTAACTTTCTCGTACTTGGAAGTTAAGTTTTTTCAATTATCTTTGCTAGATATTTCCATAAAATAAAATTTAAAAAAAAAATAAAAAGAAAATCACTTTGTAGTTCAACTCTTTGCTCCAAGCATGAATAAGCTTAGCCCAGAGTCTTTTCGCCAAGGCCTTTAACTGATTCTTCAAAGTTCTGTAGGGTTTTTCCTTTCCCTATGGCATAAAATGGACAGCTAGGTCCAAACAAGTAAAATTAAAGTATATACTTTTATCTAGGAAGTCAGATTCACATTCAGCTGACCATCAAATCATCTTTAGAGATGAAAAATGCGGTACATATTATTGGGGCGATAAAATGATATATTGGTGGATATATGATCCATGTCCCTGCCAAAAGCAGCTTGCTCAGCAGATGCCCTATTGTCAGAAGCTGATGCCTCATGGCGATGCACACCAAATGAGCACATAGATCTCTTCTCATCTGACATATTGGATCAGCTTGTGAGACATGGTTTTCTAGACAGTCTTTGCACATGTATGTGGTATTTGCAAGGCGTGTGTTGGTACAGGCTCCAGAAAAATCTACCCTAAATGTCCAGGCTAACTTCCAGTTTCTTTTCCTACATTTTTTTCTTAATCTATAGACCCAAAAATACCAGGTCAGCTGTTTCCCAAAAGTGTAATCACTCTTCAAATATTTATCATTGCCACTTTCCTTGGCGCGAGTGTTTGCTGAGGCACTGCTCAGTGCTGGCGAGCTGGAGGCAAATGACCACTGAGCATTTAGTTCCTTTCAGCCCACTTCCCTCTCTGTTTAGATGGAGAAAGGTAATGAGCCACTGTCTGAGCTGTGCTCATCATTGGGACCCTGCCCCTCATGGCATGGACAGCTCCAGTCTGCCTTTTTCCAGCTGCTGCAGCAGCCTCGCAGTCCCTCTGCTCCAGAAAACCCCAGTGAGCAAAGCCATGGAAGCAGTGGGCTGAAAACGGTACAAACCATCCTTTTAGATTTAAAAGAACTCCACTCATGCCAACAAGAAGTGTTTCTCTTTGATTAAATATCCTTTGGCTGTTATGTCTGCAAGCTGCATCCTCATCTGCTGGTGGTGGATCCCATGGCCCTGGCCCCCAGTGGAACTGACTCAGACTATTGTATCAGAAAATTGCTTTGATGAGTCACAAGTTTGCCAGTTTGAATTTAACAGAAAAATTGCGAGAAGGTATTTGAGTTATGATTATGATGGGCTTTTAAGAATGCATGAGCGCAGTTCCTTTCTTCACATTTAATTCAGGTTTTGAGAACAGAGAATAGAATGAGAAATATGAGCATGATTTACTAGTTTCTTCAGAGCAGTGATGAAAATTCAAGCGTTGTACTGGTGATAGATTAGCAGAAGAGATTCAGTCGTAAATAATAAAGAACACCTCTGAAGGTGACACAGATTCCAGTTGTAGTTCTAAAATTTGATGATCTTATGGAAACTGTTTATGTTTAGGTGTAAGAATAGATATAAAAAACATAATTAGCAATATCTCCATGTGGGATCACAACATTTCATTTAAATTTGAATGAAATGCTGAAGGAATATATCAGACTGACAGGATACTAATCACCACAGCTTCCTGGCACTGTCCTAAAAGTTTATCTTGGGATTAGTGGAGAAGTCTAAAAGTCAGTCACTGGACACTCTCAATATTGCTGTTCTTATGGAAATAGGGAGCAACCAAAAATATGATGCCAAAATTACTAGTTCATTTGAGAGTCTTGGTGGCAAGTTCGGCTTCTGCGACAGTTTCTGAAGAGTCTTCTGACGCCTTTCGTTTTGGAGACATTTTCATCCACAAAGGATTGCAGTTGAGTGGGATCTTTCAACTGTATCTGTCAATCCTGAATTTCAGGTCTGAAAGTTGAAGACAGTCTGGTAGGTCTGGCTCATACCAGATCAGCTGTGCTACCTGGAAGGCCCTGTGAAGATGTGAGGCTGGGTCCAGTGCACCCTCTGAGCGCTGGATTTCCTGTGCAGGCTTCCTGGGAGGGCACAGTGAAGTCTCACACAGATAAATAAGAATCAGACAGCTGTTTCAATTAGATAGTATATTTTCCTTACCCTAGGGACAGGCATCTATTGTTATGTGACGAGCTGTTTAGAAATTTGATATATTTTTTTAATAGTATAGCTTCAAAAGGAATTTTCCTGTGGGTCACCAAATATATAAGGTAGCAAGTTCTGATCCCTGCAGAATCCAGTGGCTTGAAAGAAGTCAATAAAGTCCCAGTTCTTTGTGGAATACCCGTTCTTGATACAGTTTTCTGTTTTCAGATTATTTGCATGTCTCAACACTGAAAGACCAGTATCTATATTTATTACCCTCCAGACTTCAGACCATTTGAGAGGCAGAGAACTCCTTTTGTTCCCTGCTGCTTTTCTGTGCTGAAGGAGCTCAATTAAACCATAAAATAATCAAACTTCAGTGATTAATTAAGGGAAGCTTGCTATGCGAAGCAGTTTATTTTAATAAGTTATCCAGCAGCAGAACGTTGCTAGGAGTATGATACAGTATAATCCTTGCTTGTAAGGAAGATGAGGCAGAATATTTTTTCAAGAATTAAGTCATTAACATAGCAACTAAAATGGACCAGAAAAAACATCTGTTTAAGGGTGTGTGTTTGCGAATGATCACTTTCTGGCAGTCAGGTACAATGCTTCATACTGTAGTCAAACACACAGACCTTTTATCTCAATAGATCAGCTTTTCTAAAAGTGGAGTTCATAGTTAACTGAACACATAAAAATTACTATGTAAACCCTAAAAGATCTCCAGAGCAAATATTTCTGGTTTGATTCAGCAAGGAAGAGCAGTTCCATTACACATCAATGAGTTAAACTCTCTGTATGGTGATACAGTTTCCTTAGGCTGGTATCTACCCTTTCTTTTTTTCCCTCTAAAATGAACATGAGAGGACACAGCCTTGAGACTGCTGAATTGACAGAACAGGGCAGCCAGTTTTAACGAAATTGACATTACTGAGGGAGGGAAATCCAATAAAGGACCAAGCATTTATTTTCTCTCTTGGCTAAAGCATGTTACAGACCACATTGTGGTCTGTATTGGTGGTCTCTCTCTGTAAGTCACATGTAATTGAAGACTGAACATCAGTGTTTCACTGGTACAGGATATTAACAGCCCCACAAATGACTTGCATCACCCACTTAGGCAGGTTAGTGCTGTATTTATCTTGTCCTTTGGCAGAGAAAGATCATCAGGATGTCACTAGACTTGATACTCGCCCTCTTGTATGGAAGCTGTGCACTTCTTCCAGTGCTGCTGTCTGCTTTAAGTGGTGCTGATATTAAACATGTTGTTATGAATCCCTCACCAGCAATAAAATATGTCATTTTAGAGATGTGTTTGGCCCTGTAAATATAATTTTGTAGGTGATTCATGCATTGAAATGCATTGAAATCTGAATGAAGGTTTTCTGTTTGTTTGTTTGTCAAAACTTAAAACATTTACCTTATATGTGCTTATCTTCTTTAGTTTGCTACAGCATTTCTGTCCAGCATTTACTGCCAGCAAGGGCCAGCATTGGTTGACAGCTGTGGTTGTGAGCTTATTATACCATGCCTAAAATCACACTTTGATCAAAAGATGACATATTTCACCTGTAAATACAAGAGATGAATAAACTGATGGTCTTGAGACTTTCTCGTCGTCTCTTGAGTTCAGTCTGTGCATGGGTGGTGTTTTTGGGGGCCTGTGCTCGTGCATGGCTTTAAAGGAGTTCAACCACCAAGTGCCCTGCAGGGTACAGAGCCCTCAGTCTCACAACAGCAGCACCTTCTGCTGTCTTTGCATTGCCCTCTCCCTTAGGAGCAATAGAATGCCAATAGAAATGATTATGGTCTGGTTACCTATAGGTATGCATGTGTTCAGATCAATATAAAATTAGATGCACAGTTCAAAATGCAAGAACAACATGAGAACTGTAGATAAGGCCAGTGAAATGCCTTCTCATGCAGAAGTTTTGGAATAAAATGCTGATTAGATTTCACACCCTTGTCTGGGTTTTGTTTATTTTACATGTAGTGTGCCTAATATACCTGTCTGTGAGGTTTGCACAGACAGAATATAAATATATCTGTGTGCAGATGTTCTACTCATACAGTCTCATTGTTGGATCATGCTCATTCATTCTTTAGATGTTTTAATATGAGAGCAAGAGCTACTCTAAGGCAGCATCAGTTATTCTGATACTTTAAATTTTTAAAAGATTTTTCCTCAGATTTATTTATGGATTACTTCTGAGTTAAATCTCGCAGGACATATGCATTACAGAAAACAAATATCTTTATTGTAGGCAAGTAACTGTCCAAGAGAATTGAAAAGGATGGTTGAGAATACATTTTCAGGACTTTTCTTTACGAATGATTCAGAAAATACCTATTCAAGACATAGTCTCAAGCTGCACTGGGGCAGCCTTAGGTTGGATATTTGGAGGAATTTCTTCACAGAAAGGCTGATAAGATCAGAAGGCATTTTGCCATAGTATTTGTGTTTGCCCAGGCCCTGTAGATTAGGTTATCATATGGTTTATGTCTAAGGAATTGGATTAGAGATGACTTAAAAAGATATTTAGCCAATTTATATATAGCTACTATTCTTGTGCTGGACAGATTTTCCATCTCCCAAGCTTGCATTGTCCTGCAACTGGAAATCTCTATGTCCTGTTTTTCCAGAAGCTTGTCCCCTGATGGCAGAGAGCTGGTTGCTGAGCCAGTCTTCGGCTACTGCATCCCCTATCTTCCCTAGTTATTGGTTTGGGTTAAATGCATACTTCTCTTGTTACAGGTAGACTTTAACTCCTACTCAAGGGATCCCTGGAGCTACATCAGCTCTCCTTACACACAGTTTGAAACAGCTGATTTTCCCTGGTTTTCACTTGTCATCCCCAATGTATTTTTCCTAACAAGAAGGGCACAGTACAATTTGCACAGATGTCAAGGGAGAGTGTCTAGTTACACTGTCTTCCAGAAGCAGTGGTTCAGGGCAGAAATGTGAGTCATTATTTTCTTCAGAAAATTATTTCTCCTGGGGTCAGTAACATCTTGGTCTTTCTTAGTTCTTATCGCCTAGTTCTATATTCTGTTTATGGCCAGTGATTTCACAATTCATTTCTAAAGTTAGATGAGGTAAGTGGCTAGCCATCTCCTAGGGGATTAAGAGTAAAACCTCCTGCCATACCTGCCCTGGAACATGGAAAGTTGAGTGAGATTTTACCAACATTTTTTGAATTTACATTGTTTTGATACATGGAATTCCTCAGAAAGCTGAATTCTTGGTAGTCATTAAACATTATGCTGAGTGAAGGGAGACATTTTACCAGAGATGAGATAAATCAGAAATTGGAATTGGTCTGTGGAAGGCGTGATGAGGCTTGGGACAAACAGAATTGGCGATATTTAAAAAAGGTACGAGAAAGCCAGTAGGAAGACATAAGACTAAACTAAAGGGAAAAGAAAGATGTGATGGCTCCCAGCTGTTGGACTGATACCGACTCAGAATGCTACAAACAGCCAAATAAGAGACTGTTTTGTAACCCCTTCTGTGTCAGTGGGTGAAATACCACCATGTCTTGCCAGAATTTTGGAATCTATCCTGGAATCTGAAGCCTGAAGGGCACTTACCTGCCAATAATAGTTTAGAGACTTGTGAAAAATTATATACTTCACTGACAGACAACTGCTTCCAAACAAATTCATTATTTTGTCACACACTCGTAGTAATGCAAAAAATTAATTCGAATGTGTATTTCTCTGCTTGTGTGTAACAACAGCATTCCAAATACTGAACTGTTTTATCTTTACACTATGGGAGTGTGGTTGTCTCTTGAGGGGTCTCATGAATTAATGCTTCTATAATACATGGGGTTTGCAATTTGATGAAATTATTTATAGATGTTTTAGAGAAGAAGAAATTGTGGGGAGTCTTTTTACTGCTAGTAAGTATTTATGTGTGTGTGTGCTGTAGTATTACCACATCCTGTACATTGCAAGCATTCCCACAGACAGAAATGATAATTTGGGAAAAAGAACGTGCAGATATTGCATATGAATACTTGTGTTCAAAAGCACTTCCCTCCTTGGTTGTTAATTTGGAGAACATCTGAAAAACAAGAGGAGTTCTCTTTGCCTTGCTACCTAAGCTTGCTGGGCTCCAGTAGGAGCAAAATGCCTAGTCACTTAAAAAGTAACTGGTTTCTGATAAATAAAAACATTAGAAGAATATTTTTCTCATCCCTTGTTTTTTGTTTGCACACTTGCATTTTAATGAAAATATCTTTAAAAAATAGTATGTTTTAAAGTCCCACAAATATTTCCATTTCCATTTAGATTTGCTTTTATAGATGTCAACCTGGCTGTAGTTTTAAGTATATATATTTTTTGGCTATCATAGACTCATAAAATCAAATTGAGATTGGAAAAGACCTTTAAGATCAAGTCTGGCTGGGTTCACCACTAAACCTTGTCCCAAGTGCCACGTCCTCGTGCCTTTTGAACATCCTGTGAATAAGATAACAAGGTTGTTGCAGATGCACTTAAGTGATGAGCCTATAGAAAAATAAGTGTGCTGGGGTATTTTTCAGTCCTTTCATTGTATCTGTTTATAAGCAGGCACTCTCTCGGGTTCTGGTGGTGTCAAACAATGTTTTTTTCCAACATCACCTCGTTGTTTCCATACCTGTGTTTTGCTGCAGCTGCCTTTTCGCAGTCACTGGAATGAGCTAGGTTTCAGAGTCAGCCAGCAGCCCTTGCTGCAGCTCCCCCTGCCCTCTCACACTGCTGATGGAAGGAGGTTAAATGATTTCCTTCCATCTTTTAAAGCCTGTTAAAAATTATGCAGTCTTCTGAAAGAAAGTCCTATTTAAGTCTGGCTATTTCATAGTGGAAGTGAGAAATTTGATTTTTATTTGAAGTTTTTATAGAAGTGTTGCATTGATTGGTTGAAAGCATGACTGATTTTAGATTTATCATAAGGAAGGCTATGGAAGTGTGGCTGCCCTCCCACCTTTTCTTTTTCTGGACAAGGACACAGGAGGTGGGGTGTTCTGGGCTGCTCTGAACTACAGATGTGACTTTATCTCAGCAGAAGGTCTGGTGACCTTAACTGTATGTTTTCAAGAAAATACCAACATTAAAAATTATTCTGTTTTAGAATGTAATACAAAGATGTAAAAAAGTTGATAAAGGTCAACCTGACCAATTTGCTTAATGAACTAACCAGTGTTTTTTCTATCCTAATTTAGACTTATAGTTTTATTTGAATATTAGATTTATGCTTTCATATACACGAGAGACATTGAAGTTTTCCCTATTTAAAGACTGTTGAGGGTTCTTTCCTTGTGCTGGCTTTTCAATTGTCCATAATTTTACTGGGGTCTGCTGTTCAGAAATGGAATTTTCAGCAATTGTGGTCTGTTCCATTATTGTATCAGATCTACTTTTCTTGAAAAAAAGGTCTCAGAACGAAACAAGAGAAAATCAGCACTTTTCAGGGGTAAAGATTTCCTTTGAAAATTTAAAAGTACTCTTATATTTTATAGTAAGGACTTGACATTACATGAGAAGAGAGAAATACATTTTATATTCTGCTTAGAAATCCATACAACTTTATTCAAGTTGTAGATATTTGAGAGTTGTGATTTGCTTATGCTCAAGAGGTATTGCTTAATTTTAAGGTGAGGCACTCCATTTTCTCTAAGAATAGATATTTCTTTCAGGTCTGAGTTTGACTTATTTTAGTATATTTAGAATTGTAACATTCAAGCTGGGCTTTCTCTGCAATAGTTTCCTTAAGTATTCAGGAAATACAGAAAATGAAGACACTTGATTACAAAATACATGAGCAAAGAAGTCGTAGTGGGCTAAAGGTGGAAGGCAAGAAGAATATATTGGGATGCAGCTGAGTTGAAAAACAGCCATTATCAGAGAATCAGTTTTCTGTACTGTGGTTTCTCACCATTCTGCAGCTTCCCAAATACCATCAGTGAACTTTATCCAGCTGTGCCCAGTCCCACTGGACTTCTTCTCTGCTCTGTGAAAAGACAAGCATTACGCAGATCCTTTAGCAGTGATGCCTCTCAGATGCCTGAACACCACAGAAGTCCTATTGGCCCCTTCTTCTCAGCCAAGAGCCACATTCATTCCTTCAAACAATGACCAAGTTTCTTTACATTCAGTTTACTGGAAGAGGCAGAAATGGCCCTGATACATCGCCATTAATAAAATGTTCACTTAGGAAAAACAAAGTTGAGGGTTCTTTGCATTCTGTGGGATTGCTGATGGCAGGAGTGAATCTTCTGCAGGCTTCAGTCATGCATGTGCTCTATCAAGGCAGGGAGATAAGGACAATATTCCAGTGCCTTTAAGCATGGATGCTAACTCCGTTTGAGTGTTTGCAGTGGACATTTAGTTGTTGCTGACATTAGCATGGGTGAGGCCAGCTAAAGCTCTGTTCTTGTTTTGCAAGTTTGTTCTTCAGAGAAAAAAATGGTCTTATTTTCAGCCCTGGCTTTTTTTTTCTCTCAAGAAAATCAATATTTGGAACAATTTATTTCAGGGGTCTCTTTTGCAGTTTTGTGTTGTGTTTGGTGAACTGATGAAATGTGTTGCTTATTCTCCATTTTGTAACAGTTTAGCCACTTTCACTTGTCCTTATTGCCAAGCAAGAAATTAGAGATGGTAAAGCTGTACTATTATCTGAATGATTTTGGAATTTTAGATTAATATTTCAATTTTCCAGAGTTCTCTATATAGTGACCTTTAATGAAATTCTTGCATCAATATTGGAAAGATACATTGCATATAATTTTTTGTGTAGTGGTAAAAAAAAATGCTTTAATGTCTGAAACTTTTATTCTATCCACCTAGAAAATCTCTCACTTTTACCCCAGTCTTTGCTAACTGGCTACTTCCAGAAAAAATAAAACTTCCTCTGGTTCAAATTTTAAGAAATGCAATTTCTTTTCCCATAACTCTCATTTAGATTTTGGGAGTTGATATCAGAATTCTGGAAGTACCGGAGCACCTTTATCTGTGTCTGTAAAAACACTTCTTCCAAAAGCTGATGTTTTATTTGGTTAATTACTTTAAAGACATAAAATGAAGGATATGGATACTTAAAAAATACTGTTTGTCACAAAGTTATTAAAAAGGCTACTGAGTATTAAGGAAAAAGGAATTAAAAATTAATACTGAGTTGTAGTACCTTAAAAATAGTCTCCAGATTTAAAAAAAACAAAAGCTAGTAATATATGTGGAAATCATACTTTGTTACAATAATACAGCTCTATTGTAGAAACACAATATCCAGTATATTTTTTAGACTTTATTAAATTTTGTTGCTGTTCACCCATAGAATATGTTTTTTAGCACGCAGCACTGCAGTGTTCAGATATCTGGAGTCTGTAGGAGTCCAACAGCTGTTCAGCAGCCAGCTGACTTTTCACTCATTTCTGAGTTCTCAGGATTCAGCCATGCAAATAGACTTTTGCAGCTGGGCTTCCATCAGTTGAACAATCAGGTTTCTGCTTTGTTTCATGGATTTTATAGCTGGGAAGAAAGGAGGAGATGTGTGGCTTAATGCAGGATTCTTTGATGCAGGAGGAAAGCTTCCGTGGGATTTATGGGCCTTACCCAAAGCCCCTTGTTAAAGTTTAAAGCCATTCAGCACAACTTGGCTGAGATTCAGCCAGGTTTTTATAAATCCCTTCTCTAGATTCCACAATGCAGAATTAGTCTCTTGACACTAATTTTGAGATATTGCTACAGTAACAGTGAGAGAATCTAAACAAGAGGTTAACTACCAAGTTAAAAGACAAGTCTCGGGGATATAAAATAACCCTCCTGAGTTTCACTTTGCTTTAAGAACTATAAAATAGTAAAAAATTATCAATATTAGTCCAGTTTAGCATAAAGCTCTTAAGACTTTGGAAGTCTGGTGCAGAGTTTTAGGGCAGAAAAAAAGAGTGGGATTAGATATTTTTGGTACATTTTGTTTGCTTCCCATTGTGGCATGTATTTTAGCATTTTATCTAAATAACACATGATTTTTCAGAGGGGTAAAAGATCTATGTTCTAAAAATAAAATATTAATAGAAAAATGTAGATATATAAGCGAGTCAGAATGACAAGACAGTTATTAAATGGGAAACCTCTAGATAACTGAAAGAAGAAAAGCGTTTAAGTCAATTGAGCTTTTTCATTTTCTTGTACATTTCTTGTCCAAGTTTTGTTTATCTGGAAGGAACATGAATTCTTGAGAGAATCACCTTCAGTTGTGCTGCTGATATTGCTGCTAGTCAAAGAAAATTGAATGTCACAAAGATAAAAATGCATAGTAATGCCAAGTCCTAGGGAAGGGGTAATAGCACAAGTACAACTTTTTCTTTTATAGCTATTTTGTTCATCACATTTTGCTTCCATTTTGTCTCCTTTGATTTCTCCTCTGATAATCATTACAGGCTTTTGAAACCATTTACATCTAGAAAAAAATCATCAGTTATGTAAATTCACGTGCTGATACTCTTATACCTATAAAATTTGGTGAATGGCAGAGTGTATAGCACAGCTGGAGTAGAAAAACACGTTTAAAGGAGAGGGAATAAGAGCCTTTGTACTTGCCCATCTTCCCACCAGAGTTGTCTGAGGGAGCAGGGATGTTCAGAGGGTCCTGGTCAGCACAGCACATCTGAAAATGAGGAGTAAATGAACTGTGAAAAGCTTTAAATATTTGGCATCATCCCTTCCATTAAAAGATTTTGGTCAAGGGCATGGTTTAGACTGTGGCCAATGACAAGTCCTTTGCAGTATCAATGCCAGTGCTGCCAGTGAACTTGAGTTGTACCTGGCTTTTCTGCAGATGTAGTAAAGCCCACCTGTGGTTTTCCTCTGCTTTGTCCCCAAAGGTTTAGGAGCAGAGGGAAGCTGACTGCTGTACCCCCACTGTATTTCTGCAGTGAGTCTTGACAGACCTGGTGCTAGGACACCTCAGGTCATTGCTGCTCAGGTCTAAGAAAGCTTTCCCTCTTCCCCAAACACCTTTGTCTTTAGCTTTTTGTGTTTGAATTAAGAAACTGTGGAAGAGTTAGGAAGGGAGAGTCTGTAATTTGATGGGTTGGATTTCCTTGAGAAATGAGGTTATTCTGGTCACCATTTGGTTTCTTTCTATGAAAGCGGAAGGATAACCTCACTGTCTGTAGCTGAGGCAGTATTTTTCCAATTTTGTCATGGGAATGTAAAGGCTGGTATACAAAGAAGAATTTAGTGAAGAAGACATGCCTAGGTAATCAGAGGTTTATTGTTTGACATGAGCTTCCGCTGGATGCTTAGAATGTATCTTGTCCCAGCCTTAAATGAAGGGAGTAGGACTTGATCTTTTCTTTATCTTTCATGAGGAAAAAATGAATATTAGAAATTCTGAGATGCCTTGATATTTAGATACCAGTAGCTTGAAAGTGTAGTGTGCAATGTTTTTCTTGTTAAAATAAAACTGTGTTTGTTTTGGAATTTTGAACCTGTCAAAAGCTTAGGCATCAAAAGCTGAACGTTATGTTATATATACTTAATGTGGCTGGCCTTGATTTTATCTGTTCAATTTATTATGAAGTCAAGGTCCATTACCAGTATTTTGTACTCATATTTGTCATGACTGTGGCATTTTGTTCTTGGACATTCCAATGTTAAATTATTAACCTCCTGTGAGCACTAATACACAAAAGGATTCTTTGAAGGAGTTATAGCAATCACTGTATTTTTAAAATAATTGACTAATGGAACCCAAGAGTTGCCCTCTGGATAAAGGAAAAGCAGTGGGTCAGTGAGTTCTGCACTTCAATCAAACACACACACAGGGTTTAATTACCTAATGCACGGTGTGAATGTCAGTCCTGCAGTACAGCATTTCACTCCTCACCAGTCTCTATTTTGCAGCTGTTGCTCCAGAAAACATGTTCAGAGAACATGAATTTCAACTCTTGTGTTTGCAAAGAACAAACTGGTTTTCCAGACACTGGTCTTGCTTTCTCAGGTGTGACCTTGAGCCGTCTCATAAGATGTATCAGCCAGGATAGCATGTTGTAATTGGAGCAGTCAAGGCTTCAAGGATATTACTAAGGGAATGAATTTCTATGTTGTCATCTGTGGGTTTTTTGTTTTTTAAAGACATGCTACACATTTCTAAGAAGCTGTTCTGGTGGATGGCGCTGCCACTTTGGCAACTGAAGTAATTTTAATTTCCTACAATATTTTTTCTTTTCTTTCTTTTTGTTTAATCTAAAAGCGGCTATTTTGGACCCATATATGTGTGGTAATTCTAATAAGATTTCAAAAGGCTACAAATTCACAATGTATCTAGGACTAATGGAGCAATAATTGAAATTAAAATGAGAAAGAAAATCAGCATATGTGTTCTCAAATCATAAATGAAACAAAAAGGGATAAAAACACTTATCGAATAAAGAGCTTCTGGAGTGTTTCAGGCAACATGTTTTCAATAAAATATTTTTGAAATTTTATCATTCTCTGGACAGTATTTCTTGCTTTTTAAATTCCCTTTGGTTCTGAACATAAAAATGGTGCGAGAGGTTTTTTGTCAGATCTTCAATGGTACACTTTAAATACTTGCAAAACTTACTGTAGTGCTTTGGGTCAGCAGATAATTACTGCATGCATATCATGGAATTTAGCAGGATAGTCTGTCAGAAATGCATGTTCTGTTGCAATAATGTCACCTTTTTAGAAACCAATACAAAAAAGAAATTGTAAGGCAGGTGGAAAATTCACACGGATATAAACCAAAGTCTTCTGATACTTGAGATGCATCTACAGTTGCCTTCAGCAGGCCCTAATTTTGGCCTGTTCTGCAAGAAAAGTTTGTTAGTGAGCAGGTAATCTTTAGCTGCAATTAGAGGAAAGAAAACATAATTATGTATATTATGCCAAGGAAGAAGAGAAGTTCTTAGTGAGTCTCAATTGTCCCAGTATCCCTACGAGTCAATATCTGGTGTGGTAACAAACAGCAGTAAATATAATTATGCTATTCCTTATGGTGGTGATTTTCTAAAGCATGCACATCTGCTACCACAGAGTGATCTGCCAGCACTGGGGAAATACTGCTAACAAAACATGCAGTGCACACAAAGCAATTTCCAGAAAAGTTGTTTGCTAAACTAAATCCAATACACTGGATATAAGAAAGTTGTAGATGAAGAAATTCTACCTGAGGTACCTTAAGAGATGGCTGATATCATTCATGTTATAGTGTGGACCCTTCCAGTGGTGAGATGTAAAAGCAACCAAAGATTTTGAGCAGGGTGGAACCAGGCAAACACTTACAGGAGTGTCTTAAATATGTGCATAACCACGTACTGCTAGTTAGCCACGACTTGCCTCCTTCAGCTTTCTTTTTGGCTTCTTAACTGATCCTTCTTGAGATCCATTATATCATTCAGTAACTATCCTTAATTCAGCACATGTCTGAAGTTAAGCAGTTTTGCGAGGTCAGGACCCTTGTACCACAGGGCAGCACAGGCAGCGTGCCATGGCTCTGGTGTGATACTGTCAGCGTGGTTCTCCAAGCGCTGTGAGGATCTTAACCCTCCTGCAAGTCTGTTGGCTTTTATTAAATGGATGCCATCCATAAAGTATGGCTTGATGTTGCTGTCTGTTGCATGGGCAGCACTGTAACAAGTTTTGATAAGCATTGCAGGTGAGAAGTCCTAGCTATGCTTAGGACCGGAGCCCAGCTTTGTGATAAAGCTGTGTGTGGACCTTGGCCAGGACAAGCTGGTTTGGATGCAGGGCCCTGTGAGACTCTGAACTCTATGCTCCAGAGCTGGGCTGAAGTACCACACTCTGCTGTGCAATAAACAGCAAGATCTTCTGTCTCCATCTTTCTCATCACTTTCATTCTTTATCTCCTCGAAAGATGCCTTAAACAAATCTGAAGGGTTGTTGTTTATGCTGTTTTTATGTAAATTGTATAAGAACAATTGTATAAGAACTCCTGCCAGAAGTTTTTATGTATACCACAGTCCAAATCCTGCAAACATCCTGATCTTTTTTCTTTTTATCAAGTGACTATAAGGCTTCAAATATCTCTTGAAGAAAAGCTGCTAGCTAAGAAGTAGTGTTTCTTCAGTCTGTCTACTACCCCGAGGAATATTGCCAGCAGAATTAGGAAGCTCCAAGTGAGATTTAGACAGAGCTTTTATACTACTATGTTTATAATCCTGAACATTTTTCCTCAGCTATCACCTAATGCTGAAGGCTACTTAACTATACAGACCATTAATTATATTCCTTGAAATTCCTCATATAGCTTCAGGTTTGTCTCCACATGTGCCCATGAGTGTTCCTGTTCCCATCAGGCTGAGCAGAACCTGCTGTATGGGGAACTTGGTGTTTCTGGATCCCAGTCTGGCAGCTAAAAGTCAGACAATTAGAGTGACACGGTTAGTTGGACATAGTATGTCTGACAAACTGAGCACTGATTAGAATAATGATGTTATAAGTAGGATTTTTAGTGCTTATAGCCTTAGTATAATTGTCTCCACTTTGCATGATGGGGACATTCATATATACTCTAAATGAAATCTTTTCACTGCTAAACATCTCTGAGCCTCAAGAAAAATAGTGACTCAAATACTGAAGCTACAATGGAGGCAGAATTCCTCCCACTATTCAATGGAGGAGAAAGCTGTAGTGTTAGATTGAAGACATCTTTGCCTCCATTTCCTTTCTTCTAGACTTTTTCAAGGATTAAGTGGAGAAAAAAGGGAAGTGAAGGAAAAGAAGAGTCATATTAGTGGATATTTCTGGACTCACAGTGCTGGCAGGAATGGATGAAGAAGCAGGATGAGATTCATCACAGGAAACAGTGGAAGACTCAGACTAGGACTTGTTAGTTTTTATTTTGAGAGAGTGCTATTATCATTTCTTTCTGTAGTATGTTCTGTTCATCTAGTTTGAGACAGAATGACGAGATTTAGGTTTGTTAGTAAAATATCATTAAATTCTGAATGAATATTATGCATTTGTAGATGAATAGTGCTGGAGTATAATTTAAATCAGCTGTGCCATAAAGAGGGCATTTTCTCACTTCCCATTTGAGTTCATGTGGTTGGCTTTTACATGTGCATTGAAAACATCAGAAGGATTTACTGTTTTCTGACATGGAGGTACATCCAGGATCAAGAACTACGACAATCATATTTTCTATGTAGAATACCTGATTGCAGCAGGTGCACTGTGTGACAGAGAGTGTGGCAAAGCACATGGACTTACTCATATGCATCAGATTTCATGACTGCCATGAAAGTACTTCTTTTATCCACACCATATGGCAGCTCAAAACACATTAAATAGCCTTTTTCTTGTGCCTGGATTGGCAAAAGCCCTAATCCAACAGCAAATTTCTACATGAAACCAGCAGGCTCTAGCAAAATGACACAGTCACAATTCGGCATGGTATCAAGTGATGGCATTATAGCCATCCATCTGCCATGCAACAGGGAAAGAGGGCCTTAAAGCAACAGCCACCATTCTAAATGACTCCCATTTTATTTCCTGTAAAACATAGCTAAGTCAATAAATGAGATACATTTCAATGCAAATGAACTTCCATGAAAACATCTATATCTATCTGCCTATACATAGACATGCAGAAAGTTAATCTGCACACTGCTGCAAAATTAAAATGGTACTCTGACCCTGTGTCCATGCCAGGCAAGTGCAGATTCCAAAGCATTACTCAGAATGGAATCTAAGAAGAGCTAAGTCCTAAGTCTCACCACATGGTAGCAGCATAATAGCATGCTCATGAGCACCAGGAGGTGTTTATATCAGATTCACTCTTGACATCTTCAGCACACATTATATCAAATAAATATATTAATGTTAGATCAAGAGATGTTGCATAGATTTAATCAACCAAATCACTTAGTCCATTTAACTGGCTCTGTTTAATTATACATTTTTATTATTTTTATCATTTCATCAATGGCAGACTCTGGGATGCAGTGTCTGTAGTATGTGGGGTGATTAAGCTGCCTGTAACCCAATTAGGTTATTGAAATTATGGGAATATTAATACAGATTGCTTTGGGAATCTGAAGAGATGGCTCCTCCCAAAGTCCTAAGCTTCCCTTCAACATCTCACTTAATTTTGGTGCTCTGAGGATTTTGGTTAAAATGGGCATAGAAGTTAAGGTTAGAGTAACCCCTGAAATAGCCTTGGTCATCAGCAGAGAATTGTTTTGTGTGCCTCAATTTTTTTTTTTTAAATATTGTAGGTTTCTGCAAAAATGGGTTTATAGAACACTGCTGAGAAATATCTGTATGTGGTTTATATATTTGGTCTTTGCAGTCATGTGGTTTTGCATTTTTATAATGCTACAGGGCCCTAAATAACTTGATATTTGCTCTTCTAAGAATTTTTTTATGCCCAAGATATATGATGAAGAACAAGATTTCATGTCCTGTTGTGCCATAAATAATTCTATATGAAAAAGAAAAAAAGAAAGGCAGAGTGTTTTCATGTCATTTGGCTCCTTGTTGTATATATGCTAAATTTAATAGAGATTTATGAGAGGCAGACATGGGCTAAAATGTGCCATGTTTGGAAGAAATATGGGTAAGTCTCTGACATTTATAACCTGAAATCTTGATTCATCAAAGACAAATTTAACAGAAATGGAGGCTAAATATTGCTTGCTCTATGCTTTTCTTCCTGTGGATGATATTTCTCGCTACCTCATACTTCCTAATGCTGCCCTCAGCAGTAAAAAAGGATTCAGAATTCAGAAGAAAACAACAGAAAAACAGATTCAAAATAGGTCTAAAACTGAATTAAGCTCTCTTAACATAGTGAGGTTTGTTGCTTAAAATTGTTGCTAAAGATTCAAAAGAGGATATGGACTCATTTAATAAAATCATATGCCCTTTTTTTCTCCTGGTAAATCAGGTAATATGAGCATCATGTTCGATTTTGATTATGAAAGACTAACAGTAACTTTTTATTACACAGAAAAAAAACTCTCTTGTAGGCTGTGGACAGAGAAGTAATGTTAAACACAGAATTAACACTGCTGGAAGATACCAGAGTAACATAAATAGTACTGAATGCTGCACCATCCTTTGTACACACTTAGAAACCCCAATTACTTATCAGAAACCTGTTCCCTTGTTCATACAAAAGAATCCAGACTGAAAAATGTAGTCCAAATTCTGGCAATGTAAAACTATAGCTTTATGCCTGGGTGCATCTGGAATAATGAAGAATAATTTTAGAAACTACCTACTTATTAATAATAACTACACTTATTCCAATGGCAGAAAAAACAAATAACAATTGCTTATAATATTCATTTTCAAACCACTCTTCTGGCCCCAAGCTTATAGTATGGTTTAATTTTTTTTCCTCCAGTTTTGCATAATTTTAAAGGTCATTCTGGGGTGCAACTCACATGAAGTGCTGGAATGCTACAATACTTTAAAAGTAGTTTTGAAATGTCCTGTAAATCTGTTAATTTAGTTATTTTTGGTTTAAGGCATGAAAGTTTAGTAACTAAAGTGAAAATGTTGCTACTAGACCCAGTGACTCTAAAGCAATTGAACAATGGCTTCAAAGAAGTCTCTGTAGCTCCAGTAACAGGATTATGCAATCTGGAGTCTGTTTTCAGATATGTTGAGTTGAAACACATACCCACACACCCCACCCTCAAAAAAAAAGGAAAAATAATTTTAAAAGGCAATTTCTAATCACTGCAATTGTTGATCATGTAACAACTACCTGCAGCTATAGAGGCCCATTTCTCATTCACGAAAGATTTAATTGAGTTTATATGAAGGATCCATGGTGCCTGTCATGCCTTCAGTGGCATGATTTTAGTGAGAGAGCAACTGATTCTGACTTGAGACAGATTGCAAAGGCTTCTCGAAATGTTTGCAATTTTAGTAAGGATTTTATGTGCTGTTTTGATGTGTTACTTTCATTCTGAACCATTTTACAGGCTGATGTGTGTTGGCCATGCAGCAATGTTGATATAGATCAGTACATAATCCAGTTGCATATCTTCCCTGTAGAGCAGCACCCCCATTCAGTTAGGAAATAATGGTGAACTAGTGATACATCTGACATTAACTGTGCCTTCATTTGCTGTCAGTATTCGAGTTGCAGCCAGCCAGCCATGTGTGTTCAGATCAGATAGGACCAAAGCCTCAGAAATTCTGTGTATGTTTCTGCTTTTCAAGGTTTGTCGTTTAATGATAACCCCCGAGCTGTGATGACCCAGAGCTCTGGAAACACGTGGCAGTTCATAAGGGCAACACACAACTGCAAAGTTCTGGAGATGAAGGGCACAGAATCGGTGCTATTCTGTGTCATGTTAAAAATTGCCAAAGAGCTTAAAGGTGTGTCGTGGTTGGTGACGCCTCGTTGTCCCTTCCCTTTGTGCTACACCCTCATTACATCTTATCTGCATTGCCTGCTTTCAGTAATCACAATTATTATCTAAATAACTCAAAGCATGCAGATCCCTACCTGGTGATTGGCTGCCCATCACCATTAGTCATTCAAAGAGCAAGGATTTGCATTGGAGCTCTGGGCTTCTTTCTCAAGAACTGTATTGTAAATTTGCCAATTACCTGCTCTGGATGCTGCAATCATTTATTTTTTTTCTGATTGGCTGCTGATTTCAGATTTCTCAAGCAACTTTATAGTGACATAAACACAATGTTAACATTTTAGTTGAGATAAAGGGTTTTAAAGCTTACCTAGAAAGATCAGGCAACCACAAAAAAATAGAGCTAGGGCCAAAGTGAGGTCATTTTTCTCTTGGGTGATTTATGGCCCATTTCTTTGCTTTCCAATCCATAATAGTGTACAGGCCATCAGTGCTCTTCTTTCAGGATTTACTACCACATGCATATTTTCATTTATAATATTTGTTATCTTGTCTCTGTCTTCAATACTGAAATGCCACAGATGCAGAACCAGAGTTATCCTTTAGAGAAGAGTCTTGGTCTGTCAAAGAGAGGTGAAATTCTGGGAAAAAGGAATGACAGAAGACTGGGAGGAAAAAGCAAATTAACAGTTAGAAGGAAAAAAGAGCTTTAGATTCTGTCAGGATCTTTACAGGTATTTTCACTTAAAATGTGGATTGTTTAGTTTCCCACGTCATGATAATAATTTCACGCTTCTTCCTTTTTGTAATAGTAAAGTCCTGGCGAGCAAGGATGGGACAAGTATCCAACAAGTTGCTTGCTGTGGCCCCTAGAAGCAAAATTAATTTTCCTGGTAACACTTTTAAAACAGTAGAAATTTCTTTCACATAGCTTTCATCTCGAAGTCTACATGACAGTTATGAAACATGATCTGCAGGGGGAAAACTAACCTCAAAGAAAGCAGAGGCTCAGTATTGCTTGTAGGCTGAGTCCTACATGCACTTAAGGACCCCTTCATGTTCTGGATGTATATGTTTAAATTATTTCACTATAATTACTGTCATAAGGATGGTTACATTTGCAGAAATAAAGAATTCATGTATAATTTTTCTGACCGAAGTGAAACAGTGATTATTTAGAAATACTTGGGGCTCTCATCATCAGACTTCAAGCTGTAAGAATTTCCAGATTGTTTATCACTCTATTTTTCATTAATATCAGTGTGTCAATAGACCCTGAGTCTTGCAATGATGAATTATCTGCGGAAATGTAACCAACTAATCGAGTCAATTTGTTCATCCTTCAGAGTTCACTAAGAAAGTAGAATCTGTTTCTGTATCCTGAGTACCATCAGCCTGATCTCAAAGCTACAGAGAGAAAATACTAATGCAGAATATCTGTGCTGAATTTCTCCATGATGAAAACTTCTCTGTGTATGTGCTTGTTTTAAGTACTGTCTTTCAAGGTCAAGAACTCCCATGCCCCACATTCCACCTTTTTCTTTGTAGTGTTCCTATGTTGCAGATTTCTTCTGAGTACTGGCTTAAGGGTAAAGCATTTCAATCTGATGGAATCATGGTCAGATGCACAGGGTGTATATTAGAACTTTCTCACAGCAGTGGGGTCTTTGTTCACTAAAAGGTTTGTTTGTTTACACCCATGTAATAAAAGATGAAAAGCAAACCTCTCAGCCAGTGGGTGATATTTCTTAAAAGAATTCAGGATGTTTTTGTTATCCTCAAAATTACAAAACTGTGTTCAACTGCAGGAGCAAAATTGTGCTGAAATACTGGAAGTGGACAGTTTTCCTTTCAGTGTTAGGTTCCTTCCATGACAAGTACAGTCCACGTATTTTCCCTGTTCTCACTCAAAAGCAGACAACAATAGCCCTGTCTCCTCAGAGGAAAGAGTGTTGTCTAAACTTGGGGCAGTGGTTTTGTAGCAGCAGCTTTTATTTGGTGGTTGTGGCCTTTATTCCCCTTTAGTTCAGTATTTGCTCCACCATTTCCTTTTGCAGAATTGCTGAAGATTTCACTTGGAGATATATAACAGATATGCACTCAAACCAAATTTACTCTGACTGAAAGCTGAACAGATGCAGCAGGACTGGTGAGGAAGACCTGTCTTGGTTAGAGGATGGCAGCAGGTCTTCAAACTAAATCTAGGGGATTTCGAGGCAGATTCACATGCTGTAGAAGTATCCTGAAGTCGTTAGGCTGGCAGATCACCCTTAGTGAATCTGAGCTGTGGCCCATAGTTCGTCAGGTGCCAAAGCAACTCTAAGCCTCCTTGTTCCTCATAAAGGAAAAAAAATTCAGTGTAGTAAACTGCATCCCTAGCTAGATCCTCAGATTTATATCATCAAATAGGTCCTGAAGTTACAGGGACACTCCTAGGTTTCCTTGACAAATAAAAACCTGTCTCTCTTTGGTTGATGGTTTGTTTGTTTGGTCAGCTTTTAAATATTATTTTTCATGAGGGCAAAATTATTCTGATTTTTTCTAAGCTTGTGTTTGACACTAGCCAAAGAGAGCTCAATATGACTTACACAATGTATGCGGCAGTGGCTTCCTCAAGGCATTGTTTCAAGAAGATCATTTTTCAACAACTCCAGAACACTACTTATTGATGTTTTAGAGGTGCACAGAAGCTTGAAACTCTGACTATTTTGTAGCTAATTTATTCCCTTGCTGCATGCTAGCCTAGCAACCACTCTGACTGAACCAGTCATATTTTTCATCGTGGGTGAAGCTCGGCTTTAGGGAAGGGTTCATGCTGAATGGCCTGCTCTGAGATTTGCTGGGAAGGAAATTAAACTGCAGTTCACGGAGCAAGCTGCTTTTTCTAAAGCTTTCAGTGGGCTTATGCTTTAACAGACCAAATCACAAATGCACTTGTTTTTGGAGACAGAGGAAAGTACAGTACGTTGAGAGCTATTTGGAGTGGCTCAACTCCTGCTTTTTAAAAGAAATCTATCTGTCTCAGACCCCTGCCACAAAAGACCTAAAGGCGTTTTCCTCCTTTTTAGCAAGGAGACGCAGTTATGCATAATTCAAACACTGGGGCTTTGGAAGCAAACTGAGAAACCTCATGGACACCTTTTCGTTAGATTTTTAGCAAGAATATAGGCAGTCTTCTCTTTATATGACTTAGGTTACAGTTTGTCTCATAATTCTGGATAGTTTGGTATAGTGAATACAATGCAGTCTCAGCCTTATTAGTGTTATTAAGAGCAGTATTATTATTATTATTGTTTCTTTTAAAAAATAATTTCCCTAATGGTCTCTATCTTTGCATAAATCCTGTACAAAATATTTATAAAGTACGTTCCAGCTGACATTTTGGAAGCAAGCATATCTTTCTAAACAACTTTTTCTGGTGTTGCAGGCTAACCCTGTTGGATATCAGAGGAGGCAAACCTGCAAAAGCAATCCTAGGTTTTGAGGATTTGCTCTTTTCCTGGGGATCTTTAACCTTGAGGGTTTTTTCTGCAGCAATACCATGCAAGAGGAGAAATAGGCCTGAAGTTTATACATCAGTTTGCAATGTCAGATATTAATTAACATCTTATTTTCAGGGTGCTGTTCATCTTGTGTTTTCTTCCACAATGGGGCACCTCCACAGACATGCACAGTGTTAATATTCTGACTGTTTTGGGGCAGTGCAGTTAATTCCCACATCTCCTGGCATGTTAAACAGAAACAAATTTATTATCACCTGTTGTTAAAAGATGGGAAGACAAGTTAATGAAAAGTCAACGTAAGAAAACGAGAATGTCAGGCACATCTGAATTATTATAGCCCACCCTGCTGCTGCTGTAGATGACGGGGGAAGTGGCAAGGCAATTACAGCACTGCCTCCTTGCCTGTTTTACCAGTTGTTTCTGGAACTTACTGAGACAGAGTCAACTCAGCTTTGGGATCTTATGCTCCTTGATAGACGTACTTTCCCAGATTAGTCTAGATTTTGAACGTGTCTAAAGTTTTTACTTCACAACATCCTGTGATTCTGAGTTTCACCACTTAACTATGGGTTCTGTTAAAAAAGCAAACCCAAAAAACCTATCCTTTTTTTAAAAAAGTTGTTGCCTGAAAAGTTCATGGGGCACCACATCGTTCTTTTACACTGGGAAGCTGTGAGTAATCACTCACCATGCACAAAGCTCTCATTATTTTGCTCTCTATGAGATTTTCCTTTCCTCTCATTGGGTCTTTTCCAAAGTGATGCCCATTACTCAGTTTAGTCTTATATAAAATATATTCAATTTTCTAGTTATTTTCACAAAATTCCTTTATGCCTTTTTCTGAAGAGTTTTACTCTACCATTCTGAATTAGGTGAGCATATCTGTTTGACTTAAGGATTTTTCAGAGCATTTATTATTTTTTCCAGGTGAAATATTCTTAAATAGGAAAGACTTTTCTATTGAAAAAAAATACACAAAGAAATAAAATCTCTGTAAGTGACACTTCACAGAAGTTTGTGTACATTCAACTTTACCCTTTTGGAGATATTATCTTACAACCTATCTCGAAAGCCATGACCCAAAGTTTGTATGCAGTTTCCTTCACCACAAAAAGAGTATTTAGGGCATTATTCAGCATAAATGTAGCTGAGTGAGAGGGTTTTCAAGAAATGGAATCTAGGGTGGCAGCAGTACTGACATAAATTTTAAGGAAACAGCTATGAATTTTGGGTTACGTGTTTTGCTACATATTGTCTCTGGCACGAGCAGCAGGACCACACCGTTTGTTTTCATACTCTTGTGCCAATCAGAATTTATTGCAACTGTTGCAAAAGGTACTTATGCTCATCTGCATCGATTTATTACTACTCCTGACATTTTATCAGTGAATTTTTTCTTCACTAAAAATTTAATTCTTACAAAGAAAAGAACTTTCCAAAGCAGTCCATTTATGTTATAAATATATCTGCCTTCATGGTTTTATAACAATTGAATTTATTTATGGCAAGTCTTCCACATTCCTGTGCCTAAAGAAGTTGAAATGTAAAGATGTTGCTAATAGAAGAACAATGTTCGTATTTCTTATTCTCAGCATGTATTACTTATTTTAGAGCTTAAGGCCACTTCTATGTGTGGTTTATCTAAAATTTCATTTTATATTTTCAATTATGCAGAGAGAATTGCTCAATTACTTAGGTCTGTAACAAGGGAGCAGAGAAACAGGAGCCAGAAGCAGCTGCAGCACCCAGCCCCTTTTTGTCCCCCAGCAGCTGGGATGCATAGGGGGTACTTCACTGCTGAAGTATTTTTCTCTAACATAGTTTCTGGAAACAAAACAGGGGAAGAAGAGTCTTAAAATATTGACAGAAATAGACAGTCCTGCATGATTTTGTTATTAGCAGTTGGGCCGATCAATCCAAAAAGTAGCAAATTTTTCCAGACACAAAATGTAGGTAAGTGCCAGTGGAGTTAGACAGTTGCTAGGCTTGGTTTCCTTTTTGTTCCTTAGGAAACTGCCCAGTGCAGAGGAGGGTTTTTCCCATTCTGTGTCCGCATAGCTGCCTCAGATGCACTGCAGAGCTGCTATGGGGGTTGTGCACTATGTCTCAAGGGCTCGAGATTATCTCGAGCTTCACATTATTACTCCCCACCCTGAATCATTTCAGGGCACACATTGTTTCCCATTGAAATCTGGTTCCATACTAATCACCACACTCAGACTCCAGATACAGCATCTTCCTCTGATAAAACAATGTCATTCAGGGGAAGATGAAATGGTAATTATAATCAGAGTTCAAGCTGGCAGGAGATGGAGCAAAAATTAAAAGTGCTAAATCTGTAGCATTTTGATTATCTGAAAAGTCCCCAGATTTTGCAGCAGAGCTGCTTTTAAATATGTAGTAAAGTGGCTCCTTGTAAATCAAGTCATAATTGTTCAGCTCTAGGTTGCAGGAGCCGATTTCAATTTCCTACTTCTCTACCAAATTCTCAGCTTTGATTAAGAGCAGAGGTATGAATAATAGGTTTCCCCCCCTTAAATACACAGTCAGAAGAAAGAAGAAACAACAAAATATTCAAGATGTATTGTACAAAGTTGAAAGATACATATAACATTTCTTTTAATATTGAGATTAAATTCCAGTCCTATAAGTATTCAGTCTCACTTATTAAAGTTGAAATGAGATGGATAATGAGTTTCAGTAATACCCATGTCCACCTTGGAAAAGTCTGTGGTGGTCAGTAACATTACAGTAGTTATTATACAACATTTGAAAATCATTTAGATTTAGCAACTTCCAAAGATACCGATGCAAGGTTTGCTGGTGAAAGGGACAGATAAAAAGCATTTTCCCAAGGAAAACACTGATTAAACTGCATGTAAAACACGTGATTTCTTACAATCTTGCCTAGTGACCTTTGTAGTATCTTTACTGTTGCCCAAATGGAAACTAGGAACTTCTAGCCACAGCCAAGTGTGTTTTATTTTCTGTCTAGACACAGCTGTTCAGAGACCCCAGCAACCACATTTAACTGGTTGTTGTTCTGGTTCTGTATTAAGTATGAATTATGTTTTCTGAAAATTTATCTGCATGGCCTCTAGTTCTTCTGTCGTTCTGGTCTTATCTACTTTGGGTTGTAAAGGTCTTACCTGAAAAGATTATGCATAGTTTCAGAGAAATTTCAGGAGCATAGTATCTTTTATTTCAGAAGGACAGCATTACTGTTATGGATAGAGGACTTGGAAAAGCTCTGTTATCCTAAATATTTTGTTTTAAAAAATATTTACAGACCTATGAATATGCTTGCTTCCTGGATGGTTCTGCTACAAAATACAGTTAGAGTAAAAAAGTCATGTAACTTTTAGAGAATAGTGCTGTGGTAAGTTTGCTGTGCTCATTAACTTCTCACCATAATACCATGTAATATTTGTGGTCTCTAGTTAACCCATGTTTTCTTTAGCAGAAAAATAAGCAATGTAGAAATTTAATGAAGTGTCTAGAGGACTTTATTTGCAGCAAGTGGCTGTACTGAATTCATTGCCTAACCCTGAATAACCAGCAGGGTTCTTCAGTATCTACCAGATGCTACTTTAAGTCTTTCATTTTCAAAAACTGAATGTAAATATAGTTGCATAGAACTGTATCTAAATGGAAAGGGTTCAGATAATATAGTCTAAAAATCAGATTAAAACTTTCCCAGTGGCTGCTGGGGCTTCACATCTTCCCTCCCTGAAGCCACTGAGTGATGCCAGTGCTGTGGCAGTTTCTGTCAGAAGAGCTGCAGTCACAGCCAGCCCCGCCTCGAGGTGTGCCAGGGCTGCACATAGAGGGAGACTTAGAAACGGGGAAAGAAGCTCTTGAGGGAGGGGAGAGTTTTGCAAATATTTGAGATGTTGATGCACATGCACTAACACAGAACAGCAGCACATCAGGAATCTTTGCCAGAAATGCAGTGTCATTTTAGTGTCAGTTTTAACAGTGTGGAAGCTTTGTGAATTAAAATAGCAATTGCTTCATCTAATCTCAGGCATCAGCATGAAAACAGATCACCTGGAGGACTCAGGCAGAGGGGGGATTGCCCTGTGTGTACAGTACAACACAGCCATGTGTAACATAAGAAACTTTACCTTTTGAATAGGTCTAATAATAATATGCCAAATTCTCTGATTCTATGTAATGTTCAAAATAATTTATTTTGTTTCTCTCCATTTTTTTTTAAATGAAGTCGAGAGTGGAGAATTCATCTGCTTTATTCCCATTAAAGCTAACCAGGAATGTTTCACTAATCGTGATATTACAGGGATTTGTAATTGATTTGATTGAGTTTAATTGATTTACTCCTATGGGCAGGCCTTAAAAGGAATACCTGAATATGCCTTGGAAGCAAAGAAAATAACAGAGCCTTTGTGTAAAGTCCTGGTTACTTTGCTGTAAAGCTAGATATGTTTTTCTTTAAGAAGAAAGGATTAGCTTTTATCTATATTAATTAAATTTTACTTAAGACTATCTTATAATTAATAAAAAGGTTTTCCTATATTTTATTTTTATATTGCCTTAAGGAGCACAGGGATATACTGTAAAAACAGGAGTTTCTTTAAAATTTAAGCCGTGTCAACAAAACCCTAGGTGTTACAGCCATGATTTTAAAACTTTGTTCAGATTAGTGCCTTTTGAATATTTTCCCTTGTGCCTTAGGTTCTAGCAAATGCCATTAACAAAATCCATCTTTAATGGTTTTAAGCTCCTTTAAATAACAAGATGTAGAAATAGTACAATATAATGTAAGATAACATGTTCTTTGAAAGAGAGGGACATAAAAAGAGGAAGCAAATAAATCTTTGTGTTTTTACACTATTTCAGTTTTGGAGCTCTCTGCCAACAGAAACTACAAGTGTTGCAAAAGAAAATATTTAGTTTGTGTAGATGTGCTTACCCCTGATATTTATATTCTATATCTGAATTTTAATATTTGATTGTTCATTTCATGAAGCAATTCATGGAATAAGTTTAAACATTTTAATTTCAATTCTTCTACTCACTGAAGTCAATTGTAGTGTGACAGTGAACAGAGAATTGTCACTGAACATCTTCCCACCAAAGAGAAGCTTTCCTGTTGTGCAGGTGCATCTACCTCCTGCTGTCTCCTGCGATCACAGCCAGGCTTGCTCTGTCCTTTGGAAAGGAGGAATTGTTATCCACTTTCAGCTTCAAGCTGTGAGGATATCCAGCAGAGGAGGCAGAACAAAGCAACACCCACCTTGCTGTCTGAACTCTCTCCAGGCCCAGCAGTGTCCATCCCGACCTGAGATAAACATCACCTTTTGCAAGGCCATGTGTTTAGAAACTGTTCCTGCTGTTCAGATTCTTCATTAACCCAGTACACAGACACTGCTCAGGCTAACTCTATCAGATTTAAGAGGTAAGGCAGGTCTGGTAGAGACATCACGTCCGTAAATTGCCTCTTCCCTTGGCCGGATTTGCCAAGTTTATGGTATATTTTCCTGTGACAACTACAGAAATGCACAATTGTATTTCTGTAGGATTCATAGCAAGTGTAAGGAAAACACATGTTTCTTCTACTTGTTAGTAGTACATCAAGCCAGCTTTATGTCTCATGTCAGTAGGCATTTTTTGACATAATTATACTACTCTTGTTGCTTTACATTCTAATCAATCTGAGTTGGGCAAAACTGCAATTATAATCAATGCTTATATTGACAGAGGAGAGTGATAATAGGGCTCGGCAGAGGAGTAACAAGCATGGTTTGTTGTTCCTTTTAAGAGCTTGCAATAAGAACAGCAGTTCCATAGCCTAATTTACAAGCGAAACCAAAAATTTAGGAGTGTCCCAGTGGAACAAATTTTGTCATCCTTGAAAAAATATTCAAGCTGTCTGAGTTAATCAGACTGTATTTTAAGTATTCTGACAATGTAGGTGACTTAATCTGATCCTGACAATCTTAATAATATCAGGTGTGGTCAGTCTTAACCTGAGTTCTATTGAACACTCATTGCTTAGCACTGTTGAAAATTGAGACCTCAATTCCCCTTGTTGGGAGCAGGGAGAGGAAAACGAATCTGCCTTTCTTTCACTGCCACAACTGGAATGTCAGGCTCTGTGCTCTCAGCTTCCCTTCTCACCTCAGAGTTCATCTCCTCTTTTTGCTGCATACTAAACTGCTGTTAAAAGGAGAGGCACAAGGTCACTCATACTCAGTCACCAAATCCAGCACCCAAAGAGCTCCCAACATAATAAAGAGCTTGATTCTCACTGCATCAGGCTGGTGGAGCATCTCATCTGCTGGCCAGTGGCGTCCCTTCTTTGAGTGCTGAGTGAATGTGAAATGGAGGGCACTGTTCTCTCTGTGTCACAGTGTTTTCTTGAATGGGAGGCACAGTGAGTGAGGCACAGAGTCTGCAGAAAAGACTGTTCTGAGACTTTTAAACAAATTAGTTGCCTGTACACAGCTTTGATCGGGACACCAAATTCCAGGAAAGAATATGGGATCAGGTACAGTGTGTAAGATTACAAAAGTGCTTGTCTGAGGCCAAGTGTAGCATAGCATTATGTCTTTGCCACTTGTGTCTGCCTGTTGCTGAGGAAAAAATTTAAAAAGCAGTGAAAGTGTGTATGGATAGCTCACAAGGTTGCTGTCCCAGCATTTAAGTCAGTGTCTCAGCAGCTTCCCAAGCCAGGATTGACATCGGCATATTTGAGAACGTGTCCCTAACTTTGCTGACTGTTTTTTCCAGGCCATATGAACATTATTCAGCACCTCCTTTACACTCTGGCAATGTGTTCTGGAGGCCATCTCTGCACTCTTGGGCTAAGCATGGACTTGGTTTTGTGCTGCATGAGGATGTAACAGAAAAATACTATGGAGGATCACCCTATTAGTTGGTTGTTGGGAGGTCCATGGTGACCATCCATGATTTTTGGGTTGATGTTGATAATATATGCATCTCTATATTTAATGGTACAGGAACTGTGGTGTTCTGAATGTGTTGCAGAGGGCTGGCACTTCCCTTTGAGGAGCTGGGGACAGCATGTGGCTGCTTAGAGCTTGGTCCAGATGTCAGAGGTTTGGGGAGTGGACCAAAGTGGAATAAAAGCCCTCCTTTTCTGCTCAGATGGGCAAAGCACTTGATCCTAGCAAGCTCCCTTAAACAAAGGATGCTTCAGGGAAATACTGATATAATTACAGTCCCTAGTCCAGAAACTGGCCTTTGAGGCAGTCTGGAAATACTATTTCTTTGTCTAAATAAATTTTAATTTAAATGCTATCCATGTTAAATCTAGAAGCATTCTGCTTGGTAAGTCTTTAAAACGTATTTTAAAGCAGCAGCCATGTATTTGGTGCCACATACTTGATGTATTGGGTGATATTTTTGATTCAGTGGGAGACATATTTGAATCAGATGGTGGATTTGATTTACTGTAGGAGATATCTGTTTTGATAGATTATGCATTACATCCTGCATTGAATAAGCAGTGATTCAACAGGGATGTGTCTGATTTGGTGAATAAAATATTGTATCTGATTTTGATCAATTTTTCCTGTAATACACACATTTATTTTAATAGTTGATGCATTTATTTTAGTTTGAAGTGTATCAAATTCTTCATGTAATCCTCTTTCTTCTGTTGGAATGATTTATGGATTTTACAAGCTGTAGATATATATTTCAATTAAAAGTAAAACGTTCATTACTGGCTGCCTTGCATTCACAATATTCTTGAATGTGTCAAATCCTGCTCATGTAGGCATTTGTGGTGGTTGGATGTAAGGCCCCTGTAAGGTGTAAGCAGAAACACCTTTCTTCTTTCAAAGATTTCTTTGACAAAAACATCAGGACATTTTTATGTGAAGGTAGAATGTCTTTTTGAAGAGAAACAGATTCTGTTTATGCCTCACATGAAGAGCTTCTGCGTGTGCCACAGATATTTAAAAGTATTAATAATACATGGGTACTCCATAATTATCATCAACCAGGCTCTTTTCCTGCATGTAAATATTCAATGAGAGTTTTCAGTTAGAATAAATAGATGCAGGACTTGGGGCCAGAGATTTTCACTTTTAGGATATTATTACTATGATTTTTTAGTTTGGTTGGGGTTTTTTGTGATGGGGTTTTTCTTTAAAACCACATAGCTTTGCTCCTTTCCTATCCAGGAACACAGAGATTTGTAGAGCTTCTGATGATCTCTAATCTGTACCTGGTCACACAGCCACACAATGTAATTTGGTGCATATTTTCAATAAAGGGTAAACTACGACACGTTTTGGCTGGCACCAAATTACCCTTATTTTATGTGTTTAAATTTTACAGAAGTAAAGGTCATTTCCCTGGATGCTTCTTATTGTATTTAGTTCCATGCTATGAAAACATTTTATTAGGCTTAGCCCATCCTGACCTTTAGTATGTTACTACTTTTATTTAATAATAATAAGAAAAATGCTATGAGATGGAAACTGAGATAAAAATATTAAAATTATTAACCACCCCCCAGGCTGATACAAGATTATATAAAAGTGCAGCCAACAGAAATGAAAAGCCAAACAGGTTTGAAAGAGATAATCTGAAAGTGGCACTGATGTTAAAAGGTGGCACTCCCCAGCAGAGGTGCTGCTGTGCCCCGGTGGGAGGCTGGCAGGCTCAGCCTTCCTCCTCACCCTCTCACTCTCAGGATGGATGCAGGGCTGTGCTGGAGCTCTGGAGAGCTGAGGTCTGTTGGCCACAGCTCTTTGTGCTTTGTACTAAAAGCCCCCAGTTTGTACAGAGGATAATGCTGAGCTCCTCCGGGATCTTCTGATAACAAGAGTCAGGCTTTGCTGTTTTAGCATAAAACAATTGTCCTAAGTAAGGGGAAAGGGGATGAAGAGATCAGGTGTATTAGTGTTACCTAATTCTGATACATATGTATATATTCAACTTTAGTTTTTAAGGTAAGAAGTATTTTACACATTAAACCTACAGCATGAGATCCTTTTTATCACTTCAGAAGGAATGTGAGATCAGATAGGTGCCTTCACCTCAGTTGTGCCTGGCAGGATATGTCAAGTGGTGATAAAATGGCTCATCTCCTCTGATACAGGTGTAGCTTCAGGTTGAGCACTCTCTGCCTTCTAGGAACTATTTCTGGGTTCCCCCAGGAATATTTTGAATCTAAGCACTGATCTTTCCTTAGAAAGCTGCCAGGTTTGGAAAAGGGAAGAACTAAGTGATGTAAAACAGGCTGTGTGACTTAGGTCAGGGTAAGTATTGCTATATAATCGTTTATTTTCCTGTTTGTTTTGTGCTTCCTTAGCACATGAACAGAATATGTAGGGGCTGGAAGGCATTTCTGGTGCCTGTAAACCCAGGAGGGATGAGGGTTGCTGGCTCCAGGCAGGCTGAAACCTCCCTTCTATCCTCAGCAAGGTTTTCCCACAACTGGAATTTACTGCCTATAGTGAATTGCTTGGGAAAATGTCTAGGACCATATTGTCCTCCAGGCTCTGGGCTAGTTTTGGACAAATACATCTGTTCAACAGAGAAAATGTCATATGATTATAAATAATAATAGCTATCTATTCACCTTTTTGTCAGAAAGATGATTCACTTTTGATTTTGAGCTTTTTGAGGAAGAAATTTTGTCATTCATGCACCCACATCCAAGCTTCGTTTCCAGCTCTTGGGCAGCTCTCACAATGTTCAAGCACTTCAGCAGTTGTGAATTTGGCTATTTAAATGCTGCCAAACTGTTTATTTTTTTATATTGCATTTTTTTAAAAAGTTCATGAAAGCTATGAGCATTAGTTTCTGCAAAAGATGGTAAAAAGCCCTTATAAATGTCTGCATATGGAGAGTTGTTCACAGATAAATGACAACAATACAAGTTTCTAAACTTGTAAAAAGTTGTCATTTTGCTTTCTTCTTGAGCAGCTGGGCTATTAAATTACCTGGGTTGTGTAATGGACAATACACAGGCTGTTGAGAATTAAGTATAAAGCCAAACATGTGGCCTTTTAAATTTTTTCTGACTTGTTACAGCGTGTAGCACTGCATTATGCCATATCACATTGGCGTGATAGGCAAGTGAAACAAGGCAGTTCATGCTAATGAACAGAGAAACACAGCAGTTTGCTAGTTACCAAATTCACTTAGAGTATTTCAGGGCATTTGGAAGTATTATGGGAGAGACAGTTATTGCTGAGAAGAGCTGAGATGTAATGAAATTAGGGATGTGAAAACCATATGTTTGCCTCTGTTTTACCAAAGCATAAAATGTTCTCTTACTGTATATCTGTATCTTCTGTCTGCTTTAAAATAAAGGGTGTGCTGCAAGATCACTTGACTACAGTACAGGAAGCAGATCTAAATATTAATTGAAAAGACATTTAATCTCAGCATGGTTTGTTTCAGATGGGTATCTGGCTTTATGGCCTTTATACCCAAGGCACATTTGTGTGTTGTTTATGATTATAATGAGAGAAAAACAACCACAAACGTGTCCCAACACTTTCACAATAATAGCACTTCGGAAACCATGAAGGAAAACAATTTTTTAATAATCATAAAAATTTCCGTGCTTGCTGTTGCCAGTTCATCTATTTGACCAAGTTTACAAAGTGCAGTATGAAATGGGCTGGATATTTTTCACTTTCAACTGTGGTCAGGTTAGATTGTTTCCTCTAACTTTTCAGTGCACCCAAATTATCTTAGTCCTGGGGTGTTCACTAGTTTTCATAAAATTCATCTGTATTGTCTCGAAGTAGAAGCTGTTTCCAAACCATTCAATATAGCAAGGACAGCTGGAAGTGCCCTAAGGTCACATCTGTCTTTGCTGCGCTCTGCCCTTCGCCCATCAGTTCCTTGAAGTGGAACAGTTTTCACTGTACTGTGCTTGAGCTGGTCATTTCAGGTGAGGGAAAGCAGTCAGCATCAGACAGAAACCAATTTTTACTTCCTATTAAACTCCAAACATGAAAGGTAAGGAGTGCAGACAACCTTGTCATCTCCCTGTCTCAGTTGCTGAGTGGCTGACACAGGTGGGTACCTGGCTACCTAGAGGGGAGTTCAGGACTCCTTTCAAACTATTTATTGCCCTGCTGTGATTTTTTATGGTTGAACTTCATGAGGACTGGGCACGCTGCAGTAAATGGGTGAGGGAATTTAAGGGCAGGGAATTAATTAGAAGCTGCCAGTGACTGAAAGGAAATGGATTGGACAGTCTTCCTCTACAAGTATGATGGGCACAGCAGGGTGTCAAAGAGTGCTAAAAATGATAACACCAAATTGTTTTGATCTTAGGTGGGAACACAGAAATATTACCTTGGATAATAAAGAAGGATATAAGAAACATTCTTTAGATCTTTCCAAATGTACTTTCAAAATCCTGTGAAGTACTTGAGATGTACACAGAACTTTCTATGGAGTCCTGAATTGCTTTAAAAATAAAAAGGTTCAGGTCATATGTAGAAGGGTAGAAAACATGACCAGTGTCCTTTTCATTTCTTCAAAATTATTCTGGAGGAACATGGTAGGGTTTTGGCCTATGCAGTGGATTAAGACCAGCCCTATTCTGTTATTAAAAATGTCTTTCTAAGGTCGTTTAGCATTTCTGAAATTCTTTCAAGTATACACCAGAGCAATACAATGAAGAACTATCAACCTACATTTGGGCAGTATAAAATATTAGAAACATTAAGTAAGGTTGTTTATGATAATTGCCTCAATAATCTGTCAAATTTGCAACAAACTACAAATTTTCTTTCTTTTTATAATATACAATTTTTTTTTAAAATTGAAAACTCTCTGCATGATGGGAAAGATCTTTCTTTCTGATTTGGCATAAAGTAGTTCAGGCTGCTTTGTTCTTTCTGATGCTTTTCATATTCTAAAGTCTATCTTCTGGACTTTCAAGGAACTCATTCTTTCACTGTTTCTTTTCTTGCTTTTAATGCTTTGGACTGGCAGCATTTGAGCTTGTCTTTCTTCATTGACCTCTGGGAGCTTTATTTAGACCTTGGATATGTTTGTATTACAGCTGGGAACAGATGGTGGCTCTTAGTACTGCAGTGATAGTTACTTGGATGGGAAGTGGCAGGTCAGACCCATATAACACCACCCTCTGTCCTCTCCCAGTGTGACATATTGTTTACTTCCAAAGCTGCACGCCCCACTCCAGCTGGACTGCAGCTTCTTGAAGCTACTTCTTACACAGCCCCAAACCTGTTCTCATTACCTGTATAAAGGTCTCTCCCTGCAGTGTTATTCTTGCCATAAATTGCATACTCATTGTTAACCCCCTTTCCTAACCGAAGAAAATACGGCTCAGAGGATTTAGGGATGTGGTTTCCACATTCAGAAATGCACCAATTACCTGTGCACAGTCATTGTAGCTGCACACACACTGTGTGTTCTAGAAGCCTATTAAGTGTATTAGATCCTGTTTCCGTGTACATTGAACATTTGATGTACATATTTGTGTACCCTAAAAGCAGCTGTGCACAGCTGGGCAGGAACAGCCCAAAGTGAGTTCCACAAGGTCGTTCGGCAAACGGATATCGAACCTGAAGCTGCATAACAAGTCTCTTTTTTATTAAGTAGAAAATAAACTGTTGAAGAAAGTTTCTTCTAGGTTATATTGCCTGTTGAGTTTAAACAGGTTTTCTAGTCTCTTAGTGCCACTTTTCCTATTGTTCTGCTATGAAAAAGCTCACTATGAGCTGTGCACCAGTGTCATTTCTAAAAGATTGGTACATGAAGCGGTACTATACATACTTTATTAATAAAAAACTTATTACTACAACAAAAATGTTGTTTCAGCTCTTTTTCTAGGCAGCAGAACAGTGGCACCCAGTGGCCATTCATGCAAAAATACTAGCCACCAAAATTTCACATGCTCAAATATCAATGCAAAGAAAAATGAAAAGAAAAAGAAATTAACAATTATACCTCTTTTTTTCCTATATGCCTCTAAATATTCCTTAAAACCCTGTAAGTTTTGGACAAATTTCAAGGGCATTTCATGTTCTCTCATGCATATATCCGTGTTAACCCTAGAATATATACATGTGCTTGCAGGTATGCCTGTAGCAGTTCCATTTGGATTTGTTTCTACAAATAAATTTACTTATTTTTGCTTTTAAAAAATCCTGTTGGCTGAATGGTCACAGACAAATTGTAATTCACGTCCCCTTGTCTCTCCATTATAGCCAGGAATGCGGTGGATTTGGAAATCATGCCAAAAGAAAAAGTTTTGTAGTCGCCATGAAGAACTGATCTTCAGGTGAAATTCTGAATGAATGGGTGGTAGAGACCTGCCTGATCAGCCCTTTGGTCCTGTGCTGAAATGAGCTTGTTACTTGTTCCATAAGCTGGGCTTATGGTTAAAGACTTTATTACCACAGGATTGGAGTCTTTTTGTGGAGTGAGTCTTCAACAGCAGTCGTCTGTCTGTCTGCAATTCCATTTTAGATCAAGGAAGCCTTTTTTATCACCACCGTCAAAAATTTTCCATGAAAAATGTAGGTTTTGCCATTTAGGATGCTCCACCAAACCCAGTTTCTTATCAGAAAATAACCAGCCTTCTCAGCATATAATCTCTTTCAGTTCAGATGAGGGTTAAATGCAATCAGGTGAGTAAAATGTATAAGTAACTTCTGTGTCTATCTAAAGATTTTGTGCAGGCAATCTATTTCAGATAATACATAAACATGTATTTGGCCCACATATATAGGCAGAAGATCTAGTATCTGTCTATCCACGACCTGAACCTAAAATAGATGGTGGGTAATCTATCTAAGTTTTATAGCAGTAAAAGAATTTAGTGTATTAAAGAGCTATTCTTTCTTAGGTTATAAAATATTTCTAGTTTAAAGAAAGTTTAACAAGCTAAGTTCACTTGCTTGCTTATTGGAAGCAAAGTCAGTTTGATGTTTGAATTGGTAATGGCTTCTTAGCTGGAAAACTCATATCTTATGTTGAATTATTCTAAATCAGACAATAAAAATGATTTGAAGGAGAACTCAGAAATAAAAAGTAGAAAGGCTTTAAATTAGGCATGTTTAATATCCCATGAGTCAACAAAATTGCTTTGTGGTTTAGACTGATTTTATATTATTAATAGGACTGTACAACAATATCCTACAAATCCTTGATTCCATTGGTAATACCTTTTTCCTAGTGCAAACATAGAAAGTATGCATACATCAGAGGATGATAATAATTGTGAAATTAAGATCTAAAAACTTGAAAAACTCCAGATATTCAGGATTTGATTAGAATGTTCAGCCACTGTGTGAGTTATTGCAGTTGGACCTGCCTTCTATGTGCAGTTTCTTCTCAACTTGGAATTCTTCTCATTCCCTGAGAACCAGAGAAAAGATTAAAAGCCTGAACAGTAAAAAAGTGGAATTGTGGGAACATGTTGTAAATTACAGTGCCACAAGATGGATTAAAAAAAAAAAAAGCCACTAATAATCTTTTTGCAGATGGGGTACAAATGTTTTGTACTCCTTTGTTGACAGCAGCTGATGAGCAAATATCCAAAAGCTTTTCTGAGACTGGGAAATGCAAACAGAGCTTGTTGCCTTTAAGTTAAATTTTCTGAAGTTTTTCTGGAGCAGTCATTTTCTTACAGATATCTCATGCTCCCACAGAATATTGGAAGGCTGATGAAATGAGTTCAAGGCTTTGGATGGCAAGGTGTAGGAAATCAAAGAATGAGGAGAGCGTGGCCTATTGTACATGCAGCTTTTGTGTGTGAGAAAACCGGGAGAAGACACTGCTTGTCCTTTCAAAAACATTGCAGGAGACAGAAGACTTGTCCCTGCAGCAGCCCAGACCCCAGCCAGTGTTAGATGTGCAGGGGGAGAAAAGAGATGTGAATCTCTTTGCAGAGAGTGAAGAGGAGTGGAGGAAGCACTTGAAATGATGGCAGCTGGCTGTTGGATATCCATGGTGAAATAAAGCTGGAAAACCTTGGGCTGGGGACTTTGGCCACAGACCTGTGACAATGTGCTCTGGAAGCTGAGGGGCCAAGAGAATCTGAGAGCAGGAAGGAGTACTGGAGGTTATGAGAAGAATGAGTTAGAGAATTTAATGTAGAGATATTAGAGTATAGGCAGGAGTACGAGGTGAACATAGAGTTAAATGAAAAGGAAATAGTTGAAAGATAGATGAGATGTTTAGTACGTTGACAGAAAAGGGTAGGTATGAAGTCCCTGAAGACTCCAGGATTCACCTCAGAAAGAGAAGATTGACAGACCTTTAAGAAAGAACCTGAGAGAAGGGCTTGAACTTGTCCTTTGTTTTCTTGGAGGCTGGCTACCTGAGACCAGCACGGAGTTTTTAGTGTGTCTGGAGAACTGAACTAATTAATGAGGTGAGGCAAAGGTTCAAACCTACTGAATGTGCTGAGGAGGAGAGAAAGGCCTGAACTCCTGAGGAAACCTGATTATGCCACCTGTAAGGCAGAAGTTCTCTTTAGACTGTTACATGACTCTGAGATGCATTGAGAGTTTTTTACAAGTACAACTCCATTTGCAAGCCTGTAAAAGAAAACATGACTAGTCAAAAAAGGTGCAGAAAACTTTTAGGATACATATGTAAACAAACACTGCTTGCACTATCAGAAACCCCTGAGAGGGAGACATGTATTTCTAAATACTCCCATCTTTGAGGTCATAACCCATCTTTCCTTTAGCAGCTCACAAATATTTTGTACACCCGTGTGGAAACCATTGTAGTTGATTTAGTAGAATGAGTAACAGTGGTCTTTTTGTTCTCATTTTTGTAAGCTGTAAGCATTTATCCTTCCCATCCTTCTCAAAAAACTGAAATATCAAGTGAATTCATTTATGAATCTGTTGGGGCGGTTGAGCTGGCAACGGTGGAAGCCAAGAAGCCAGAAAGCCCTGGAAGGGGAGAGAACCTGTGCTGGTGGGTCAGCTCCAAAATGTAAATATAGCTTCCCCGACTTGGGTACAGGGAAAGACTTCTCCCACCAGGCAGTACCTGTCTGGTACCTGGTCCCTCACTCCGCCCCTTCCCTCTCCCCACAGGTTGTTGTATCCCTCTGCCTTCCCTGCCCCTGGTCCTGGCCGCTCCCTTGGGTTCCCCCTTTTGGCCCCATGCANAGGGAAGGTTGGGGCACAAGGGCGCTGACCCGGGCTTGGGTAGAGACGCTCTCCAGTAAACCTGCTTGTGGCCTGCCATGCCACTGCAGCAAGCACCAAACTGCAACATGAATCTTTTAGGCCTTTGCATCCCATGAAGTGTAAGAACTAAGCAGTTAACATTTGTAAAGCATCTAATACAAATTTTAAGAGCCTTCAGAATTCGTACACTGTTCTGTTGAAGACGTACGCATTGAGTCAGGCTTTATTTGAATTTTTTTTGTTTGTTTTGTTTTTGGTTTTTTGTTTGGTGCTTTTTAAATTTGGCACCAGTAGAGTGACCTTATTCAGTCTGCTGACTCCTCTCTTGTTGCAGCAAGAGCAGGAAAAACTGGAGAGGGCAACAGCAGGAGATTACTTTGGCAAAGTTTGTGGTTAGACTTAAAATCTGTGTTTAAAGATACTGGCGTGTGTGAACAAGGTCACTGAAACGAATTGCACTGTCCTCTTTATTTTTAACTAAGGCTTTTCCTTTGTTAAGAAAACAACAGGAAGAAGAACCTTTAGACCAAAGGTCCCCAGATGTATTTGTGGGTGCCATCAGGTGTGATGGATCTGGGTATGGATGACTGCAAGAACCACCCTGAGTCTCACTCCGCAGCTTCCCAGCCCGCAGTGCTACTGCAGGGGACTGCCCACATTTCCTGTGCCCCCTCTGCTATCAGCACCTGTCCCCATCTGCAGGACATCACAGTGCCCAGGTCACCCTCAGTGAGGGCAGGGGAGAACCTGCTGTCCCTTCGAGGGGTGGGACACCTCCTGCCACACACAGGGGTCGGGAGCAGGGCTGACTCCTCTCTTCAGACAGGCCCCGAACTTATCTGAGTTCGCAGGGAAATCAATAGATGTCGATAGAGTATTTTTTTCTAAATCCTAGAGGTCAGCCCTGGGCAGTGCAGTGTGTTTCCTCAAGGAAATAGCAAATGAAAAATTTTTGACGGGAGAGGAGATTTACTGACTGTGTGGCTACCCAGAAGGTTTGGGGTTTGTATTTTCTGTTGTAACTGAGAACGATGTTTGTTTACATTTCTGCAAGTTACGAAGACAGTGCCTCTACAAGGAGACTTTTTTTTACTTTCAGCTGACTCAGAAGACACAATGTTTCCAGTGACTCATTCTCAGGTCTAGGACTCTGTTGTCATTCATGGCGTGTTCAATAGAAGTGATTTATTGCCTGTCTGCAAGTCAAGACACTTGATCATTATCATCTTCTTTTTCCCCCCACATCAACCTTTTCCCATCTTTTGCAAGTCCAAGCTAATTTAGATAAGGTCAAGATATAGGCCACTCCTTAAAAGTTTTTAACATGGCTTTTCCTTCAGTTCCTTCCATCTCATTCTTGAAACATCTTCTGTAGTATCCCCAAGGCAGAGCTGGAAGAGAAGGTTAGTGGATAATTCAGTAGCTAAGCTATTCTCCAACATCTGATATGCCTCCAAGGCATTAAATTTTCACTTGTATCTGTTAAATTGCTGGGAGCTTTCTTCAGTGGTTAATTATCTTTATGAAATATGTGGGGTTTGCAGTGATGCAGAACTTTGATAAATTCTCTTCACATTATCATTCTAAAGGTGGAAAGATAGACATTACAGATTTATCTCCATAGTATTTGGAATGTGTGTGTATATATATATGCGTGTACATATAAATATATCTTTATGTGAGATTCCAAAACAAATTAAAACTATTTAACCCTTCTTATAAATGGGATGTAACCTTACATCATCCCTTCCCCCATTAGCCATGAATACAGAAATCCTCTCTGAATATTTCTTCTCATGTTTAGTGTGAAAAGCAAAGCAGGAACAAGATTTTTAAAGGATTTTTTTCCCAAACCATCCCTGCAGACATTTTCTGAAAAGGATAATCCATCTTAAAACATGTTGACTTGCAAATTTGTCATGCCTCTGCCAGATCGGAAGAATGCTGCAGCATCTAAAGAGCCACCAGATACAGTTCTATCCTCCAGCAATATCCTGAGGAATTTTGCAGAGTTGGTGATGGGCTTTGTGGGCTGCTTTGACCGGCTGAGTGCAGAGCACAGGACAGGCAGGATGAGCAGGAACAGGCAGGAACAGCTATCTGCACTGTAGGGAACAAGGAGGGAGGGAGGGAGGAATTTCTATCAGCACTTTTTCCCTTAAATCACCACTTGCAAGCAGGACGAGTGTTCTTTGTGCGTATCACTGACCCGAGTGCGTTGGAATGTCCCAGCTTTTTTCTGGGGCTCAGCAAAGAATTATGTTCTGTGTATTTATTGGGTTACATTGTTTTAAAATGTATCTGTCAAAGTCTCTCAAAAACATCTATTTCACCAGATTGATTTGAAATACTTTTTAAAAATTATTTCTGAAAATATCTCAGAGAAAATGAAAGCATCTTATTCACACAGCCACTTAGTATTTTCATTATAAGAAGGCTGACATTACTCATATCATCACTGTGATACTGAGTAAAATCAATATGATTTTAATTACTCGTGGCCTGTGTTTCTGTTATCTAAGACTGTCATTGCATACAGAGTGAACCTGAGGCAAATTTAGGTATCACTGAATTAAGTTTGGTTTGTGTTTGTAATGAAGGTTTTCACATCTCAGGAAAGCAAGCTTGATGTGGCACTTGGTGCTATGGTTTAGTTGATGTGGTGGTGCTTGGTCAGAGGTTGGACTTAATGACCTTGGAGGTCTTTTCCGACCTTCGTGATTCTGTGGTTCTGTGATTCTAAGCTGTGTGATGTGATTGATGTTTTGTTCGGAATGGAGCTGCTCTGAAAGGCTGCCCTGCATATGAACAGGAGCCAAAACAGGGAGTGTGTGCGCTCCTAAGTCTGGAAGACCCTGAGTCGTGCCTGATAGGGCAGGTAGAAGCAGCATCTGAGGTACCTGGGACCAGCACACTCTCAGGTTGTTCATTTGTAGCCAGCTTAAACGATGCAGCACTTTGTACCTCTGACTGTGTCTGCAGTGGGGCTGGGCTGGGCTGGGCTGCCACGGCTGAGGAGTAGGGAGCTGGGAGGGTCAGCACGGCTGGCCAAGGGATTTCAGCCTGATCCACGTAGGGCAGATAGGGGCCACTAACACAGGGACACGGCTTTGGGCTTTCTGCCACTTGAACCCCACTCTTACAAATTGCAAATCTGAACAAGGGCTGAGCAAGCAAGATTGTCTTTGCTTCAGCTTGTAGGATGATGAGCATGCTGATAGACATTCTACTCAGCACATTTGAGAATAGCTGAATTTCTGCTCTTTACTATTCCGTAAATCTGCAGTGTCATATCCTAAATCCAGACTTTGCCAAATGTTTTTCTTTTTAGTTCAAAGAACTGCATTGAGTTAATTTGCTTTTTTTGTGCTCCTCCTTTTCATGAACATTCACATGGCTCTGTTCTGCTAGCCAGTTCCTCAGGGGAGAGCAGGGGAAGTAATACACTTCAAAGTTTTATGAGGGTGCACTCACAGAAGCTTAATATTAAATTTAAGCTTGAAGATGTGCATGCCTTCATTTCTATTCTACTGTGCAGCTCTCTGACTCTGGATTATTGAACATGCCAAGAAAGTTCAGAATGTGGCTTAACTTTTAGGAAAGCTGTCTGCTTAAAAACAGAGGGTACCTGAGGTTGAAGCTAACTACTGCTGGAAATTCTATGGAAAAAAAAAGAAAATACGTGTCACATAAATTATTCATTGTGAATTGTTTGCCTTTGGCTTAAAAGGAAAAAAAATACCCACCACAAAACCAATCATGTTTTGCAGTCAGTTTTGAACTTTTTTATACTTTTAATTTTAATATTTGTCTTATAAACTGCTTGGTGTTTTTGTGAGAAAACTTAACGTGAATTCTGCTTCCAAAATCAACCTCAGCAGGGAAAATTATTTAAAAACTAAGCTACAATGCTATGTATTGAAAGGAAAGACCAATGTTGCTTTCATCTTGAGGCTGAAAGTGTCTCTCTAGCAACTGGAAATAGAGTTAAGCTTGCCAAGAGTTCCTTGTGAAGCAGATGGAGAGGCATCTAACAACCTTGATGAAATCTTGTTGGCTAAGCCTTCCGAGTATCCACGGGGCTTACAGAGCTACCTATCAAATTAACTTGATGCCTGCCCTGTATGAAAGTATTCTTCACTCTTGTTAATGGCTGGAGCAGTTTTGCACCCTTCCCCCTCCCTGCACAGAGCTGTTTGTTCTGAACACTCAGTTAAACTCTCAATTATCTCTTTATGTGATGAGTGATTACAGGTCTGTCCTGATTCCTGAAAAACTTCCATGGCCATGTGCATCTTCTCTCTTTAAAGGCTTTACACTTTTTTATTGGTATTCAAAAGACACCCAAGCACGTGATAATTAGTGTCTGCATACTTGTAATGCCTACATGATGTAGCATTCTATGTGGCTGCATGCACTGAAGGATAGAAAAGGCGAATAATTGATTGTTGAGCTCGGCTGGTTTGCTGAACGCAGAGAAACAGCCTTGGACTCTGCTGGCATTCTCAGATGCACAACATGATCCAAAAGCTGATTGTAAGATGATGGTATCAGTGTCTCTTTTCTTGCTGCTGGTGGGTTCTGAATATAAATCACAAGCTGCGTATGCTTAGGCTGATCCTCTGTTCCCGCAGTGACCTTAGAGTAAATCTATTGTTTTTTCATTTATATTTAAGAACAGATGAAAGTATGTTGGGACTTGCTTCCCTATCCACACAAACTAAATCAATATTTCACACACATTCTGTGTTGGCAATTAGCTGTTCCCCATCAGAAGTAACGTCTGCTTTAGAAGTTTCCACACCATCCATTCTGTTTGTTTTTATTCTTGCAAGTGTTCAACCAACTAAAGAGGGATCAGAAATTTGTTTAATTGACATTTCTTTCTTTACCACTGCAAGAAAACCGTCTATACAGAAAGGACACTGTGAAGTGAGTAGATATGCGGGTGTATAGCCATTGATGTCCTCCCTCTGCTTCCCCTATATGCTACTGAGTATTCACACCTGTGTCTGTGTGTCATTTTAATTATTAAGAGCTTCTCAGTCCACAAATCCGAATCGTGCTCTTTGATATGCATGGACCTCCTCCTCTGAAGCTGGAGAAACGATAGCTGGTCCCTACATAAACCAGACATGATTGTATGTGATGTGGCCTTCAGGGACTGCAGTGTTCACCTGTGCCCCGGAGTGAAGGCAGCCTGTGTTTTCAGAGTGGGCAGGCTTTGGGAATTGCTACTGCTAGAGGGAAGAGTGGCTTTCCAAGCCTGTCTGGAGAGCTTAGGAGGCCAAGCCTTGCAGGAAGGCACAACCTCACGCTCGTGTGTGTCAGGCATTCCTCAGTGCTGGTTTCACTGTAAACTGAGGGCCAGATTCTAGCAAGTGGAGGGAGGGCAGATGGTGCTCAATGTACAGAAGAGTGAGCCACGAGGGCTTTGGACCAGACAGAGGAGATGCAGGTGGCATCCTCCGGGTTGCTTATTTTGGTGTGGTTCTGAATTTTTGACTTCCAGGTTTAAGGGAAATAGATAAGACTCAGTGTAAAAAGCAAGATGATGTATATTGCCAGATAAGTGCATGAGTAGGTACAAGAGGAGGACAAGGAATAGACATGCAGGCAGTGGTCAAGTATCTAAAGCAATATTCTGAATCACTGTAGCCTGACAGACTTTTTTGAACCAAAATGGCAATTCTTGGACTAAATTAACATTGATTTAGAAATGCTCAATTTATAGAAATTATTTTTAACAGGAAATATATATCTATATTTTAAAATGTTTTTTGAGCAAAGCCCACATGACAGGTGGGTACTGTGTGGAGAGAAGGGTTTCAGATCTGTGTGGAAAATAAAAAATTGTTAGTGGAAAGAAACGTTGTTCAGCCCATGAAAGGGGGTAAGAGATTTTTTCTCAACCTTAGATAGAAAGAAAGATGGCTGGCTAAAGACTGTATTTTCTTTAAAATGTATTCAAGATTAAATTATTAGCAAAAGCAAGTTGAGTTTGTTGATTAGTTTCAGGTTCATTAAAAAAGATTTTCAAAGAATATGATGAAATTATGATGGATGCAACTTAGATCTTTCATGTTTTTATGAAATATTTGAAAAGTCTTAAACTTTTGCTGAAAATTTGCCCCTCAAACTGATTTTAGATTGACTGAAAACAGTGTTTTTTAAAATTTCATTTAAAACAAATTCATACACACACACACACACGTCAATGCGGTTCCAGTGTAATCAAGTATAATTCCAGATCTGCTGGAATTTCAGAAGAAGAATTTCTCATTAGAAACTTTCCAGCAGCAGAGAGGGAATAGGGCAAGTTATTCCTGACAGTGTCAGCACTATTTTATCACTAAAGTGCTAAGGACAAGGCCAGGGCCAGCACAGTGCTGTGACAGGGCCACCAGGCCTGCACACGTGCTGGGTGTGTGCATGTCCCATCCACTGGAGCAGCAGTGGGCTTTGATCTTGCTGGCTCATTCCAGTGCCTGAGGGTGTGCACATCATGACTCTGTCGTTCGAAGGCCACGTGTTCTGGGCAAATCCGTTGGAAAAAAGAAAAGTCTTTCTCATCTCATGCTGATTCCTACAGATGCAACCACAGAGAAGCATCATGCTCTGTGCAAGGAGATCGATCTCTTGGAATGGAGGCAATTTCTTGTTTTCATGAACCTATAATGAGATTAGGGAAAAACAAAAACAAAAACCCACACATAAATTTAGCAAATTCACTAAAAAGATTATTGAACTAAAGTGAGACAAGCTTGAAAATGTATTTCCTGTTTGCCACGTTATAACTTTTTCGTTCTTAGTTTCCCAGGGCTGACCTGGAGGAGGCTTTTCTGCAGAAGGTGTTTGGTGCTTCCTTTCTTCAGACAAAAGATGCAAATACTGACAAATGGAAAGTCATGTAGAAATATGGGTACAGGTCAAATAGCTGTTTTTCTCTTGGAGAAAACTAACCAATCTACTGAAGATACGGCAGATTCCTAAGGTGATGTGACCTGTCCTGGATGCTGCCCAAGTCTGTGGATTTACGCTGCTAAACCACAGCCATGGCTTTGGCTCTGGCATACAGGCAAAGAGCTTCCTATTAGAAGCCTGAAGCCTTCTGAGAAGTTGAGCTGTCCATAAGAGAGGCATGTATAGGGCCTGCATCTGAATTCTGAAAGGTTTCAAGGTTATGGTGGTGGAAATCTGTGCAGCATCACCTGATTCCCAGTTCTAAAAGACTCGTAATTTCTTCCTTAAAATCCAGTTCCTTTGTAGGCAAATAATTTTAAAACAATTTTAAAACAACAGCTTCTGAATGGTGTTCATATTTGCAGTTACCTACACTGAGAATATGTGAAGAAGGACTGACAGTTTCACAAACAAAGCTTGTAATAGCTAAATAAATAGAGACAGTTTGGAAATAAATTATTTTCATATGCTTAATATTATGTCAAGTGAAATATATACTTTGCGTTCATTTTTTTCACAAAGGAAAGCAAAAAAGCCCCACAACACTATATATGTCATGCAGATTTTTCCTGAAATACTATGTCCAATTCAGTATCCATACTTAATATTATGTACATGTTTATTATTTTCTCCGTGCTTTGGTCAGACACAGATTTGTCCCCACCAGCTGACGTACAGTGAATCCATTCAGATGTGGAAGCTTGTGGATTATATGCCAGGATAATATACCAGGTTACCTGACATGTGCCATGGAGTTCGTGTGACACTTGGCCTTACATTCCGTACTCACTGGTTTCCTGAGAAATTTGGAAGTGTTGCTTCTAACGGGGAGAGTTGAGAGGGCTTGGACCTTTCCTCCTGAGATGACCCTGCAGTAGCTGTGGTCTACAGAAATGCTAAATTTCCTTGAGATAAAAGCAGGCTGCTCAAAAAGTGTCTTTCTTAGAGATTTGTACTCAGCTTCTACTTTCTTTCCTGAAGTACTTGTGAGGCATTTTGCACTTCTCCAACTGCACTTGCCAAAGCTTTGTGCTGCCTTGCTGGCAGGAATCTCAGAACAGCAGGTGCTTCAGTGTGGGCTTTGCAGCAGGTGCTGACCTCTGTGCTCCTCTGCTCCAGGGTTAACGGTCTTAAACCCAGTTTACAGCAAAATGTTACCCCCAGAAGCAGGTTTTAAATCCATCACACACTTTCCAGCAGAACAGTTTCATTTGATTAGAGGATGCTGCAAGTAAGATGAGCCCAGAGCCCAGGTGGGCTGGGAGTACATTTTTCCTGGCTCATGGTTTCTCACCTGCAGTATGTGAGGGTTCTCATAGGATGCTGGATTGCTGATAAGCTCTAAGTCTAAAAAAATTCCCTCAGAAGGGGCATCTGTGGTTTGTTTGTGTTTGTTTGTTCGGGGTTTGTTTGTTTCTTTGATTGATTTTCTCTTAATTTATTTCCTCTTGGAGAAGGGAAGCACTATATCTGTTTAGCAGATGTCAACTTTCCTGTTAACCTATAGCTCTGATTTTCAACCTTCATTTTGCTAGGCTGAAGCTATGGAGAGTTAACCTTTATATTGAGAATGTCTGAAGTTATTAATCAAATAATTATAAATTTCTTCCAATACTGAGTATTCCAAGGCAATAAAACCCTTTGGTACAAGGGACAAGTCCCAAAGATGGCTAGGTAAACCAGTGTTGAGCTTTGTCTGCAGATTCGTCACTGCCTCACTCGACTCAATTTCTTACAATATCCAGGAACCTGTGACAGACCAGAATAATTGTTTAACATTATCTTGAGATTTTGACTGCTAGGTAGCGGAGTCTAGGAGAAACATTTTTAACTGAACACTGTGACAACAGAAGTCTAATATTTCAGTTTTGCTTTCTTATTCAGTTAGTAATCCAGCAAGTCAAAGCACTGTCAAGCCCCCCCCAAAGACACAGCTGGGGAACTCACCTGGTAGGTTTTCTGTCTGTCACACCACTGTCAGGATGTTCATTAGGCTTGTTTCAAAGAAAGGGCTCTGAATGTAGAAAGGCCACTGGACTCAATCAGTATAAAAGGTTGGCTGCACTCTCACTAGTTACCAGTTTTATTATGTTACTGATCTACTTTAGTTTTCAGAATTTTTTTAATAGTAGTAACTTCTAGTTGCCATTAATGCTACAACTATCCTCCATGGGAGCACTTAACAATGAAAAATGCACATGAAAAATTGCTAGAATTTCAATGAAACATACAGCATGCGGAAAAGCAATTTGATCATGAAAATTTTCCTCAGCCTTTTCATGGGGGAAGAATACTGAGTGCCAATTGGTATTTCAAAGTTCCGGTTAAATTCACATCACAATGGCAGAGGAATGCAGCAGATCAGTTGTAAGGGAAGACGAGTTACAGCTCAAATGGTGATTATGTCAGATAAATGGACAGAATCTTGAAGGTTGCTTGAAAGTATTTTAAGTTTTTATTGCAATACTTTATCTCTAAGGGAAAGTTTGGGTGAATATAGAACTGTCTTTACAAACTACGCTCCAGCACCTTCCTATACATTGTACAGGCTGTAAGAAGATTGATTGGCAATAATGACCGGTCTGTTCATAGGAAGCATGGGGAACTTTGAGAGATGAATGACTGAAAAAAATGTAAAAGTGCTACACTGCTGTCTGTCCAGTTATTAGCAAATGCATGCAGAGTTGCTCCATTTAATTCACTTTTTCCTAAGGGGGGGTAACTTCCAAGAAACAGCCCAAAACCTTCATATATAAACCCTTTTGGAAAAGCTGCTCTGTCCCTGCAGCACATGACGAGGCAGCCTCCCCTATTTACAGAGAACAGAGTCCTGCTAGACTCCAATTTGCTCTGTGGTGAGCGCTGACCTCAACACCCACTGGGAGAAGGGAATTTGAAACTCAGAGTTACTCAGCACTGTGTAGGACTAAAGGTTCCAATTTCACTCCATTTAAATGCATGCTCAAGCCTTTTTTTGGTACCTTGAATTAGATTATCAAAATGGAATTAAATTTGAGAACACCGAAATTTAATGTGAAATGGAACTCTTATTTTCTTGCCTGCCTCAATTATAACAAAAAGACCCCTGTGCTTTTTGTACTTTCATGGCAAGTGCCCAATGTGAAAAAGAAAAGAGTATAAGGAAAATTAAGAGCTTCCCTTTGCTGGACTCCCTAGTAGCACTCTAACTTTGAACAGATTGGTATCCACAGCTCCAGCTTCAAGCCCTGAAAGAAAGTGGCTTTGTCTGATAGTTTTATTATATGTTTTTAAACTATGTGAAATGAAAGAAGTGGTGATTTAGAGGTTCTGCAGTGCTTTACTGACTCGAGTTCAGATTATAACAGACTGCTAACCCCTATTTCTCACCTGTAACGCCAACCTATAAATTATAAACACATTGGCACAATTGTTAGATTATTATTTTTTTATAGCTCTCAGTTTACAACTCTGGCTGTCCTTGAGCTGGCTCTCTGTATTTGTTACAGTCTCCTGAGGGAGGATTGACTAGTGACTCCACATTTTAGCTCAGAGAAAATTCGGTCTCATTCCAAAGTCTTCAATTTTTCACAAGGCCTTACTGTTTCTCATTGATTATGTACTGAGGATTAATTATGCTGTCACTTAATCTATTTACATGCTTGGACAATATATGGGCCCACTTATTCTGTCATGGTCAGCATTTTCCCCCACTATGGGACACGCTTGTTTTATTAATTGCAACATGTTGCCATTAGAATGCATGGAAGTGGTTGGTTAACAAAGTTGTATTTATTCCCTTCATAAATCTACGAAGATATTTTTCTCTGTGACTTTGAGAACTGGTCTGTCTACATTTTTTGCCTTGAAGACATCAGAAAAATGGTGTTTCATGAAAGAAGATTACTCTCTGGTAGGTTGTTTTACATGGATCAGTGCACTGTCCAGAGAAATATGATATGCAAATTTGCTTTTTCACATACATGACGAAAGAAATGTGATTGGATATGGGAAATATGTGACATGGATTCTCACTTTTAATAGTAAGAAATTTCTATCCGTTTATTTGCAGATATTTAAAGATAGAAAGACTGGTGGATGTTAAATATATAATTTAAAGATTTTCTCAAAGAATTTCAGAAAGAGAAAGGAGGATTTAAAATATCAAAGAACTAAGCATTTTGGTGGACTGAGAGCTTAACCATCCACTCTTCCGAGCAACCACAAAAGATCTAAAAAAAAAGGATATCCCAGGACATTTTTTCTATAAAATGCTGTGCCTTTCCAGGGGGACAACATCATTATTGTAGTTTACTTCCCTTGCTTCTCCTGAGGACATGTAGGATTAGCCCCAAAGTTGTTAGGAAAATGCTGGAAAGCCAGTGAACGGAAATGAAATTGTGCTCTAATGCCAGGCCAGCTCCCCAGCACAACGTAACATCTCCATATGCAGGTGCATAAACTCATACAATATAAGATAAACTTCTTATATTTACACTGATAAATTTCTTCCTCTCTATACAATATACACCTTCTGTGAAAAATGGTTCCTGTCCATGATGGGAACTGTGGGGGAGTCACTGAGATGAAATGTCATTGAGACATCACCTGATGTGATATATTGCTGCCTAAAATTGCACATAGGCAACTAGAGAGCTACATGGCCCAAAGGACTGAGTAGCAATACTGAGTCTGGGCATTTGTTCCTCTCATTCCTTCCACCAGATCCCCCTTCCGGAGCTCTGAACTTTTGAGATCCTGAAAAAAGGTAATTCTGCTACACGAAATGTGTAAACATGTGAGCAGATACTGCAGAAATGTGTTCTGAAGGTCCACTTATTAGCTTAGTAATAAAAAAATATTGTATAGAGGCTGAAGTTAAGAGATCAGGAAGAGGCAGAGCTTTTTTTCTACTGCAAAAAGCAGAAAATCCACCACTATTTTTTTTTCCCATCTTAGGTATGTTATAGTTCCTTCTTAGATGCTGCAGCAGATGGTTTGCGTGTGTTGAAATTCACTGTAACCATAAATCCCAGACTAACAGAATCCCTAATCCTCCTCTTTGGTTCACCTAGTAAAAGATAAAGTTATTAGTATGAGAGGAGAGAGCACTCTGAATTACCGAAATAATCCTAAAAGCTTCTAAGTCTGTGGCATGCAGAAAGAGAAGGGGGTTGAATATCATTCTTCCACTTTTTATTTACGTGTGTCTAGGGAAGTATTTGTAGCTGACTGCATCATTTTGTTTCCTCAGTGTGATGCTTCTTGTGTCAGATGCTGATTGTGTTAGATATTTGCATGTTACAGGTTTGGTGTTTCACTCAGCATCCCAGCCAGTTAAGAAGAGAAAATAGCAGTGTTTCATTAAACACTGTGCAGCTCAGTCTGGGTGTGCTCAGAACTGGTTGCTGTAGTCATCCCCACACTGATCTCATTTTCACAGGAATTTGCTCTGAATGAGGTATCTTTTTCTCACCCAATATTTCTTAAATACTTGAATTAATCTAAGACTGCGTTTTTCACTTAGAAATTACATTTGGTTAGCAGTGGTGTCTATCGAGAGATTTTTCCCACCTTTGGATAAATCCATAGCTGGAGGCCTGGGAAGTGTCTGTGCAGTGAAACAAAGCAACTCCTGTGCTCATGCTTGCAGTGTTACCTCTCTGTAAGAGAGGAGATCTAATGAGCAAATGAAACCTCCAGCGACTTCTTATTCAACACCTTGGTGGCAGTGACCTCACAGCTGTCTCTCATACACACGTTCTGTGAACTGCTTGGGTTTTTCTAGGATCTAAGACTGATGCCAAGACATATAGTGCCAGACCAGATTGTTAATTAATATTACTGTAAATTTGGTATTCTTATTTTAAGGCACAAATCTCTGTTATCAACTCAGAAGCTTTTGTGTGACTGACCATATTTTGACATCACAAAATTAAGATTTCTCATATTTAGAGAAATCCAGGGTTTACTCAAGTCACAGATCTTTGACATCCCTGACTCTCCCCCTTGTTACATGACTGCCGAGAGCCATTGGATTTCTGAAGTCTGGCCTGGTAGACTGATTTGGTATTGTGATACCAAATACTGATTTGGTATCGAGGTGTAAGCCTCTTTTTGTTGTCATTTCCATGGTAACTTTAGGATACTGGGGTGATATTAAACCACCAGTTACAGTAAGAATTCCTGCTCTGTCTCTCCTGTTGCTGTGTGAGTGCAAAGGCAGAAAACTGACTTATCATCTCGGGTAAGACAGGCTGGTGACACAGAGTGAGGGCTACGCCAGCCTGTCTTCAGCACATCCTGCCTGCCTTACGTGAAAGCAAAAGCATGTGCAAAATTACTATGGTGCTCCTAGTCTTACAGAATTTCTGGAGTAGGCCTAATCTGCCATCACACCATCCACTTTAAGGAGAAATCACTGAAAACGAGGATCTTGTAGGAACTACAAGGAAAGTTCTGTTTCTTCTTATTTCTAGTGGCAGCATTGTTGCTGAAACTGGAAGAACGCTGGTAGGTGCACAAAGCTCTGAAGTGACATTATCATTTTACCAAGAACGATATAATCTAGCTAGAGTCAGATCAGTTAGTTCGGAGCAATAGGATGCCTCAAGCGTCACGTGTGACAGTCCAAAAAATGATTGATCTCGGAAGAGGAAATGATTATTCACTCAAGAGACCTGAAAATGGAGGAGGGGCAATCGCTGTGAGTAAAAGATACACTGTGTGCCTTGGAAGTTTGGAGTAAAGGTGAGACTGGGAAGAGCATTTAGGTCTTTGTGTAGGAAAAGCAAAGGACAACTGCAGGAAGACAGTTGTAGCATTCTGAAGGCATATTCCTCACAGTAGGATTAGCTCCATACAGTTCACTGAAGAAGAGCCATGCATTGACTGCATGGTAAAAGCAGCCTGTGCTTATTCACTGTCTTGTGGTTTTATTTGCTCTTTTTTATTATAATTCTATTTTTTATTTTTATTTTAGTACCTCCTCCCCCCTCCGCCCCCCCACCTTATCGCCTCACATTACTTTACTTACCATGTGTGTCCTAAGGGATTTTTAAGGAGGATTGAGAGCTGTGTCGTGTCAGATGGAGACTGAATGCTAATTACCAGCCTGACAGAGTATAATAACAATACAAGAGCATCAGTGACAGAAAAAAAATGAGAAGAATATACAATTATTTTATAAAAGAGTTTCTTTCCTTGAGGGAAAAATCTGCACATTTACCATCTGTGACAAAGGAGATGTTGGACGGTGTAAGTGAATTACCCATAGCTCTGTGTACATGTGTGCACGGAACAGGATGAACTTGAAATGACATTAAGCAATTTTGTTATTTCAAGAAAAGACCAGAAAAGGTACTGAACTGCGAAGCTACATTTTCCTCCTTCAAAAAGCTAATTCAGATTGATAAACGAAACATGATGTAAAGCAGAAATACTATACAGACTTCTATGGAAATGTTTATTATACTGCACAAAGCTTTCATTTTTCTCCCTGCCATGCTCTAGATGGAAATGTACAGTATGTTGGAAGAAAACTGTAGAAGACCTAAGCTGTGTCAGTATTAATGATATGTTTAGATGGAGATTATTTGTGTACAACAAAGGACATTTTAGCTATAAATAAGGGATGGCTCCCAGGAACAAAACACTCTTACTCTAAAAATAAGTGTATTATTTAAAGTTCTTCTCTCAACTAACTTTGTAATATGTACTGCTGTCTGGTTTTCAGTCTGGTCTTCAGTTTTCATTTAAGTAGCATCAGAAAATCAGGCCATGTGACATTGCACGAATTAAATTCTGGATTTTCTCAGTCAATTTTTTTATGTGCACGAAAAGGCTTCTTACCCTTGTACCCCTTGTGTATTTGATCAGAAATAGTCCTTCATGATTTTTTAGCTCAAGTCCTGTATAGCTGCATGTTATCAAATGACAGCTGAATCTGGACCTTTCACATGTGACTTTTTCACCTTGCAAAAGAAGATAATATTGCATGTTTGATGTCTAAACTGAGTGCCAGGAGCTGGAACACAGACATACCTGGAAGAGGCTATGGAAAGCAGCAAAGGAGTCTGTGTGCCTGAGAAAAGAATGATTTCCTTCAGGAGCCTTCCAGTGAGGAAGCACCTTTCCTCTAATTGATGTTCTCAGGCCACGGCTAACAGCAGAATCATGACTGTAGTATTAAATACTGATTTGTAATCAAATGAGATAAATCGGCCAAAATGAGTGTAATTTTAGAAGAAACCTGGAAGAAAACATGTAGAAAAGAATTGAAGAAGATGCTGCAGCCAGACGATCTAACTGTCAGTTCTGTGGTCAAAGCATTTTAAAACAGTGGAAGAGTTGTAGACAGTCACATACAAGAAGTTAGATGGAATTTCTGTGCATCAAGGAGCCCGTGTACACTACAGACTCAAGCATGTTAATAACATCTACATATTATATATAACTAGAATTATATAAAATGGCATCTGTGCATTCACTTGAGTGATGTTATTTTCTGTTTTTCCTCAAGAAGTTCACTATCAGAATATATTCCTCTAGTCTTTGGAAGAATTGAGGCAGCTCACATACTTTAACCTCTAACAAGAACCTTGGTCATTATGGGGGCAGGAAAATGCTGTTATCCTCAGTTCACCACAAAATGATGCTCATGCAAAAATATTTTGACTCCAACTGTAAGGAACACCTTATTGCATAGAACAAGGGTTCAGCTGCATGTGTTTGACATCGAACAGCTTTCATTTGGCCAAGGGTTAGCTTTCTTATCATATTGGTGTTCACAAGTACATTTTCTATATATGTTACTAAACCAGTGAGAATTTTAACTGAGTTAAATAATGACAGCTATGGAAGGCGGGTCTTTGGACTACAGCAGGAGTACATGTACACAAAGCTGCCATGATATTAAATTACCATATTCTTTTTCACCGTGTTGAAGAAATATGATACCACAAGAGGTCAATCGACACAAGCCAAGGAAGTTTAGTGTGGGTCAGCAGTCATCATTAATATTTCAAATACTGAATCAAATATTTTAATACTGCATGTCAAATATTTTAACAATGTAATCTATTTTTAGTGTATATTTCCTTGCAGTTATCTTTCAGAGAAAATAGAAGGTTAGTTACTTATCTTCCTACATTTCGTTCTGCAGTCAGAGTGTGCCAGTAACAGTACTTGCACTATATAAATGCTAAAAAATGTAAATAATATATGTTTTCTGCATCTGTGGCAGATATGTGACAAGCTGGCAGACCATGAAAGAAATACTTCAAATATTTTTGCCCAGAAAATATACTACGAAATAGACTGTGTACACAGTTGTAGAGACAACTGGTGAAATCCTGACTCTAAGTTGATGGAAAAACTCTCACTGCATGCACTAATGCATACTTTTACACAATTATTGTAGAAATGCATATAACCAAATTCCTCCTTTATCACAGAAGAAATGAATGTATGCAGTCTAGAATCAAGCCTGAGGAGTTAAATCTATCTTACACCATTATTTTCCCTCCTCTTTTGCTTTTTAAAAAAATCATCCTTTCCAAACTGTAACTTCTGTGTATCACTATGTTCCTCTTTCTAGGAGAAACTAAGAACTATTTTTAATATTACTCTTTTTTAGCAGATTTTTAGCTCTTCCATTAAATACTCTCATGTCATTAGAAAGCTCTTTTTCTTTAGCTTTATTAGGCAGGTTTTTGTGTTCTACAAAAATGTGTATGTCATACAGGTTGTGATGTGAGCTATATCTGAGTACAGCAATTTGCAGGGATTTTTCATGCTTGTGTGGACCAAATTAAAGCAAAGGGCTAAGAACTCCATGCCCATGCAATATTATTTATAGTTAACTGTAATGAAGTACTAATGCCATGAGCCAGTCTGTATATTATTAAAAAATACAAGCCATTGAGACAATAGCAAAGTCTGTATTGTGTCTTGCTTCACATGATTGCTCTCTGGCAGCTAAACAGTTAAAAGGATGATACAAGTTGGAATAAGTGGACAATTAATCTGACCAGTGCTCAAGAGCCAAAACCTGTATCAGTTTGAAATATATGTGATTTTTCAAAGTTGCTGTCACTGTGTCCTTGAAAAACAGTAATTCCTTTATGATTCCCAGCATAACAACATGCTACAGCAATGTAGGCTATTCTTCTACTATTACATAATGATTCCACTGAAATGGGAATTTATTTTAGAAATTAAACAATAGACTATAAATTCTGTCAGATTCCTTCAATGCAGGAAGTAGTTGTCAAAATATTGCCCTGACAAGCACAATGGCTGAGCCTGAGCAAGGGCCACCAGTTCCCTGTGTGAGTTTCCCCAAAGAAATGCCTGTTTTTCCAGTTTAGTGCTAATGTATAATGTGGAGACTCTTATCTATCAAAATAGATGCCTTATCTCAAAGCTGCAAAGTTGACAATTGGCCATACTTTTTACAAGCAAATGTTTGGGCTTCAGCTTTCAAATTAGTCCATTATTTTTCTATTACAGATGACCTTGTGGATTTCTTGCCAAATGGCTCGTAGTAAAAAGCTCTTTCACAAAGATGGGAAGGAAAAAAACCCCAAACATTTAAGAGTATTCTCTTTTTGAAGATGTGATCATCAGCAAGCATGTGACTGATTAGGGACAACCTTGAGAGGATCCATCATGTTTGGGATTGCTGGAAAGGACGGGTGCTTTGAGGGTTGGGCACTAACTGCGAATGATGGCCAGTGTAGCATCTGCTCAGGGCTGAACTGCAGTACAAGGGCTGTGCTTGTTGCAAAACTTACACTGAAAAGGAGAGTGTTGCCTTCTTCATCTTCTTTTCCACAAATTTTAGAGAGTTTTGAAGCAAAAATGGGGGAGAAGACTTGAACTTTTGTGTAAGATGTTTTTTCTCTAGATTGCCAGCATTTTATGAATCTTATTGCTTTGTAGTTCAAGTAGAGAAAAATACCTTACAAATACAAATAACACTATTAAGGATAGAATTATTGATTTTTAAAAAAACCCAACATTTTCTACTATTCCAAATTTGGTTTCTAGTATAGTAAATTTAAGAAGTATTATTATAGTAGAAGTATTATATTAAGAAGTATAATTATAGTAAAATTAAGAAGTATTTCATAATTAAAAGACAAAATATTCTTTCATTCTCTGCAAATATACCTGGGGTTTTTTATCATATTTGGAGCATATTTTGCTATATTACATTTCATGTGCACATAAATAAAATTTAAAGAACATTATTTGGTTATTATATACTGTTATTGGTATATAACAGTATAAGTTAAAAAATGTCATAATAGAACTTGCTCATGCAAGTTAAGTTCATCTGTTCTGTACTTTCATGTTTATACAACCTTTAATTGCATAACAAATATGACTATGTTGTATTATTAATAAATCAAAATTGTGTAATTTCATCATCCTAATTTCCAAATGACACTGTCCTTTTCCCTGCAATCTCATGCTGTGCTTGGCAACAGAGAGCAAAATTGTGTAGCATTGAAGTCCTTTCATTACAGCAATTTAATCGTTGGTGTCTGAAATAAGATATCTAATTGAAAGTTGAAATAATATTTTGTGAAAGACCTATGTACCCACCCTGAAGTTTGGGACTAGTCTCACTCCACAGCAGTATAAGTGTGCTTATATTTATGCCAAAGTTTGGCCTTTATTACAGAGTTTTACCCTAGTTAAATGTCAGGTTTAATCTTCAATTTCTTCTCTTAAAGGCAATGGCACTTAGCAGCACCCCAAATTTCATGTCCCTGTTGTGTTATGTCTGACAAAGAACATAATGGTACAAGGCCTTGAGTGGCAGAGCTGGCATTGCACGGCACTGGAATTATGGAGGCTGAGCATGTGGCAGTGTTTGTGTGTGTGTGTCTAGCTCATTCTCAGATAATCTCTCTGCTCTCTGTGGGTGACAGAGCCTGTGACACAGCTTATAAGAACAGTGGTTTGCTGTGCTCCATATTGCCTGGCGTGTTCACAGATTTGGCAGGGGACTGTTACAGTCTAATATTGTTAAAAGCTTCAAAACCTCTCAAGCACAGCTCCCACTGGAGCCGCAGGGAGTTCTTCATGCCCAGCATTTGAAGGATCATGCCCATGAATGTAGAGCATTTTAGGATTCCCTGGGAAGGAACCACCACCCTCATAAGAGAAATTACTGCCGTATTCCAAACCCCTACATATGTTTAAAGTTTACAAAATATTTCTTGGGAAATTTAAATGGAAAACTGCTTTTAGTTCCTTTTGTTTAGATTACCTACACAATTAATAAGCAAAATCTCTTCTGCTCCTAGGTAGATCCTGTCAGCCTGTGCAACGGCAGGCAAGACGTGCCCCAGTGACAATGGGATGCTGAAGGAGATGAGTGACGGGCTGGCTGCTTGTGCTGTCAGAGCATGAGGGAGGGGACTCCTCCTCCTCCTCCCTTATCAGAACTGCAGGTACTTTGCAGCACGGAGCTTTCCAGTTCAGATGCTGGTTGGGAGCTATAGACTAACAGCATCCCTAAGGCAGGCGAAGATAACCCTGTGAAAGTCCTTAGCCCTGTTCTGACCCTCAGCTGTGAGTGCTGAGGGTACCTTGGCAAAGCATCCTGTGCAGAGCTCCGGGGGCACTGCAGAAGCTGATCTGAGAAGCAGGGCTGCACTGGGTGAGCACATTTACCATGTGTGGTGTCCACATAGTCTCTGGCATTCCCAGCCTGTCCCACCTCTTGTGCCAATTTGCCCCCCAGTACAGCAGCAGCTGCACCTGTAAAATGTTTAGATAATATTTACCTTCTCCACAAGGGTGTTCTGGGAGTTAATCGTGTCTTTAAAAACACTTTGAGAGTTTGAGATTGCTGCTAGCAGCATCTATAATCCACAGAATAATTTAGCAGTGGAAACTCATTTGGTTTTTTTCCTCATTTGTCTTTGATTGCCATTTCTGGTTTTCAACTGATAAATGACTTCCAAACTTACTAACGTACAACCCTGCAAATGTGTGCCACTTATGGTCTTAAATACATGTGAAGCTTTGTCTTCCCAGTGATAAGTACTGCACTTGAAAAGGGAGCAATCCAATCACATTTGACCTGTTACATAAAGTCAATAGTGTCTGCAATTACTCTGCAATCCAACAATTCAAACCAGTCTGTTTTTAAAGACAAATCATGCATAAACTCAAGCTAAGTAGTGGTCTCCAATGATTCCGATTCATGCTGTGCTGACAAACCCTCATGAAAGCAGATAAGCTGTATCAAGAACTAATTAAGAACAGAGTGTTTTATGCCTCCTTTGCATGAAATTAAACAACAGCATTCTGGGAAGAACTAGAGCAACAAAAAACAGCCTTTTTTTTCTTCTTCATACATACGATTTTAAAACATTAGATTTTTCTGAAGCTTCAATTTCTCTATGTATCTCTGGGGTGTGAATGCCAAAAATGAGCCATAGGCAACAGAAAAATATTCCACATTTCACCTAGTTATTTTGGTCTTGGTGGGACTATTTGGAAAAACAAGCCTAAAATATTCCTTATGGAATTAGGAGTACCCTTCTTGTCTTCCTTTAGTATCATGCTTATTTCACTTTATTGATTTTTCAGTAGAGGCATCTTGTTCATTCTTTGGAGAAGAACATAGCACCTAATCGATTAATCAAGTAACCTTGAGCTTTTAAACCACCAAAAAGAGATTGGAAAGTAACTTTGTGTTAACTTGCTGCTTGATACCTCTACTGATTTAGTCTTTGTCCCAAGAACAGATGGCCCTAGCACTCAAAGTCATTTGTTGGGAAAGTAGTTTAGAGGCACAGTATGACCTGGAATGGTTTTGCATAGTGCCAGTAGTTAAGCCAATTTGAACGAGTTAAATGTGTTTCAGTATACCAGTACTTTCTTCTATAAATTTGATTAACAACAGAAATATCTTCCATGCATATACATTCCCAGGAATATTACCATATTCCCTGAAAAAATTGTCTGAAGATGTTGGAAGAGTATATGAAAGTCTGTTTCAAGTTAGCTTTGATCAGAATCAACCCTCCGTCTAATTAAGACAATGATTTACATTGCAGAATGGCAAATTTTGATACTTTGTGAAGTCGAGGTAAAGTAACAACAGTGGTTTTACCGTTTCTGAAAATTACAATTTGAAGATCACACTACACTTTCCAAAGTGAGGCTTAACAATACCCTCATGTATTTATGTTCTGCCTATTTACAGAAATGAAAGAAAAGGCAAATGAACTGATGATTGCTTGGATGGCTTTGTATTCAGAATGAGCTTTCAAGAAAGCAACTAAATCAGCTCCCACATAGAGATAAATTTCTGTTTGTTTTCCCATATTTTATATTGTAATATGTTTTTTTCAAAATACACTTTACATTTTATTCTGATGTTTAAAAAATATTTTCCAACTTATTTACACTTGAAATAGATATTTGTCATGTGTCGTGGAAAAGAGTGTTCTGCAAAGGAGGGCTGCTGTCTTCTTTTTACTTTTATGCCTTCTGTCTCATTTTGACATTTATCTCAAATGACTCCAGTGCTTCCTCCAGATTTAAGTCTGACTGTATGTGGGGCAGGCAGTGGTCTCGGAGCAGTTTGGCTGCATTCCCAGTGGGGAAATAGGAAGTGGCAGCAGTTCTGACACAGCCCATTTTAACTGCAGACACCTGTAACCTCAGCCTGCTGAGAGCAAACGAGCGGGGGAGCTACCTTGAAAAGGATAATTCTTTGTTGAGAAGGGTTACTTGTCAACCACTGGTGAGATTCATTAGACTAGAAAGTCAAAGCATCTGAAACACTCCAGCCTGGAGAATGCTTGTGGAAAGATGTATTTCCAGTGGATCCAATTCTTAATCTTCATTCACATGGAGTAATTTCTTTGTGAATTTTCATCCATTGATGTTTGAATATCTGCTTTTATAGAAACGTTACTAAATATCAAAGTATTGTAGTCTCACCAGAGATTCCATAAAGCTATCCATTCCTTAAAGCTCTCCCTTGAAGATAAATTTTCTCAAATAATTTTTTTTCAAATGGTTCTGATAATCTTTTTTGAGCCATTTGTGTGAACATGGGTGAATCTTTTGCCATTATTAAAATTCCCATGAACACGCAGCCCTTTACTTGAATGTTCCTTAAAGCTTTGAGGACCTTTTCTCGGATTGCCATCTGAAATTCAAATACATATCCGTGCACAACTTAGAAATGATTAGTCATATAATTTGATTGGTGTTTTTCTCGTTCCCTGACTGGTATGAATGTTCACAGAAGGCTATATTTAAATGATCTCATCCTGAGATTAAAATGCATTTTCCCTGAACATCTGTGCTTGTAAACCGAATGCTCACGAGAAGTGACTATAAATGGGCTGCTCACATGTGCAATTCAAACGTGGCTAAGTCTAGTTCAATTGAAGATTTAAACCAGCATTATTTTTGTTTGGTTTTGTTTGCTTTTGGCTGTATTTGTTCAGTTTCAGTAGACCATAGCAATAATAAGTAAACCCAACTGCCTGTTCTGGAGACTCCTGTGTTTCCAGTGCACGTATGTGAAGTCAGTGGGAATGTTCCATGACAGCCAGAGAGAAAGGTGGTAGTAAGATGGTCCTATAGGTAGAACTAGACACTGCTAACAAAAAATAGCTGAAGGAACAGGTGATGATTTCATCCTTATTTTTTTTCACACAATTGTGAAAAAAGTCACACCTGTGACTGTACCTAATTTGTTAAATACATATCTCTGCAGGATGTGAGCATGTGGTGTGGTGATGTTCTATACAGTCCTGTGCACACAGATTATATTCCAGGGATTGTCTTCAGTTGTAGACATGAAAATGCTGATGCTTTTTTTGACAGATTCAGAGGAGTTGCCAGTCTTTTGAAATACAAAATGACTGACTCTCCTTGCTGCAGACTGGTTTCTGTTAGGTATACAAATGGAAACTTGCAGAATTCTTTTCTATGAATGTCAACACCACACAGCTGTCCAGGGGGAAATCACCTTTCCTAAACCATTTTTGCTGCTTAAGCAGATCTCTGGTCTCACTACAGGTACTTTGCAATCTTTACAGGGGCAGTCAGCAAATAAAACTGTAGTATGTTGATACAGAAAAGGAAAAATTTGGTTCCAAGTTTAGGTTCCTTTCTCACTAATAATTTGATAGCAATAAAAATGTATTAGAGAATTCTCCACAAAATGCTTCATTTCAGCCATTTGGTCTAATGGCTGGGTCATTTGGTAAGTACAGTCCCAAAACTATGGTGTTAGGAGTGGTGTTAACTGCTCCCATGCAAACACCCACCTTGTTGTCTTGCAGGTGCATACATGAGAATTAGTGGTATCATTTTTCATGCTATGTATTTATTGTATTTTTATTATGTATTCTGCAACCTATACATTCTTTTTCTTTCTCACACAGTTCTTTTAACATCTGCAGTCTGCTCTGAAAAAGCATAGGAAATTCAGTTTAACCAGGGATATGAGGTCTGGTTTTCAGTGTAGTTCAATCCTTTTCTGAAAAGCTGGGACAAAGTAGTGGGCTTTGTATTGAACAGTGACAACCTGTGGCTCCCTGAATCACTGCTAGGGAAAGTGACAGCACAGTTTCAGTTTTCAAGCAAATAAAAAAAGCAACTTGGAATTGTAAAAACGTCTCACAGGATTTTACACTTTTAATTGATAAGCAGATTATGGTGATAAAGCAAATTCATAAACAATAATAATAGATGCTACACAATCTTTATTTTTTTACTTTAATCTTCTCATGAAGTTTTGACCTTTGTTGTCATCTATGACTTGTGGCTGGGTCAGCTGTTATTAATACAACTATGACAGTTTAAAACTGATATTTTTTCATTTTTTTATTAGTGCCATTTAGAAATCTTCTGCAAGATGATGTACCTGGTATACAATAGTTGTGTTTAAGTTTATAAATCAGATTCATGAAAATTAGCAAAAGAACTTTATATTTTCTAGCTTCTGTGTAATGCTTTCCATGGCTTGGGAAGCTGATTTTCTTGGATCAGAGAGCTTCTTAAAATCCCTCAAATATCCTTTAACTTACCATCTTTTTGGGGACAGCTTTAATAGTATCATTCAGGACTGGAAGATTAAATAATTTATAAAAGTTTTTGGGTTTTTTTTTTCTTTATGCATTTCAAAGGTGCTGTACTCTGTTGATCAAAGCTGCTTTACAAGGGTGTTCGAATGCATTGACCAACTGTGTTTTTATAGGACTGGGTGTATAAACCATGGTTTAAGCAGCTGCAGAGACTCCTCCTCTTGCCAAGGGCGTTGTAGGCAGGTTCCAGGTTTGTCTCCAGTCAGAGGAGAAGCTCAGCGGGATCACTCTTTCAATGATAAGATAGTAAGCATAATTCACTTTTAAAGGTCCATGAATACCACTGAAATTGTTCTCTTGTTTGTTGGATAAAATAGGTGGCACCTTCTAGCTCTATTGGACAGGTACACATTTCAAACACTAGCAAGCTGCAAGAGTTATGACTTTCACAAGATAGAAAAGAACTAAAATATTTCAGCTGCATTTCTAGAGACGATTTTTGCCACCTATTTTTATTTAATCTGAATTTTTCTTTCATTTTTCATGAGCTCTATTTTCAGAACCATGGCCAGTGTGTCTAGTCTGAAAATATTCATCAATATCACATATATCTCCAAACAACTAGCTTAAAGACTACCACGATAGGTAAAACCCATCCACGGACTTGAAGGCAATAATTTTCAGCTCAGTCGATGTTGCATATGGCATATACTTCACATAGTTATGCATATTTATTTTCTCTTAGTCCATTAAATACTGTCTAGTAATACCTGTAGCAGGGATATATTTGATAATGAAAGTTTTAAGCTAGAAAAAGTACATACATGTTGGCAGTTGTTACAGGATACGAAAAGGGACACTGATCCTCAAAAATAGTAAACATCCATGATATGGTTAGATACAACAATAGTGGTATAAAAAAATAAGTTTTCCAGCTCTGCATTGGTTTTCTCATTCTTCTCACTTCCACTTGACACCATCTCTATCTAACTTTAGCCATCAGTGCTTTAACAGTTAAGGGGTGAGTACATAAATGGTGTTTCATGTGTGTGATAATCCATCTCTGAGTGAATGTAAATGTCAATAAATGTGGATGTGTTTGTGTGGTTTTACACGCGTGAAAATACAGTCCTGCTGCTTGTATTGTTCTCCAATTCCAACTCCCAGGCACTGAGATTTGAGTACAGATGCTGTTTTCAGTAAGATAGTACTTGTCTATTCTTTGAATGTCATGGCAGATGTTTTACCTCGAGGTTAATATCTGACTTGCTTTAAATTCATGTGGGAAATCTGAAAGTTCCATTTCCTATCTCGAAAATCAATAGAAACTTAATCAGAGCTGCTAAAAACAAGTCCCAGTTCTTTTGTAACAGAGAAAGTAAACAAGGTACAAAATTAAAAGTGACAGAATATTTTACATGAAGGACATGAAGTGCACCACCAACTAAGCTTCAGCTCTACAAGCTGAGTGTCTTTCAAGCTGAAGTTTGACTAGAGAAAGCTCCATCTGTTCTTTTCCTATACCAAGGCACTATACCACATTTAAGGTGCATTTCAATTTTTAGTAAAATGTAAACAAATTTTTTAACAGACATTAACTTTGCATTGAACAGCTTGTATGGTGACCTGAAAGGTTTTCTTTGTCAGAATCTGGGTGTTTAATCCAGACTCCTCACGTATGGTTGTTATTCACATGCATATGAAACCAGATCCCAAATGCCTTTTTGGTCCTCCTGCCCCAACAGATTTCATGCATGGGCTTCATATAGCTGAAAACTCGTCTTCCCTTCTAGCCTAGAATGATTATTCTCTTTTGCTTCCCTTTTCTGTTATCTTTTTTCTTTTATGTTGTGCTGAAAGAAACTGTTGCTTCATGTCATTAGTCCTAAGCCTGGAAGGGTGTTGGGGCATGTTGGGGTGCACGTTGCTGTAGCCACAAAGCGGCTCCCCCTCGCTGCCCGGCGGGGGCAGGGCCGCGGTTCGGTCCCGCTCGGCACCGCAGCGGGGACGCCGGTGCTGCCGCGCGGGGCGGTGCCGGCCATGGAGTGCCAGCAGCCCCACCGGGACCGTGCCGGGACCCGCGAAGCCGGCAAGACCCAGCAGGGCCGTGCCGAGCTGCGGCAGCAGCGGGGCAGTCCCGGTGCAGGAGCGGCGGCGGCGAGAGCGAAGCTGCCGTCGCCGGGACGATGCAGCTCTCTGTTCATCGGTTTTTGCAGTTTGCTCCCAGTTTCATGTATTAGTTCATGTTTTAAGTATTTTTTCCTAGATGAATATGTATTAGTTCTAGAATTTTCTTCTGTACTCGATGTTCCGTTGGCTCCCAGTTCTCCTTTCCCGCCTTTCCTTTTCCCTACTGAACTGTACCCTGTCATTCTCCCTGCTGCCTTCGGATGATTTGTCCCTGATGCTCACTCCGCCCCTTGTTCCCTCGGTTCAAAACCCCTAGACCCTCCTTTGTTCTTGGTCTTTCGTCTCTGGACCCCCGCACGGAATAAAACCTGTAGAATTCCACACGGAAGACCCCTCCCGCCTCTTTGTCTTCGCCGCCGCTTTTTGCTTCCCCGCGTTGTGTAGAGCAGTGCCTCTGCCCCGGCGCTGTCGTGCGCGGCCTGGGAGCGGTGTGCCGGAGAGGCAGAACCCGGGAGCGATCCTCGGGGCGCTTTCTGGGGTGACGCGGCGGTGCCTCCGCACCCCCAAGCGCTCTGCCACCGCGTCAGGGGCATATGATTTAATCTCAAATGCACAGGGAAGTTGAGATGGCTGTGCTCAGTTTTTGCTCCGTGCTCAGGTTAGCTGATCATGAGACATCCTGGTCACTGCATTCTGCAGCTGGATTCAGTGTGGAAACAAGGGTTATTCCATCAAGTAAAATTACATAGGTAAATACTCATAGAGAAAATAGTGTAAAATATTGAAGAAACAATGGAAAGAAAAAAAAAAATCCATGACCCTCTTACTTACAGCATTCTTTGTCCTTGTTGTTAAAGCTTCAAAGAGTGCACGCATATATGTGAAGGTTGGTGGAGGAGAGCCAGACCTGGAGAAAGGAAGCTTCCTGCAGTAACCCAGGTGACACAGCTGGGTTCCCGAAGCTTCCTCGGGATCATTGCCACTGTTCCAGTGGAGGACACGTAGCTGGGTACAAGACCGTTAAGATTTACTGGTTTAAATATATGGTTTAAAACATATACTTTATGCATGTAAAGTATGATTAAAACAGAAAGGGTGACCTAATTTCTTCCAGATAAAAAATTCCAGCAATGAAAGAGCTTAGCTTGACAAGTGGATTTCATCTTAAAAATAGAAACATTGTCATTGCTATCTTTTCTATCTTCCTAAAAACCTCAGAGATTTTAGTGCATACATGAATCAATAGAGTGAAAAAAGCTGTTAGCATTCTTGTCTCATTACTTAATTTGAAAAGTCCTTGCTTTCTTTAAAGTTAAATTTAAGAAAACAGAGCATTAATATGTTAATTAATAAGAAATTCGATAAAGAACTAGAAAGCAAGTAGTTAGAGTACTTTTTTCTTTAGTAACTCTGTGAAGCTCATTAAATGCTTCTTGGAACACATGCATAGGAAAAGTATAGAAGAATCTTCTTAAGATGAGGTTGTGAAAAAAACCTCCTGTCTTAAGAGACACTGGTATTCTCAAATGTATTGAGTCTACTCTTCTTAGAAAATCACATTAATTATACAAGTGATTTTGTTTAGTCCTTTGGGCAAATACTTGAGATAGTTCTCTTTAGGTCCTAGAACTGAGTGAAATACTGACTTTTGGATCAGTGGCTGAAGTAAAAAATGCTTTTAAATAAGTACGTATTAGTCCAAGGTTTTAAATTTGCTTCTTAATATTTTTTTGCATCAAAATAAAATTGCTCGAAAGTGGGCTTGAAATTGCTCACATGGAGATAATTTTATCGGTTTGATAAAAATTTTTCTTCTCCTCAGATTTTAAAATTAAACAAATTTCATCTTGTAAAAAGTTTCAGAGATGAGTTTTGAAACAGTATTAATTTTGAAACATATTTCCAAATACCCTTTTTATTTCCTCTTCCTGGAAGGGAAGTATCCCTGGATTTCAGCACAGACATGAAAGTCTGAATCAAACTAAGGATCCATTTTTTTATGTGACAAACTCTTGACAAAAAAAAGTCAGCATTGTTGAAAGAAGAGCTATGTTCTTGTCCAGGGTGTAAGGATTTGGTATCTTGCGTTCTCTGTGACTCCTATAAATACACGAATCAGCTATAGGGTGTAATAGGACTTTGGTACAATAACAGTGGTGTCATTTTTGTGCAACTCTTCTCTGGCTTTGTCATTTTTCTGATCAAATCTTACTGTACATGTTCAGTCTCTCAAAAGAACTGTCCTTCCTGCATCCCAGTCTCCGTGTGTAGCAACTCCTGGATTCAGGTGTGCTCCCAGAGTGACCCCAACTGTCTTCATCCTCTTTGATAACCATTTGGGATAACATTTCAGTCTATGCTGGATGCTGAAACCTGGCCATTAACACAGCCATGGGTGGAATTTGGGTTGCTATGCTTGTTTACAACCCATTTCCATGTTGCAGGAGCCGGAGGGGCCGAGTTGCCCACGGCATTAGCTGGAAAATCCTGTCTTCTGAAAACACACTTTTGTTACAGAAGTAAGTGCAAGGCCAGCCCTTGACACCAACGATGGCCGTGGAGGCTTTTAGAGAGGACTCGCACATTGTTCAGACCTTTTTTGCGAGCAATTACTGGTACCGTGAATGATTTCTCTGTGGATATGAGTGTATAACTTCAGGAGAAGGCTGCTGTTAAAAGCTCCTTTAGGTCACGGCAGCCACTTGGGGCACGCTGAACTCCCTCTTACGTAAGTGCACACAAAAGGAGAGCAGGCTCCCTGCAGCTCTCCCTCGTCCTTGTCTGCCGCCTGTGAAGTGTGGGGAAGGTTTGCAGCTTTGCCTGGTCCATGAAGAGAGGCTGAGCAAGCTGTCCTCTTCTGAGAGCCTGAAATTACTGGGTTTTAAATGGAAAAAATATATTAGAAGTATCAACACTGTATTAGCTGCCTCCTCTCTACCCACTCAGAGCCTGGATGGGGCTCGCTGTATTTATGGAATCCTTCACAGGTATTTATTGGCACTAGAAAATATTTAAATGAGATGTTTCAGTGCAGGCTGACAAGGTTTCAATTTATGAAGAGCACAAGAAGATGGGCTGCTTGTTGGAGTCTACCCAAAGCTACTACTGAGGTATAAAACCCTCTCTCTTCGGGGGATGAGTAAGGCTGAGGATGTCTGAATCTTGTTTGGCTCACTAGCGGCAGCTGAGAAAAATGGAATGGTTTGGGAGAAACCTATCTGCTACTGCATGGGAGCCCCAAATTAGTCTGTGCAGAGAACACCAGAAAAATAGGTTAAAAGTGGGGATTCAGGGAGAAAATAAGTGTGTCCTTCACCTCCAGTGGTCAAGTACTGAGATCAGGGTCAGTGATTTGACACTATTCCTTCAGCAGTCAGGAGAAAATAGCAGAAAAGAGAGTGTTGTTTCTGAACCATCTTCTGTCATTCCCTGCCACATCCCCCTAGCATAACTGCTCTTAGTTTTAAGGAAGAAATATTAATTAAAAACTATAAATAAAATAATTCTAAAATTTATTAAATAATATTCGGATATATTAAATTGAGGAATGGCTGTTCATCTTAAATAGGAATATAAGATGAGAAAGTGGTTGCTGTTTCATTTTGACTTGAATTAAGTCCCTCTTAGATTTCCTGCTGCTATTTTTTTTTACTCTAGTCCAGACAAAAAGAGGGTGATTTTGCTGTTTTGGAACCTTACTCCTCACTGGTTTGAATCCAATTCCTCATTACAAGACTGTATTATCTTTAATAAGATTTCAAGTTACTTGCCCAGTTTGTGGTCTTACACATCAGTATTGTTTCCTGTTGCTTGTGTGCACTGATCCTCTCTGTTGTACTTCTAATCATCTTTTCTTTGAGATTTTACCATTCTCTCTTGTGCAGTTCAGTTTCTGTTCCCTTGTTATTTTTCTAATAAAAGCCAAGTTTATTTAAGATTGAATTTTTCCTGCTGGGGTATAGGTGATCAGAACTGTAGAGAGTAATTCAGATGTTATGCCATGAATCCTTTGCTTTATCCCCACTGGAAATTCCTTTTAGAATCAAATTTCTTGTCACAGACACCTTGTTCACAATTACCTTGTGTTTAGCTAAGACACCTGTATCTTATATAGCTAACCTCTTTCTTTAATGAAAAATCTACATGGATAGAATATTCTTTAAATGAATATTTAGAAAATGTCTAATATTATTGTCAGGTCTGTCACACTGGAGCAGAGATTTCATTGTCTACCTAAGACTGTCTGTTAGCACATTTTGCATAAAATATCCGTCTTTGTTCGTTTCCTGTTTTGAACATTCTCAAGTCTGTCAAGTTCCATGTCACAGTCAGTCAAACTTTCCTGACTTTCAGCACTAACAATTCCTGTAGTCACATACAATTCACACAACCTCTCATTACTGAGAGCATAATTAGCCTTCTCTATTGTGTGGGACACTGTGTGACACACAGAAGATTAGCAAACAGTGAATGATGAATAGTTGGAACAAACCTCAAAAGAAGTGTGGCAGAAGAAATGAGTGTTCCTTGGCTCTGACCTGTGCTGAGTACCTGTCTTCTAGGACAGCCAGAAGAGAAATAATTTTGTGAGTTTGGATCAATTATTTCAGGAGGGAAGACTGTTTCAACTTTACATGGAAAGCTTAAAATTTGATTTATGTCACACTTCCATCAGTCATATTTTGGTATAACCTTATGGATTTCAGCAAAGCTATTTCAGGTTTATTCTACTGTAAATGAGACCAGTGTCATGTCCTTAGCTTGAAATACAGAATTTTTATGAACTTCACAAATTAGTCTTTCTGGTCTAGGATACAACTGTGGTGTAACTTGCAAATGCAAATGCCTGACAAATCAAAATCTCAAGCCGAAATGAGTTTTGCTGGCTGAGTTTTTGTCTTTCGTTCTCCCAAAGGGGTGATTAGTGTAACATGCAAAACGGTTCCAATTAAACTTGGAAAAAAAGAAAAATACCAGCTTTTCACAGAAGCCTTCTCCTGAGGACTCAGACCAATTCCAAGATTTATTAAGGTTTAGAAATATTTCATTTGTATCTGGCGGCTCAATAAATTCACAACAAAACCACCTGTGAGCATGCATGAACCTTGAATCTAAAAAGCTCTCAAAGGTACATAAAAATAGAGGCTGATGTCAGCTTGGGTACACCCTGACCTGTACCTGCCTCATGTGTGCTGCTTTTCGTCTCCATCTGGCTGAACACCTGTGGGCGAGGTGGAGCAGCATTCTGAACCAGTGTCCAAGCATGCTGGGAAGGTGGTTGGCATTCCCCATCTGTGGTAAAGAATTACTGGGTTTTATTTTGAAGACTGAAGGAGAATTATCCTCGTGCCATCTCCCAGGGGGATGTCTTAGACTTGCAGCTTTGCTGGTGTCTGGAGCAAACCAACTTTTGCCTTTCTTGTTGGCTTCTGTTTTGAAGTGATGATTTCATTCAAATCAGCATCTTCTGACCAGGATAGGCATTTCACATAAACTTCATAAAGCCAAGGAATCTGTTCAAACTGAATTCCTGTGAACTAAATCTGATATTTTATACATAAGCACCAGAAATATGCTCTGTGATGTCATCAGTGAAATGTCAGCTGGCAGATGTATTTTCCTCCCTCCCTCAGATACTGAATCAGATAATACGTAGAGACTGTGGTGTGAGGACCACTGGCAGCCTTAAAACTCATTTAATTGCAACATGCCTAAGTGATCTGCCTACAATTCACTTCTTTTTATAGTACAGAGAAATGGTAAAAATCCTTTCAGCCTTACCTGGCTTACACCAGAAAGCTGCATGGTATTGATGAAATCTTTCCTGTGTGAGTTTATTCAAAAAAAAGGTTAAGTAACACTATTAGGTAAGGCTAATATGTTGTACTGGCTGTATTTCAATATTTATTTTTGACAACAGATGAAGAAAACTAACACAAAATAAACTTGATCTTTTAAAAACAGCACCCAGACAGATTTTCAGAAAAAAAAAAAAATTTAAAAAATTTGTTTCTTTGGCCTCAGTTTTGCATGGTGCTGTGTTGTGCTCTGTACAAAAGAGATTGTTACTCTGTGACCCGAACCCAATACCTATCCTGCTTTTAGGGTGAAATATTTTCATATTTAGCATCTTTTTCTCCACCTGTAATTATATCACAGTAAATATTTATGAATGCATTTCAAAGTGTGTGTATACGTAGAAAAACACATCTACATAGATGAACACATAAACCAGGGTTTTAAGCTTTAGTCTTTGCACCATATTGTCATAGTCAAAACAGGAAAAAGCCTGACAAAAAATCCCTGCTAAATTCTCTGGTCAGTTTTTGATGTTGTACTCTACTTTAAATATTTCTTTCTGACATCAAAGACTTCCAGAAATAATAGATAGCCCTAGTTTTCAAATGACTGACTTGTGTAGTGTTCACAAACAACTGTCTGTAAGCAAATTGGATGGAGAGTGAGGGGAAAACAGAATAAAACACAGCAGCTTGGAGCTCTTTGTATTTGAAAAGTCAGTTCCTGGGAAGGACAGGGGCTATGTTCCCAGCAATGCTTTCCTTCAGCACAAGTTATTGAGGATGTGCAGCATTACCCAGCCACTCAAAACGGGTCCACAGCTGGTAACCATGATGTCATAGAGACACGTGAGGAATAATGTTATGTGATTCCCAATTCACAGGTTCTGTCAACAGGCTGGAAAAAAACCCCCAAAACGTAGCTCTGGGCTGCATTATAATTGGGGAGTCTTGTTTGTTTGTTTGCTTGGGTTTTTTAAAATAACCATTCAAGTTATATTAATTCTGTCCATTTTCTTTCCCACTTTCTTTCATTTGGGCTTATACTACAAAGTGCAGGAGTCATGGGAGTTGTAGGCTTCAGCTATGAGCCCCGAGTTCTACCCATGGTCGTGTACCTTCTGATCTGTGGCTCCAAAGGTTGAATCTCCTAGAATTTTGCTGCTTTGCTTCTTAATAATATTTATATGCTGAATTACTTCTTAACAGTCTAAACTCTTTCAGGTGAAAATGTTTTTTTCCTTATTGTCCAGTACTTAAAATGATATTTTGATACTAATTTTTATTACTTGGTGCTACTCTAGTGTTATAACCTAATGATGACAATAACGAGCTACTTTGAAAATGGAAGGTTGCTCTTTTTTATAGCAAGGCACAAAGGACAAAGGTTTTAATGAAAAATTTTATTGTCTTACTTGACTTCTTATTTGAACACTGGACATTTGGCGAGCTACTCAGAAGGAAGCTGGACATACCTTGTTTATAGTAGAGGACACTTTTTTCCATTCTAAATTGATGCCCCTGTTGTATAGAAATACTGTTCAATATTCCAGGAAATCTAATTAAATAATACCCTTCAATTAAACAAAAAGGAAAGCAAAACCTTCATCTTCTACGATGAAGATCATGTGGCTGATAGAGGTGCTTTATTTGTAGATAACAGAGCTGAGGACAAAGAGGTACTTGTTGCTTCCTTGAGTTCTTAAGGGACTATGGTGATAAAAATAATAACAAATCAAAATAAAGCTTATATTAAAAAGTACAGCAGAAATGAACAGTCTCACAAAAGGTGCATATCAGATTGGTGTACCTTAGCTACAGAGTTAACTCTGACAGGATATGGAGGAGGAAGATCAAAATGAAAGAAGGTAAGCTCATTCATGAGGAGGTGTCACAGTGAACACACGTGAAATCGAAATAACCAGCAGATAAAGTTCATTTCTTCCAGATGGTCATAATTCAGAACAATATATGAATGAAAAGAAAGACCAAAATGCTACATAAAAGAAATTTAAATTGGGAATAGCTGCTTAGTGGTAGTAACACAGGGTTGTATTATTAAAGATTCTTCATTTTCAAAGGTTTAGGCTGAAAGATGAATCTTTGTTTTCATGACATTGACCTCTCTTTTGGATTCCTGTGGGAGCCCGTGTTGGCAGTTTGAGTCAGACACTGCTAAACATTATATTCATCAACCCTTTGATGCAGAACATTCATTTTCCTTATAAGTGACTTCTGTGAAATAATTCTTTAAAGTTAAAATGTATGGTAAGGAATTTACTTCATTGAGATTGAACAGAAAACAAAATCGTCTTGTGATGTATCTGTGCCAAAATCTAAGATGTCTTCCCTGGTGCACCCACACATCTGTGTAGAGTCCATATGTGCCCCAGCTGAGAACATCTGGCAGCATCCAGGCCCTCTGGTACTCTCCTGATGGCCTGTTCTTGGGGCTGCTCTTCTTGGGGAGGCCTTGCCTTGGTGGGAGGAGGGCCTCTTTGTGAAGCTGTGTGTATATATGAAGAAATTTAATATCACAAATATTCTTGCACGTGATATGGTTTCTGGAATCTGATCTGAGCAAGGCTGGGACCTAGAACTAGGAAGTGGCCCAGTTGTGGGATTAGAGGGTGTGTGCTCAGGGCTGTGAGATTAAACACTGGGTGTAGAGCTGGTAGCCCTGTTACGTTACCCCTGTGAATACATTCCTGCTCTGCTGAGTCCAGCTCTGCCTCTCTGCAGAAGTGGAAAACTTCACAGGAAAATCTGAGTGCAATGTTGACGTTATCAATGGCTTTATGCAAGACATTGTTCAGCTTTCTCTAGTAGAAGCCACCTTTACCTGATTGTATCTTGAATGTACTTCTAGTAACATCAGTCTTTATTTTACGGGGAGAAGTTATAATAAATCTGCTACACCTTAGACCCGAAGTACAGGGGGAATCTAAAATTTGCAGCAATATGTGTAAGTACGAAGTCTAAATTAAGAGAGATTAATTCCATCCACTACTTCCACTAACAGGTTTAGGGGCTTGACTTTGCATAGTAACAAGATTATAGAAATGCCTGAAGGACAATTCTTGTATAAAACCAAATGTCCCCAAGTGATTTCAAGTTGCAAAAAAATGTGCCTTTCATCTTACTATTAATTGTATAATTAATGCATCCTGTGTACTGATAATAATAATGCCATGTAATTAATTTTTAAGAATTAAAACCTTGCCTTTATCCAGTCTCATGGTCCACTTTCATGTTTATAGCTGAGAATTTAAATCCTCTTATCTAATTATAACATGACTGGTTTCATTGTTCAAAAAGAACTGCTCTTTATTATTTTATTATGTTATATTTTACATTATTATATTAATTATATGCTTTTCTGTGTTCTTTAAAGACACCAAAGACACAAAATTTTAAGACTTCTAAAGCTCATCAGTGCAATTTTGTGCTGGTTCGGATAAGGTGCGATATTTCATTTTTTTTCTGTGTCTGTTTTTGTCTTCCATGATTACCCATTCTGTTTACAAAAAGGCTCAATTAGCATTTGAATAGTAAGCCAGAGAGCAGACAGGTTGAGAATTCTTATAGAACTAATTTGGCAGGCCTCTCATCCCCTCCACCTCTCTCTCCTAGCTTTTTCTTTCTCTCTAATCAAGCTGCAGTTATTAAAGCTAGAATAAAAGAACTGATTTTTCCATTACATTGATGCATGCTGAACAGTGCCTTGCTTTGCTTTTTCTTCCAGCTATGCTAATTGGACTCAAAGGAAATATTTATTTTATAATAGCAAATGAAGAATTCATTAAATTCTAGCAAGGAAAAAAGTTAAGCAATGGAACTGGACATTATTTTGTGGAACTCATCTCCCTTTCGAGGTGCTTCCCTTAATACTTACTTATCAATAGCAAAAATATTATTTAATTTTCAAACATAATTACTTTGGAAAAAGAAAAGTCAGAATCTGGGAAAGGAAGGAGAGATTTCTTCACAGTAACAGATATCTTGCAAAATCAAAAATCTCGGTGGACATTTGACTTCAAGGCAGTTACACAGGAGCTCCTAAGGGAAAAAAAAATGTACTGCTATGTCTCCAGCTTCTGTCTTACTGCCCCTGGGGTAAAACAGGAGTGGCTGCCTAGAAATCAAAAGGCTTCCATTGACAAGAAAAGTCTGCAAAGCCTGGAATTGCACAGGAACAATGTTTTACACTAGATTGCCAGAATTTTTGCCTCTGGTCATAGCTTAATGTCTCATAAGAATGGTCTTGCTCACATTCCAGACTCACATTCAGTAAATCAGGGAAGGTGATGCAGTACCTTGTGATTCTGTTGTTGATTTTGTGATTTGAAAATGGAAATAGACATTCCTTATGTGAATTATTATTAAACTCAAGAGTCATACACTAGCCAAACCAAAAGCTCTCTCAATTATGAAGAAGCACTGTCTAAAGCAAGTATTCTTAAGTCATGGTTTTAAGCAAAGTCTTGGTTTTGTGCTAGTTTAGCAAAATGTAGAAAAACTGGAGTGCTTGAGGTCGGAAGTAGTGGTCATCTGCATATAAGATGTTCCTTAGAACCTGATCCAATAAATGCCTGGGTGCCTGAGTAGACTTGCTTAGGCTGGGACTACTTGTCAGCCCAATGTTAAGCCCAAATTTGGCTTATTTGCTGAACCGAGGTTTTAAAATTGTTAGTAATTTCTAGGAATGGGCAGAAAGAGATTTGTATCTGGATTTTTTTCGTCCAAATATAGACAAGATAATTTCTAGGCAAATGGAAAGCTAAAAGTCTGCATTATCTTATAGTAGCTGTATGTTGCTGTGCCATCACTGCTTCATTAGACTCAGACGTAAATTACAGGGGTGTCAGGATCCTCTTCAAGATCTGAAATCTCTGGTTGTTTCTGTGACTACAGAACTTAGCAGAGCATCCTCACTCATCTGGTGGTTCATCAGTGCCTTACAGGCTATACATTTTGAAGCACTTTTACAGACAATGTATTACCTGAATCATGCCTGGATAAACTCCAGTTAAACTGTCATTCTCACAAGAACTCCTCCCAAAGCTATTTTCATTCTTTGAAAACCTTGGTTTTGCTGACAGAACTCTCCAGTCCTGGCTGCCACCATTGCTGGGCTGTTGGAGTACAGGCAGGCAGTTTGTTGCTGGTAGAGATGGATTTCCTTAAGCAGTGGGAAGCCTGAGTTGTACCAATTTTTAGCAAATCTGTGCCTTTGTGCCTATACAGGAGCGTAGAGTAGACATCAAATCTCCCTGTTCATGCTGAAGATGAAAAGTCAAATTTGACATCAGGCTGGTTTGTGTGCAAAGGTGTCTCCCACACTGGGATTACTGTCTTTGTTCTAAGGAATATCAAGATCAACTCTTCGAGTAATGAATTGTGAAAGTAAATGGACTGTGTGCTACATTGCTTTGGAACCTCTAGTATGGTGCAGAATCATTTATCTTTTTTTTTCTTTTTTATTTTTTTTTGTGACAGTGGATATGCCTTCCCTTCAAGCTTTTAATGTATGTGATCACAGTGTGTTCAGTGGTTCTGGTCAAATTCAGGAAAAGGTGCTGCAGGTACTTAGCACTCAGAAAATTACATTTGCTTCTTTTTGGCAGCTAAATTGTAGGTGCTCAAATCACGGTCACTGTCTCAAAAGCATTTAGACTCTTACGTAGACACAGCTCTGATGAGTTCAATTTGTCTTGTAACCCGTGAATGCCTCACAGAGCTTGAAGATAAGCTGGTATCCCCTTGCTTCGTCAGGAAAGTTTTTTCTAAGTGTTGAGATCTGAGACAGGCAGGTTTTTAAGTGGCTTGTGGAAGGTCTGTTTGATGGTTTGTGGTGTGGTTCAGAATCGAAGATCTCTGCAGTTTGGAGAAGAAGCTTGGTTGTTAGCGTGGCTTTATCAGCACTTGGCAGTCGGAATCAATTGGGTCTGAGCATTCTCACATTGCTGCTGTGAGCAGAGTAGGCCAAGGGGAGGAAGGTCCCTACACTTGTGATGTACCTGTATGTGAGGACACTGCCACTTCCCTGACAGTCAGGCTCTTGTATTGTCAGTGCAGTCATCAGTGAGAGCATCTATTGCAGCAGAATTATTACTGTACAGTGATTAAATTATTGCAGTTGTGTTTGTAAATTCTCTAACAAATGCCTTGCTGTGGTTGGCACATGCACCATGATACTGTAATAACAATAAAAGATGAAAGCAGTTCGTAGAGAGCTGGCCTAGGCCGCTGATATTAAAAAAGCTTGGAGCTGAGGAATTTTTGACCCTGCATATTCATTAGACTTGTTTCTAACCTTTGCTTTGAACTTAACTGCTTGTGAACTTCATTTCAGCACACTCTGCTGTTTCAGGCCCTCAGTGGCAGCCTTACATTGGTTTCAGAAATGTGAGTGTGCGGTGTCAGGAGTCGCACCAAAACCCCAGTGGCATTTGACTTGGCTTGGGCTCATTTTACAGTCTGGAATTGCTGTAAGCTGCAGCACACTGGTGCAATTTCTATGTTTCACTACCTAGAAAATAGTGCCTTTTCTGTTTTTTATGGGATGGGCTGTCCCTTGTAAGAGATGTGTAATTTTGTCCTTTCGAACTCGAACATTGCTACATTTTAATAGCAAACCAGAAAACAGATCAAAGCTTTAATAGCTTTAAATGAAGGAGCAGGCAGATCCCAGCAATGATAAGGCAGATCAGACTGGGAACATGCAAACAGGCTGCCAGAATGAGCACAGAAATAAGCGCTGATGCCTGAAAACGGGAGCGGGGCTCGCTCCTCACGGCGCTGCAGCGGCTGTGCGGCTGCAGCCGGGGCTGCTCCCGTCTGCCCGGGACAGTGCCCGCGGTGCCCGGGCTGTCCCTCTGCCCTTCCCGCGCTCTCCGGGAGCTCAGGGCCAGCCAGCCTCTGCCTTCCCTCTGCCGCACTCGCTCAGCCTTCCCTTTGCTCTGATTTTCCGGCTCTCTGCACTCCTGCTCTGACCCTTTCTCCCTTTCCCCGTCCCGCGGACTGCAGGCGCCTTTCAGCCCCGGTACGGCCGGGTCACAGCGCCGAGCTCTCCCCTTCCGCAGCCCTGCCCCGCTGCGGGGAGCACGCTCCTCACTCCGCACACGCTGTGACGGCAGCCGAGACCCAAAACAACCCGCTTTTTCTCAGAGGAAGATGCTGGACAGTGAATGACATTAATAAGAAAGTCCAGTTGCAAATGTGCCAAATCTTTCCCTTTCCTGCCTGCTAAAGTATTGAGCCAAACAACACGATGAAAATACTGTTAATTTTTTTAATAAATAGCATTTATATTTATTTTAAGGCACATACTGAAAATATTATATTATGACTATTTTGTATGTAACATATATTTTGTATTATGACAGTGATTATATATAAAAATGGTTATACAGGTTGTATATTTTTATATATCATTTACAGGTATCATGAAGGCTTTACAGAACTGGTCCCAGTCCAGCATCACTTTTATTTAAATCAATATTTTTTAATGTTTAAACACCATTTTCTAACATGACAACTTTTTTTTTTCTGCACAGTTCAGCAGTAGGCAGCAGAAAACATGGATATTTAATACAAATAGATTAATTTAGGATACACAGCTGCTCTGTCACTGCTGAAGGTAAAAAGCTTCCTGCAAGCAGCACTGCAGCCTGTATGAGCTGCAGCACAAGAAATAAAGCAGCTTGTTTGTGGCTGAAGTGTAGCTGTGTAATAAGGCTGCTGGTCTACCCTTTGGGATTGAGGTTGTGCACCCTTTTAAATCAGAGCAGGAAATGAATAAATTCACCTGCAAAACAGTTTTCATCCATTGCACTCCAGGGAGGAGTTCGGTCCCATGGGACTGGTTTTCAAGAAGTGTTTAGGAACCTACAAAATGTCTGCAAGGTTGTGAAATGTCTCTTAGCACAAAGAATAAGCATCCAAATGACCTTGAAAGGCTGGACGGGAGGAGTTGTGCCCTTGTGGAAGGGCAGCTGGAAGCCAGCTGTCTGTAATGGCACTTGAGCACTGACATTCGTCATAGACACCCAAACCTCTTCAGGCTATTTTTGAACGGGGTTTTTTTTTTTTGCATTACATTGTGGGGAAAGTTGTTTTAAATAGATATATAATTATTCTGATTGCAATTTGCAATCCACTCCATTAAACAGCTTGAGCATGCAGACTTCTCCCTGCAGTTAGCAGAGATGCCACCAGCTGGTCTTCCTGTGCGGTAGGTGCAGTGCCCACTTCTGAAGCTGAAGAATTCATTTGTACTGCCTGGAATCCCTTGTAGGGTAACCACGATGACAATCAGCACATTCTGTGTTTCTCCAAAAATGCTTGTGGAAATTGACTACTTTTATTTATCATGTGAAAATGATCTCTAATTTTATTTAGCTGTTTCCTAAACAAGGGGCACATTTGCACCGACAAAAACAACAAAACCAAAGAAAAACCAAGGCGAAGTCTTCCCAGATGTATTTTCATGAATTTGTTCAGGATGAAAACAAGAGGTAAAATAATAATATAGCTAGAGAACAGATCCTCTGAAGACTTTATTAAGAATTCCGACCAAACTCTGGTTGGCAGCTGAAAATACTGCATCAAAAATCGAAGTCCGTGTTCTCATTAGCAGTCATTTCTTGCTGCTGTGCACACCCAAAAACTGGAAAAAATTATTGAAAATTCCTCCACTTCAAAAATGTGAAATTCTTTGCTTTATTCCTGCTCTCTTGAGTGCTAGAAGCAGCTGGAAAACTCATGACAGTTCGTGCTCATACAGGAATTTTATGCTAGTTTCAGTTCAATGAAGACCTTCATGAATTGCAATTTTGTTAAAAATCATGGCAGCCAGATTCAAATGCCTCTACTATAAACATTCTTTGAGGAGGGATGGAAAGCTACCTTCTATCATCAGCTGAAGTCTCTGTTTTTCATATTTAGTCCCATCTAATTATCATCTTGACGACAGTAGTTCCTTAGATCTGTCATTAATTAACTTGAGCTTTTCAGGCTGAGTTGGACTAGGAGAGGGAGACTTATATCCTAAATATTCAGCCCAGATTTTTCAATCATTTCTTTGTTCAAGTATAACTGATAGAGAGGAACAACTACAGTCACTTCAGCTCAAACTATGAACATAGAATAAGGAGATGGTAAATTGAGGAAAAACATGGCATTCTTGCCTTTGTTAAGGTATAATGGGGAGGAGGAATCCTCTTGTAGCAGAGTTTTCAAGGTACAAACCAAACTGAAATGTAAGGGAAAGTGTAGTGAAGTATGTGCTGTAACAAGATCATCAGATGAATTTTGCTGAACAATTCAAAATTACTTTCAGTAGAAACCAGCTTTTCAAAATATAGGGTCACTTTCTGAAATGAAATACCTGAAATTGGTGCTACATATATGAGGAAATGGGCTAAGTTTAATAGTGAAACTTGGGTTTGTAAAGTTGTGCACATGCCTGTACAAGTGACAGCTTTCACCGTGGCACTGACATCTTGTGCAGTGGTTCATTTGACTGTCATTGATTTAGGTGGAGCTAATTGCAGTCGTAACTTTAAACATGTGAAATCTTGACAGTGCTGTGAGCTCTGTAATTAAGTCCTAGAGTTTGTCTCAAAACTTTCATGAGAGACAGAAAGTACAATCTTTGGCACAGAGAACTCTTTTACCAAGAACCACTAATAGAAGAAAACAAAAAATTTTATTCTTTAAGGAGAAAGTGTGCTTTAGTTAAGTCTGATTGCAAATAGAAGTTTCGTTTCCATCAAGTTTGCTTTAGCCTGGAAGGTTTTCTGATTGCTTGTACAAAAATGTTGATTAACGATCATCATTTATAAATAAATATTTTTTCCTGCAGTGCCAGTGGGAAAAGTGCTAATATTTATTGCTTTCCAGCAAAAAGGTTTTCAGCAGGCCTGTCAGCACAACTAAAAATGCTTTACAGTGTTAAGGAAGATTAAGCTGACAGCAAGCCATTTTCTGTTGTCACACGAACAACCTTACATGAGGTTTATTTATTGAGTCGAGTGAAAATTAATTACATATATCAAAGGGAAAAAAAAGTGTTGATTTAATTTGAAGATTTGTTTACCTTTATTTAAACAGCCTGAAAGCTCTTTTCAAGATTAAGTATTTTAATTAAGTGAATTAATAAATTAAAGTGATTCAGGGTCATTTTCTAAGCCAGAGTTGTTATAACTTCAGAATAAATATTATTAAAGTGTGTAATTAAGTGACAATTAATTATCAATTGCAAAGCTGACTGTATCACATAAATCTTAATATTGTTTGTTAAAGGGAAACAGCATGAAATAGTACAGGCAGTCATCATTATTTTAAAATTTGTGTTCTCTTGAAGTTTGTGAAGAGGAAAGGAGTTCTTTTCAATTTTAATGCAGGCAATGTTTCAGCTGCTCCTGCAAAAACTGGCAGATGGTAATTTATTAATATTCAATAGACTGTAATAGAGAAGATAAAAGCTAGTAAAAGTTTGTTATAGCAGCTTCTCCTCCAGCAATAGGTATAAAAAGATGCTGGCATTTCATCAGAAACATATAGGCAGGTTACGTGTTATTGTTCTAAAGAAATTAGCATTCTTGCCTTAGAATGAGAAAACAAAATTACTTCTGGCTCTAATTCCTTGTTTTTCAGATAGAAATTCCCAGCTGTACAGTCTGTATTGAATTTGTTTTGGAAATCTTCTACATCAGGACTCTGCATTTCAACATCCTTGAGTTATTTGAGACAGTCCCACTACTGGGAAAAACGTGGCATCTGGACTTGCACTAGTGTACAGGTGACACAAGCAGTAAAATGCAGGTAAAACCAGACAATGTTTTCACTGTCTGAGATATAAACCACATTCTCTCGCTCTGCCCAGACCACTGGACCTGAAATTCTTTCTTCGGCTCTTTGAAAGCTGAGGAAATGCATCAGGCTTCCCCTCCCCAGCCTATGCTGCATTTTGATGATTGTGGCACTCCCTTTCCTATGAGGAGAAAAATTGGAATTTTGAATCCCTTCAGGCAGAGCAAGGAACTGCACTAGGATTTCCCTTATCATGGGTGGTTTTTATATAAAAACGAGAGGAAGGATGCCTGTAGGCATAAGAAAGACAGATCCACACTCAGCTGTAGGAGTTCCTCTCTTCTAGACAGGGCTTGTAGTAACACTTTCTGCATACACAGTAGTGTGGTACTGGCAGCTTCAGAACACAAGTAGAGGTTTACCAGGCATTTTGGAGCAGGTTGTTCTCATTTTTTCCAAGTCTGTCTGTGGGTGACTCCTTGCTCAGTATTCAGATTGTCCTGAGTCTCATTTTGAGGAGCTGAGAAATTATACCATGCACTTTAAAAAGAGCAGACGAAGAGGTTTGGATTTCACTCTGGAGGTCAGATACCCAAAAATTTGTTAGTGATTTGATTCTCTCTTAGTAAATTAGTATAATAAAAATTTTCTGCATCTGAGGTGTTATGAGAACACAGACAGTGAAAGCTCGTAAGGTGTTGAGGTGCTAAAGTAACGGAGGCTGTGGGGGGACTGCAGATTGATGGATATTCTGAAAGAAATACTTAAAGGAGCCTGGGGATAACCCAGCTCCATTCAATCTCAAGAAGGAAAAAGAAATAAAAGCTGTCATACAAAGCTTTAAATAACAGAATTGCAAGTCATATTCTTTTGTCCTCTGGGCTCTCCATATACTAGTACCATTGTTTGCTTACACATGGCAGTTTTTGTCTTGCTGTCAAGTTTGATGGTATCTACTTCAGTAAACTTCACAAGCTACTCACTGAGCTAAGTGTATGGTGAAGAGACAGAAAAACAGGTCAACATGGAGTCAGCAACTATTTTACAGACCTCTAAGAAAGATGGGAGGAAAAAAAAAAGGGGGAAAAAAGGCAGTTTAGAGCAAATTTAGCATAAAATGTCCTGAGATGATACAATCTATCTATGAAATGCATAGATAGCCTGCAATAGTGCTTCAGGTTATGTTATTTATTAATGGTCATGTGCTAATTTTCTGAAGTGAAAAGGTAAACTTAGCCTTTTGTCACCCAGATGGATAATCAGAAATTCATTGTGCATTATTAAAGTTAGGAGGAGAAAGTACTGATAGAATTGAGTGCCTTGCAGTCTTTGAAATCAGAATTGGCTTATGTGTGAATTACATTTATACAAATCAACTAGCAGGAATGACTTTTTTCACGAATCCAGTTGCAAGTCTTGTTCAGCTGCCTACACCCCCAGGTTCCATGACCCCAACCATCATCTTTGCAAGGGCTGTCTGTCTGTGACTTCTTCCACCCTCTCTCCTGCCAGATACCATAGCTTCCTCTTACCTCCATAGGATCCCCAGCTGTCTGAGATAGGAAAGATTTTTGCTTTGCTCAGCCAGAAGAGGAGAGGGAAGGATCTGTTTCAATTTATTATCAAGAGTGTGAGTTCACTATTTTTACACTAGAGTGTAAACTGTCCTAGAGGAAGTCTGTTATAACTCTCACTCTCGTCTCTTCTTCTGTACAAAAATTAACCATTCTGTAGTCTGCCATGATATTAATCGCTTGACCTTTCATTACATTCATGAAATTCATTCATATTAGAGGAGTTTTGGAGAATGAAAATTTTAATGCCTGTCCTGCTACAAGAGTATGAGACACCTTTTCACATTAACATTTAAAAGAATGGCTATTACGTTCTTCCCAAGCCCAGTACCGTTTGTGCTCCCTTTATTTTGATCTCAAAAAAAAAGACGAGTGGCTGAGCAGTGCCTGTCCTGGCAGTGATTTGGTTTGACACCATGGCTAGTGTTCATGCTCTCTGCAGTGTGCTTTTCTCATCTTGTTTAATCACAATTGCTGATGAACTTCAAATACATAGAAGTAAAAACAATCTGAACAAACATTCCAGGAATCTCTTTACCTGTTATTCCCTTTTTTCTGAACATAGGTATCTCCAAGTCAGAGAGATTAACACTATTATCTGCAGTGGTATTTTAGCACTCTGACTGGAATGCTGTATTTTGTAACTTGTGGGAGAGGGGAAAGAACAGGCTAGAGTTCAGAGGTTTCCATGGTAAATACAAACAGCACTTGATTTCAAAACTGTGTGTATCAAGAACGTGGGGAAGTATGAGGAAAGGAGTATTTTGTACTAATTTGTTTGACTGTATTGATAATCAAAAGCTAGAGGGTTCAGAGTGGAGCAGAATGACTACATTTCAAATAGAAGAGAGTTATATGGTGGAAACAATCTGTTGGGAGAATTTTAGAGAAAGGCTAGTGATACTTTAACATAAGGTTTGTTCTTTGGTCTTCAGAACAGGGGTATGACATAGAATTCTGCAGAGGGAAGGGTGAACAATCACTTTTAGATTTGCCCTTTTGTAATATACCAGGCTCCCCTTTCAATATTAAATTCATAATAGGGACTTCTCTTAGCTACTATTATATAAAGATTTGCAAAGACAAATGAGACAGGAAATTAAAGGATTGAAAAGAAAGCCAAGGTAAGTTACTTACTGAATTCATATTGGAGAGAAGAATAAGAGGCAAGTGGGAAAACAAGGGTGCTTTCCAACTTCTGTAGTGCTATCACAAACTTACTACTCTGCAGAGATAATAGAGTAATCTCATTTTCCTCTGGGATATTTTGTGGTATTCTGTTTAGAATAGTTCTGTGATAACAAATTCCACCTCTGCTTATGGTTTTGTTCATGAGAAAAGGACAAAGTCACAGTCTAATTAAAGAAAGGTTGCTGCAAGCATACATCTGTATAGGTGAAACTGTCTTCCAACAGGAACATTTTCCAAACAGCATTTTGTGCTCATAGAACGAACTTCCATAAAAACTTTTAAGAAATTAGTACTCATGTGCATCTTTCAGGGGGAGGTTTGGTGTCTAATGGTAACTGATATTAATATTGGGAGCATAAACTGCTTCATGCATCCCTTTGAAGAGCTGGTTGAGAGGAACCACCAGGCATTTTTCCACAATTGGCCAAGCCTTAATCTCTTTAACTGATATTGCCATCCATAATATAAGCTGAGGTCACGTGTTTTGTGGTATGAAATAGTGATTTATTAGTAGCCAGACCAACAACTCCTTTACCATAGTCATGCAGCTAATGTCAGTAGAGTATTATTTCAATGTTGTAAAGCTTCTGTAAGTTACCACAGCATGTGTAAATTCAGAAAGAAATGATCAAGATAAAATATCAAAATCCAAGTGTTTAAAATTCCCTTTTTTTAATGTTAACTTGGAAATTAAATTATTTTTTGAATTTATTTTTATCCCTTAAAAAGTTGTAAGCATATATTTTTTCCTGAATTTTTAACCAGGGAATTATATGAGTTTTTAACTGTGCTCAAGTCTGCTGAACATCCGTTAACATTTAAACCAGATAAGATATGTGAGAATCTTCAAGAAAAGCAAAAGCAAACCAAACACAGAAAGACTTTCTTTTTTCTCCCATATCATAGGGGCTAGTTTTTTATGCCTTCTCTGCTGTTTTACATGTCAGCATATACTCATCAAAATACGATAAATAAAATGTTATTGTGCCTATAGTGAGAGATGTTTTCATGTCAGAAACCACAGCTGTCATACCCTCTTCTTAGGCTTACTCTAGTAAGCACACTCTGGGACTTTTCAAGGTGACATCGAAAGCTTTTTAAATAGAGAATTAAAAAAGGTGTCACTGTATAAAATATTTCTCTGCCTGAGCACAAATGTGTAATCATTGTACAGTCTCTTGGAAAATAATCCATTTTCTTTCAGAAGGTATGTCCTATATTTTAAAATAATGTGAAAAAATTCAAGCAATATTTTACTGTTTCCCTTGCTGTGCTAAAATCAGAAGTTTTGGCATTGTTACTTTAAAAGCAAAGGTAAATCACAGGCAATTTTAATAGGTTGTCTGCATTTACATGCATGTTCATCATTTGTATGCATAGATGCACATCTCAAAAGTAAAATGCACCTTGTGGAAGAAGTGTAGTATATGGACAATCAGTATTGTTTATTCTGTGTGCTATATAGAGTGTGATGTTATAAATAAACAGTTTAAAGGATTTTTAATGTTGTTACTAGCAAGCATGTAAAAGGCCAGTTACTAAAGGGGATGGATTCTAGGAAGTCCTAGTTTATTGTGTGGCTTGTTCTTCTCACCTAGAGTGGGAATGAAAGAGATCAACAGTCAGTTCAGTGTAAGTGGTTTCCTTCAATTTTTCTGTTTAAGAATAATGAAGTGCTCACTCGGCTTGGACATGTCACAGGGTAATACCTCACTACAATGAATTATAAAAAGTAGTAATTCAATGTGAGCTGTAATTACTGTGTTCTGCAGCAGGATTAGCACTCACAGTGTGATATAAAATAGATTTATCTATACATACAGCATGTCTGCAAAGCGCTTGCCAAGGTAGGTTTTTAAATGAATATTGTCCTTGTTCAGAAGTACGGGAAGTCACATCTGGTTGAGGCTCTTCTAAGACAGAGAGGTCCCTTTGGCTCAGTATTCTCATGTTTTGTTGTTTTTCTTCTCTAGAAATTCTCACCGTTATGGGGTGTTTTGGACTATTCCCTTCTTTGGAAGCTCAGTAGTTGAAGAGCTCTTTCCTGGGGACAGACTGTAGCAGTCTCTGAAGGTGTGTGGGTCCTGGTAAAGTACCCGGCCTTCAGTTGGTTCAGTTCACTGATCTGAGGTGTCTGTGTATGAACAGAACAGTTACGCAGTGTAAGATTAATAACCTCAGTTTTATGGGTGCTCTAATGCATCTGACATGCAGTCCCATAGGATTCAGTCACGGTTTTTTCTGATGGTGTGATGTACTTTGTACTCTTGATTCCACCATGTTTACCTTCTGTTCCTCGAGGACCTCTCCTCGGTTAATGCAAGTCCCAATAAACTTGGAAGCTTCTTTGAGGATCTCTGCAAGTTAAAGAGTTTCATTTCCACAGCGGCACCTTCCCTGACAGGCTTCGTGGGACAACTGCCTACAGAATATTTCTTCTTCTTTCTTTATATATGCCTTTTGAAAAATATTATTCAAATACTAAGGAAGTCCTCAATCTGTGCCAGTTCTCTTTTGTTTGCTGAAAGGCTCTATGGGTTTATTCTCATTTCTTCCTCCATTATCCATTACCTGCAAACAAGAAGAAGTTGCACTCAATGCTTTCTCTTTAACTACCACTATTCAATTGTAATGAATATACCACCAACCCAAACCACACATTTTTGAAAAACTGGGATCATAGAAAAATCAGAAATATCCTTTTCTCTTCTCTTCCTTGTTACTGAATTGAGAGGAAATAGCAAGGTACATCTAGCAATATGGATTGGAAGAAAAAAACTCTACAAAAATCTCTCTGAAAAGAGGAAAAAAAGATTGAACTTTTTATTTATTGTCAAAGGTACTTTAGGAAAGTTTGATGGCCTTTTACAATTCATATTGTAAAAAATTCCTTGATCAATAATTTACAAACAACTGTTACTGTAGGAGTTCTCATTTATGCAGTTTTTTAACCTTACACTTCAACAAATTCATCTTGATTTTGTGGCAATGAACTAAAATCAAAGATAAAAGATCAGTCGCATTTACTGTAGAACTGAAAGTTTCTGTATTAGGAGCACTGGCTGGACTTGACTAGACCACCTCCAGAAGGGGATCTCTTCTGAAATAAGATGAAAAGTCAGACTACTTGCTCTTTCATGTGTCAAAGGGGGGTAAAATTCTAGTGAACTGTGCAGTAACTGTCTATTCCCTACTGTGTACCAAGATTAAAATATCATTTTGGCTGTGATCGTTACCAATCTGAAACTTCAATAGTTGTTCCTTAGAACTGAAGATGCATTCATCTCTCATGCCACACAACATCCATCTCTTTTTCTGTGCTACTTTTAAAGAGATCACTTGCAAAACCTGATGGGAGAAAAGTGTGTATTCGTTTGGATGAAATAGAATTTTACATGTCTCTAAAAAACATTTGCAAGAAATTCAGGTTTGTGAAGGAAGAAAAATTACAGGCTGTTAATGGAGAAGCATTTTTGCAGCATCTATAAATACTTTATATAAGACAGGAAGAGAAAGGAGAAATAGTTAAAGAAATGGAGGCAATCCACAAATAATGCTGTTCAGATTTAGTAGATTCAATTAAGAATGATAGACAAAAGATAGAGTGTTTTCCCTCTATGAACACAACAGGACTGGGCTGGATTTCAATGTACTCAGCTATTCACACTGTTGGGGTAAAAAGGTGGTTTGTCACTGCTGCTTGGTTGCATATTGTCAACTTCATACACTAATTAGTTGGGTCAAAATAGGTGTGCAACAAAAGTGCAAAGCAAGAGAAAATAATCCTCTTTTTTCTTAAAAATGAAATTCCCCAATAATTCCATTTAATAGGGAGCATAAACATTGTTTATTGTATTTGTCTAAATAAGTGAATTTTCTGAGATGCCTTTTCATATTTTAGAGAGGTATTTGCACAATTAAAAATAGGAGAGGAAATAGGGTCATTGTTATGATATCCAACAAAGGATATCCCACCAATACCTGAGCTGAACTCCTCTGATCAGGGCTACTGGGGTTAATCAGCAGGCATCGTAAACCAATGCCATCTTTAGTGTTTGCAATTTCTGTTTAGAGGATAGCACCATTCCCTACAAATTGAATCTGTCTTTTTTTTATTCACACTATTTTTTTAAAATGTCACTGAAATTATCTCAGAGGAGCAGATCTGACAGGTCAATCACTGCAGATGGTAAGTGCTTTGTTAATTATACAGAAATTTAGAAACAATTGTAGAATGTCTTGCCTCAGGAGGAATTTCTCTCTTGCTCTGTTTGAGAGTAGATTTCCTCTACTGAATTAATTTTGTGTTTTTGTGCAGATAACAATCTCTCTGCTGCTTTGTAAGAATGACTCCTTGCTCCTTGTTCAAGGGTGCAACTGTAAATAAGCAATGGATATTGCAAATAAACAATGCTCCTCTTTTTAAATAATGCAATGTGTGTAATTAGGACAGTGCAATTACAACTGTATACAGCTCTCAGTGTAACAATTAGGTTTTTTGGTAAAATGTAATTTGTTCCAATGTAAATGTTTTCCCTTAGTTCAGAAGATTCCCTCGAGTTGTTACAGTAACAAGCCTATTTCTACAAATATATGCAGTTGCACTGTACGTTCCAATACACAAATCAAAGGGGACAGCTACATTATAATAAGCTATGGGAATTATAAAGTCAGAGCAAAATGATATCCATCCTATTTTCTGAGGGGAAAATATGCCCAAATATCCTCTTTCCATTTCTATTTTAATCCCAGAGATGTCAAATGCTTTTTCCAGTTTGATTTGAATTTACTTGAAAAAAATAAAAAACATTTCCTTGTGTTACACTGCTGCTGTTACCCTGTCCTCCTGGTGATGATATCTGACCATTTTCTAGTCTTTCCACTGCTTATTCCTGTAGATAAAGAAGTGCTGTTATGGCCCTTTTGCAGAGAAGTAACTGAGTCTCATAGAGAAAGAGAAATCTGCTTTAGATTTCATTAGAAGTTTGTTGGGAAACAGGATTTCAAATCCAGCCCTGTTCTCTTCCCACCAGCATCCCCCATGTGCTCAGAGCACGAGGGCAGCAAAGTGCCTGTGCAGTTCTTGCTGACAGCACAACCAGCTGTGAACTCCATCCAGCTCCCTTCATCCAGTTCCACACAATCCCTCCTCCTCCTGCTCACCACTTCACATTCATTTCTGTAATGCTGCTCTTTTAAAAATCTGTACTTCCCCCTCAGCAGTAAAAAAAGCGTTTGGAGCATTTGTGTGTGTATCACTCACCACATCAGGAAGTCAAATTTTTAATGTCTCACGGTTTTGCATTTGCCAGTAACTTTCCCTGGCTAAAATTAAACAAAGGGTGGAGGTTTTGTGGCAGTAAGCACGATATGCTACCATGCATAAATAGGCAATTTTAGGTCAGCTGAATTAGTACTCCTGAAAGTGTCTGGGAGTTACAAGAAACAGAATGAATGTAACTACTCAGTACAGATGGATGGGAGTGCTCAACATGTTCTGTGAAAAGTGGATTGTCTGAACGTGACTTTAGAATTGGCATTTCATCCTCTTTGCACCAAAGTTTGCAAAATTTTGGTGTTTTTTCTTGCCAAACTACGCTGTTGTCTTTTGGAGGCTGTAAGTTATTTAATCTAAGCCTGTGCCTGCAGTTTCCCGTTGTCAATAATGCAGAGCACTCCGTGAACAATTGATAAAACCCCACACGACAGTAGTAATGTGCAATGATTATAGGGCAAGAGGCTGCGATAAGCATTGTCTGCTCTGGTTAAGTCATTGCTAATGGAACATCACAGCTGATTAAACTGGCAATGAGAGCAGTTCCCTACAAACAGGCTCCATTTTCTCCCTGGATCTTCACCTCTCTTTCTTAAAAAGCAAGATTTAAGCAAGACAAACAGAAATGCTCTTTTAATTATAAATCATGCTAGAAATCACATTTTATGATTAGTGGCATGTTCTAGAAAGACTTTGTCTTAATTATATGTACGTCACTACATTTCTTTTCCTGCATTCTAATAAAATAAAGAGGATGAAGAAAATACAGGGAAAAAAGTACAAGAGTCTCTGTTAGTGCAGTGAAACTGAATTGATATTTACATTCATCCTGTAACCAGACTTGGGCCTCTTCTTGAATAACAGTAATGGTGATCAAAGCAGAGAAGATCTTTGAGCTCTGTGCTTTCAAACTGCTCACTAATCACTATAATTCAGCAGAAAATAGGAACAAAACTACCCCAACAAACACCACAATCATTGCACTCTGAATAAAAGGGGCTCTCACCAAATAAAGCTGAAACAAGGTAAAGATTGCTCTGTTACACAGGATGGCAAAGTTAAATACAGGTCTAAACCTATTCAAAAATTTAGAACAGCCAGTCCCCAACCTAGAAATGAGTAGAGAGGCTGCTTTGTTAAGTGAATAACCTTGTCCAGAGCCTGCTGTGGCATCACCACCAGTGACAGCAGTATCTGTTTCTGCATAGCTGTGCTTCAGTGGTGACACTGCTAACTGTGGTACTAAGGTGGTGTTTGATTTAATTAAATGCCACTCCAAAGAAGACCCGTGTACCTACAGCACGTGTACCTGGAGGAGCTTCTGGTTCTTACTCCTCAGCAATTTGGTATTTTTCTGTTTATGCATGGAAATGAAACTGCTTTCAGACACGAGGCTGAACGGCAGCCAGGTGCTTTATAACTGTGTTAGCTTGAAGCTCTCATGAGAAATATTTTTTCCTGGAAAATAAATTATAACACGGCTAAGTGGTGCCTGACAAAGCTAAACAGGAGCCATGCTGCTCTATTGCAAATTCATCTGCAGTCTCTCGGTAGAAAGACAAATAAAAGCACTTCATCAAAATCAGTCAGGGAAGCACAGGAATGCTCATCAGAGACCACTAAACTCTAAATACCAATCAATTTCACCAACTTTTTTGTCAAACTTGCAAGTCCCCTCAAGCACTGCCATCTAGAGCTGCCAGAAGATGCTGCATGAAATGTGGGAACAGAGCAGGCGAGCAGTGGCTGAAAGCCCCTCTCTGACACTTCTAATTAGAGCCTGTGCTTATGATCAGCATGGGCCAGCATTTATTGAAGTCAGTAGGTGGAGCTTGGCTGACATTAAGGTATTGAAACCAGGCCTAAAGGCTCAGTAACCTTATGGTCCATTTGAGAATTGGGGTCACCATTTCTTTTTACTGTATCGGCTATTTTCCAGTGACCTGAGCACGTCCCAGTGGCCAGCAGGCATTTTTGTTGCAAACATCATGAGTGAAGACAGCAGCATTTAGACTGCCCTTGAATTCAAAGTCGATGAAATATATAATATTGAGGGATTTCTGTCGAGGAATTTGCACTGAGACTTTTTCCTGCACAAAGAGATCCCAAAATTGTTTTACAGCTGATGGGACATTAAATGTTATGACAGGGTTAAGTCCCACTCCCTGCTGCCTTTGTCCTCACCATTCTTCTCTGTCAAATGCAAAAGTAGTTCTGAGAGAAGAAAAAATTAAAATGTAATCTCCTCACCCATTTCTCTAAGCTGTGGTTATGTCCTCACTGTTTTAATGTTCACATTTGTCATGTCAGAAATGTATTCTAAAGTTTTGTTTAAACAATGTCAGGTCCTGTGAACACAGCATAATGGACAAAGAAGAAAATAGCTTCTCTACTGCACCTCTCATCCACTTTGTGTTTGTGCCAGATTCAGTTATTGGCTTGCCTTGAATAGAAAGCAAAGGGAACTCATCAGATGGGCCAAGAAGCAGAGTATGGTACAACACAAGTATGTGGTGATTAGGTCTAACTTGACTCTGAATTATTTTTAAAATAATCCAGCCCCTTCTGGGCTGGCTTCTGCCTCCCCACAATACCCTACTGAGTGTTCTTTTACTCTCAAGCCTTTTTCTCTGGGATTCATTCCTTTACCTCCAAGTTTTTGCTTACTTAAACAATCTCTGCAACCTTTTTCCCATGTCATTATTTAGATATTTCTCCATTTTTTATTTCATGGCTTCTTTACATTTCCCATCCAAAAGAAGACCTTCTGTTTTACCTCCCTCCATCTCCCTTGTTTTCTGGAATTATGGATCAACCCGAGCTCCACATTTGCTTTCTGGTACAAATCTTGACTTTAGGCTTCTTGGAACAAATCTGATTTTATTTTTGGATACAGTTTGCTCAAAAAAAACAAGATCAAGTCAACAGAGGTTTCCAGCTATTATCTGCTGAATTCTGAGTCTTCAGTCTCAAGGCTGTGTGCATTGTTCTTTGAATATCATGTAGAGCACATTTTGTAAGAGGCTTGTGATTTCTGTATGTCAGCTGAATTGTGAAAAGGTGAGGGAAGCAGGAGAGGAGAAGGTTGTCTTAAGCGTTGAAGTGCTCACCTGCAGTGCTCTGTAGCCCACAATTCCTGTGTACACTTTTAAATGCTGGGCATGAGGAGAGATGTAACTTATTTATTTATGTACATGCTTTGGTAACAAAAGCAATACAAAAGCAGTCACACTGCAAAATAAGAGCGCTTCTGTTTTGCTAGACTTACAAAAGAGACAGTGCTTGGATCGATGTTCTGCTGTTGTGTAATCAACAATGCATCACAATTCTGTATTGTTTTCTATAAAAATTCTCCATTGCAGTTGACCATAAAATTACAGGAAAAGATACCTCCATTTTCTGTCACTTCTAAATGATAAAAATAACATGTAACCTCATCTTAGAAACAAAACCTTAGCAGGTTGAATAGAAGGTTTGATGATAAGCTCTAATGACTTTAGTCCTTTGAATCTGACTTCAGGTGAGGGTAGTGAGTCACCTGGGGCTGAATTCTCAGCAGTAAAGAAGTAGAGGAAAACAAATCAGTAGTTTTCCTGCAGAGCAGTGGTCTAATCACATCTGACACCAATTAGCATCCTTGCTGATGGTCCCTATTAGGACATAGTTGAGGTCTGAATTACATGTCTTAACAGTCCAGTCGTCATTTTGCGGAGCAAAACTGAAATGGCCCTAAAGCCAAGGATGAAAAAAAGGTCTTCAAGAATATCAGCTTCAAAACTGTCCCTGAAATGGGCCTGTCCTTTTTTTCTGTCACCATACTTTCAGCTGAAACAACACCAGTTCAGCTTCCTTCATTGTCAGAAGTGAGTAGTTTTCAGAGAAGATGCGAAGTGTGAATCCACATCATTCACAATTGAACTCAGCATCGAGTGTGCTTGCCAGGGTTAGTCATTGCAAAAGGAAGAACGCCTTGTGGCTCACTAAACATTTCCACCTTGCTTTCGATGGTTATATGAGCTACCAGAAGTATCCTTGCAGAAAAGATCCATTATTTTAAAAATGTGTTTAACTGGCAAAAACAAGTACTAAATTCCTATAAATTTCACAGATATTGTGGAAGTCACAGGACTTATGATGAAGGGGGGTAAGGGAGAAGAAGTTACTCTTATTATATTTTCACCATCTAAAAATGTTTCGCTGTGTATTTTCAGTTTCCTGGAATTCACCAGGCAAAAACTGCTATGTTAACAAAGACTTACTGGACCTTTTTCAAGTATAGCTGACTTAAAACCCAAGAATTTCTTGGCCTGTTTTACTCAGGTCTTAAAACATATCTATGCTCTGAAATTGTGTCAAGAGACACATATTGCTTAATTACAGAGAAGCATTTTGACAAAAAATACATTTCCCGTGCCTTCTTCAGTTCTTAATTGTTCCTGCCAATTCTCCACTACCATCTGTCATCAACTCCCATTTTTCTCTTCAGCTGAAATATGAGTGTAATACTGATTCCAAAATATCATAATAGAGTCTGTGTCCCCTTTGTACTGCATTTGCCTGCAGATAACTGCAGAGGATTGCAAATCCTGTTCAAGATTGCCAGTAGGTTTGTCAGTCTTCAGAGTCAAAAAGAAAAGCTCATCTGCTAGAATGACTCATGACAACCTCATCTTTGATCACTGGGACAGTTTTCGAATTATGTGTGTCCCCTCCAGTTCTAGGGCATTTTCAGATCTCCTGTTTTTCAGTTGGATTTTGAAGCTCAAATAATTTTGTTCCTGGCCCAGGCACCATCAAATGTGGGAGAAGGTCATTCTTCTCTTTGTCTCAATTTTCTCTTAATGGCGGTGTTTCCTCAGTGGTTTTTTGTCACTTAAATTTTTTAAACAATGAGCCAGAAACAAATGCTGGTGAGTAATGAGCTTAAAATTCAGGATACTTTCTGTAGAAATAAAAATGAAATCGTTCATACGAGTTCATCTGTCCTTACTAGGAGTGTTTCCCCCCGTCTTCCTAGTTCACAGAAACCTGTAATTTCTTTGCTGTAGGAATTGACTTGGGAGTAAGTAGGAGTTTCACTTGTACCTTGGCTCTCTGGGGGGGACACATCAGGCACAAGTGCACCTGGATCTCTTGGCCTGTCTCAGCCGATCAGAGATAACTAAATGAAAATGTCAGCTCAAAAGAAATGAGTGGCACATAGAAAACACAGCCCAGGTACATCTGGGACATGATTTTGAAATGTAGCCAATCAGAAACGACTGAAGTTTGTTCCTGCTTGCTGACTGCACACAGTCTTGGGGGAAATAAGTCACATCTAGTCTTTCAATTAGTAGGACAAACTGTGCAGATGTCACACCAAACAAATTCAGCCACATTTCAGAAGAGGTCAGTAGATTCAAAGAAATCAATGTGTCAATGGTTTAGCAGAATACCCAAGGAAATTTTCTTCAAGGTGTGGTTGCACCAAAGAGTGAGTTCTCTCTGGAATCACTAAGATGGCTTTTATAAGGAAAATTGTCCTCACTGGAGGCTGAATCTCTCCAGCTGTTCATGATGTGCGCTGCGACTGCAACAGAGCAAAAAGTACAGTTTTAAGCCTTTTCATCCCCAGAATGTCCAAACTCACGTATGTGAAAATGGGCAGCTCAGACAGGGGCCTTTTGCCATCTCAGGCTTCAGCAGTGAAACTCTCTGGTGCCAGGGTGATGTGGAGATTTGCCTGCTAACGAGCATGCCCAGACTGTGCTGGTTATGAGGGCAAATTGTGGTTGTTGCTAAGATAGATTTGAAGTGAAACTGATGCATAGAAATGAAATGATTGATATCTTATTTTTCTGAGCATAGCAGTGTGAACATTTGCTGTAAATTATATTTGTTACAGACCCAGAATCTTTTGGCAGTGACTCTGAGTTTGGATGGACTGGCTAAACAGCTTTTTAAACAAATGGATTTCAGTCCACATTTTGCAAATTATTTTGATTATACAGTGTAGTTTGCATGATTAATGAGTTGCAGAGTTTTATTATTTCTGTTATCTGACTGGACTTATTTATTCATGGAAATAAGTAATTTATTTCATCAATACTATTGAATTTGAATGTATTATATCATATTATTATCTTGTTTTCTAGACAGAGCTGTGTATTACTAGTTGCAAAGGTACCATGTTGTATTTAAGGATTCAGCCAAATTATTCCTTACAAGTACTGTTGAAAATCTAGTTGCTAATCAATGCTAACTTGGATAAAATGCAAATTTTGGAAGAAATATACATGTACATATGTGCTCACACACCCCTTCCTGTCCCTAGACACCAAATGTGATTAGTAAATCAAGCTGCTGACATACCATTATCATCAGAAAACTGAGTTTCCGTGTAACGAGGCAGCAGAAATGATAAAGCCTGGTTTTTATTTTCATCTTCTCTCAAGTTTGCAATGAAATAGCAAAGATCCTATAAAACTATAGAAACTATATAGAATATACAGATATATATTACAATAATACAGCTGCAAAATAATTCGGGTGAACTGACAGCATCAAAGGAAAAAATATTCCAAATATGCTGCAGCAAATATGTGCATTAAGTGAAGGAAAATTCCTGGAATTTAGTTATGTTAAAAAGAGCTAAATTAGTTTCTTTTCTTCTAAGCAGAATTTTTCTACCTGTCATTTGTGATCTGTGGCATTCTATTTGAATGATTCTTAGGGCTGCAGCAAATGAGTCTGCCTGCCAAATCTAACTTGAAACAGCAGCATTAATGCTTTCCCTGCTCCTGGCCCATCTGATCTTTGTAGCGGTCACTGCCTGCATATCACAGAGGGAAAATGGGCCGTGTGTTTATCCTTCAGATGCTGAGGTTCATGGTGCAGTGGAGCTTAGGGTCTGTGCTCTAAATTACACACCTGAGGTGCCAGAATAAGCAGCTGCCTGACGTGGTAACCCCCAGCAGTGGGCTGCAGCAATCTCTGCAGTTGTCCTGGGAGGATTCAGCAGATCTGACTTACATGAAGCTGTAGTTTTCAAGTCAGCTATCAGTGACCTGCTAGATTCCATGTGTGGACTTCTAGCTCTTGGCCATTTGGTGTAAAGATGAGCTAAAAGGAGGGTTAGGTTCTATTTCATGTAGGGATGACAAGAGATGCATTTCTTTCTGTGTTCATGGTTTGCTTCATGTTTGTAATAAATCTAGTGGGGTTGGGAGCATCGCTTTGTCCTACCACAAGCTGGAAAGAAAATATAAGAAAGAGTCATGTGCTACTAGAGGAGAGACCTGGGTCAGGTCTGCAACTGACTGCTGTGGTCAGCAAAGGGGCACACATCACACTTTGCATATCAAACAGCCTTGACAACTGGGATCACACCCCAATTAGTGGGGTTAAGGGGAGAATCGAAAGGAGATGGTGTGTGACAAGGATTCTTTATTTGAGTACAAAGAGAATTGTGCTTCTCCCTGTCATGTTTATAAATCTAGATTGCGCTGCATGATGTTAATATCCTGCCCAAGCCTAGCTGGGGGTGAATCAGCCACTAGGTGGGTCTCTGTGTGCTGCAGGGAAGCCAGAGCCAACCCCCCACAGCCCTCAATACTTAATATCAGGAACAGAAAGCTGTGAGTGTTTCAAAATCTGTGGATGCTTCATCTTTCCATTTCTCCCATTTATGTTTGAATCACAGATCCAAGAGCAAGCATTGCACAGCAGAGTCACAGTAGCAAACTTTCAGCAGCTATTCCAGTGGGCCAGGTCATGGCTGAGGGGTCGAAGTATTTAAGTCTTCATGCTGCACCTGCTATGTCATTGTTTGATACCAAAATGGATGGGAAATACACAATACAAATATGGAAAGGAATGACACAGGAAGGAATTATGTGACTTTATTGTTACTAAGGGAAATACTAATATCAATATTTGGCTAGTAAGTTTATCCTGATGCTGATGTTCATTGAGGGTACACAGGAAAATGTATGTGGGAGGCAAAGTGTAAATGGATTAAAAAAAAAAGGAAGGAAGGAACATTGTGGATGTCAGGAAACTGACAGGAGTCAGGAATAAGGGAGTAAGGTGGGAGATATAAACCAAACAGTACTGTCTTAACCGTATGCTGAGGCCATCACAGTCATTACTGCAGTATCTTCACAATTTTTTTGTGATGCAGTGGAAATACTTTCTCATTCTACAGAATTGGATCTGATACATAAACAGATTGAATTATTTGAGGAAGGTCAGTGACAGAGCTGACATTCCTGACTGATACCGAGATGCTGAAACTCTAAACCCTACATTGAAATGTGTGAGCTGGTAAATACTAAAAGGAAGAGTATGTAAATTATTGTTTATTTTACTGTCCTCTGATTTTAGCCTGGGATATTTCAGACTGTGTATCAATACTCTTAGATACCCACAAAGAAAAATCAATAATTTTTTTTTTAGTTCTATATGTCTTGTATAACTTAACTGAGTTGAGATCACATTTAAAAATTACTCAACGTCCAAAACCTTTTGAATATCTCAAACATTTCATCAGCTATATGAGAACTATGTTCATTTGCATTCAAATTGGAGTCATACATTCAACACATTTGGGAATTCTCTCTCAGTTTCCTTGAAAACCTACAGTGCTATCAAGAAGTTATATAGACTCAGTGCTATGCTCACTGTAGGTTTAATGTAGGAACCCAAATCATTGGTCAGCACAGGACACCCTAGTGCCAGTTATGCTTCACTGCATTGAATTTACTGAGACGTGCTTGCTGCGTTACCTCACCTCAAACTGGAGTACCACTGAGTACTGTAAACATGCCTTTAGGCTCCTGTGAGCTAAAATCCCTTGAAACTGGGATGAAGAGACAGGTTTTCTTAAATGAAAGGGAAATAACTAGTGGGATGTTTAGCAGCAGGTATCATACATCACAAATCACAGTAACTCTCTACAGCACCAGAAACATCTTTAACCTGCAAATATTTGATAATTTTACTCTGAGTAACTTCAACATTGACTTCTGTGCCTAAGATAAAGCCATTTAGAAAGGATTCACACACGACCTTATTGTTAAGAAAGTAACAGAAATCTTTCTTTAGAACTTTGTCAAGTCTTCAAACCCAAGAAAATCACAGATAATGCTGTCCTTTTTCATAGTTGCAAATACATATCTTCGGTAATAGGGCAAGTCACAATTCACTCTCAACATTAAACAAGGTTTCCTACAGTGATGACATAATAAAGGCAGCATACCAGACTTCTTTCTTGAGAGATTGAACAAACTAGAATATATGAAAAATACTGAATAGTCAGTAGTGGATTTTTAAGTCAGGAACAAAGCAAGTCCTCCTCAAAGAAGAATTTCCTCCAAGCATAAACATGAAATAGCTTTTAATAAAAATATGGCATATGAAAATCTTCATCGTGAAAGGAGAATCCAGCTTGAAAGTCTCTATTTCCCTTATTTGATAAGCAGTCTCAATGACTTTTCAGTGAACAGTGATGTTTCATACAGAAATGACATTTAAAATAAATCAAGATAAATTATTAGAGGCCCCTATTATTTGGAAGGACTTGGATTTAACTTGAAAAGTGCTTAATATTATAAAACTGGAGAATACTATAGAATAATTTTTCAGTTTGAGTATATAACAAAGCATGAAACGCCTTAATGTGCTTACAGATTTTGAGTTCTGAGGCTGAACTAGACCTCAGAACATCTAATAGGAAAGGTAATGATCTAATTCATATATTTGTTGGCTTAGAAAAGTAGTGAGCAAAAATAATGGAGTTTGGGATAATTTCATACTAACTGTAGTGAAATATGCAACAATTTTTTCAGAGTATTTTTATGTGGTCTTTCTTTTTCTGATATGTTAAAGAAAATAATAAACAGTTCTGATTCACCTAAAATTTTGTTTCCATTTTTCCTATGAATCTCTTTAATAAAAAAGAAAGAACAAGCAAGCAATTCCCATCTTTAATCCTAATCTCATGGAAAGGGGGCATTTCTCAGAGGAGATCACCTATCACCTTGTACTGCAGTAGGTCCTTTGTGTTCCTTGGTCAGTCCCAGAGCCCTGTGAGAGTTAGGAGAGCTGGTCCTGCAATCTCTGGCTTTTATGTAATAGATTGAATAGAAAATGAATAGATTACGCAAAGCAGTAGGTTTCATTTATGTGTTGCTGTGGGCCAGCAGTACCGACCAATTCACTCTGCAGTTAGAAACGTTTTTATTTGGTGAGCACACATAAAACCTCTGTTAGCAGCACTCGGAAATCCACTGGTCTCAACTTGTCTTCTTGAAGAAACATTGCTGTAAAGGAAACCTATGGAGGAAAGTAGTAAAATTCTTTTCTCTTTCAGTATGATAAGCAAGTGTCATAAAAAAATCTGAATTATAACTTCCCAACTGCACACAAACAGAATTAGTTTCTGTCATCATGCAAAGCTTGACATGAGAACAAAAGAGCCCTTTACTCTTCTATGAAGCTGTAGGAAGGTGATTGTTTTTCTTTTGGTTGTCAGAGATTATTACTGAATGGCTGTAATGTTAATTCCATTTCTAGGATCAAATCAACCGTATTTAATATTTAAAGGGAATAAAATAGCAAGGCAACAGTTGAATGAATAATTTCCACAAATAATTTAATTCCCATTCACATTGTTTTCTGTTTGTACTTCCGACAGTGAACGGGTGCCAAATCCTCAAATATAATTGTATTAATTCTTGTTTTACATTTTTATCCAGCAAATAATTTCTTGGATTGTTATTTATTGAAAACATTGAAATGGGTGATATTGCAATCAGGTTAATTACATTTCATGTTCCTTTTTTCCCCCAGTTGAGTCTTACACACAAGTAACCAAAATAGTATAAGTTACATATGGAGAGAAAAATACAGTAACACTTGTATAATAGGTTACTGTAACTAATTAAGCTTAAGCTTCATTTTCTCTGTGTTCCAATTGCAAAGCAAGACAAAAAGAAAAAAAACCCATAAATGTATCCATGCCTATGCTCCCTGGTTAATGCAGATTTCTTTCTGGCAAGATCACCTGGGTGAGATTCACAAGTGCTGTGAGTTTCCACGTGTCTCATTCCTATGCTAAGCTTAACATCAACCATATTTATTTTGTAAATTTAAGGCTGACATTTCCTTTGGTAAACTGCAGTGTTGAAGTGTATCAGCCACACTGAACAGAATGAGTATTATAGACATATTTCACATATTTCCATAAACAATGAGAAGGAAGCTTGTGACTGCAGAAAAGCAGAGTTAGATAAAATCAGTCTCAGCAAAGGAGAAGCAGCATCATGGAATTGTAGAAACAGAACTAACAGGTGAGAGCTGAAGCAGGAAGAGAACAGAAGGAGTGAAACAAGTTCATGCCCAGGTTCTCTTTCTGGTGCAGAACTGGAAAATCAGATTATGTCTTTACACTGATGGAGGTATAGTTATTTGTATTGGAAGGCTAATGGGATGTGTTTAGCTGCAAATTTTCCACCTCACTGTGTTGAATGAACACCATTGCAGTAATACTACTAGGTATAAAGCTGACCAGATTTTGCAGTGTAATCCTGGCTTTCTTGAATTGGTGCCAATTCTGGAAATCACCACCTTTCTCAGGTTTTTTGTTTTGTTTTTATCAATCCTGATCACTGCAATTAGAGCTCCAGCATAGTTCTCAGGTAAAATTGCTAAGACACTACCCTTTTATTTCTCCTTTTCATTTGTTTATGGTTATTTTTCTTGCCCCAGAAAAACTGGAAACAAAATCTTTTTTAAATCTTTTGAGTTCAGGAAAAATAGGATAATTGTACTTTTCACTGCAATTTAAAATGTGGCAAAGGCCAATTTTCCTAATCTGGAATACAGCAGCTGGGTTCAGGAAGCAGGAATGCACCACGATGGCACTTTGAGCTGAGCAAAGATCTTGAGAGTTCTGTTAAATACTGATCAGACTGCTCAGTGCTCCAAGCCTTGCAAGCATATGTGTATGTACAGTTGGAGTCACTATGACATTTCAAAGTAATATTTTTTTCTTCAACCTTTGAAGAGAAACACAAATGTGAAAGAGAAAAGCAATGGGTCCATTGGAAGAGAAGTTCTACCAGGTGCAGTTAAAGCTGTGGGAAGACTCTTGGATTTTGAAAGCTGGCTGAGGAATCTGCCTAAGTATCAAAAATATGTCTTTATGTTATGCAACCCCCTTGTTTTCTACTGCCTTTTACTGAGGAACAGGATACTGATTCTTTCAAAATAAATTTAGTGCTACAGTTGAGCATGGAGAAAGATTTCTCCCATGTGTCTGTTGTTTCTGTTCCATGTTGAATGCTAATTTTCTGTCGGATCTCCTTAAACTGAGTCTGACAAAAAAAAAAAAAAATCAGGAATTAAAGAAACCCCTCTACTATTATTTTTTTTTAACTGGGTTAAGTAGTTTTCATTCCATCGACATGGAGAAGATGAGAGAGTGCACTCTCAAGTTTCTAGATGACACCAAAATGTGGGTAAGGACTGATGTGCTTGAGGACAGAGCTGCTGTGCAGATGGACCTGAACAGCCTGGGAGAATGAGCAACTGAGACCTGATGAAATTCTGCAAAATTCAGCAAGGGCTGTCTTAGAATAGGAAAGGTGTTGCTAAAGTGAAGTTCATCAGAGGGCCACCAAGATGGGCAGGGGGTGGGAGCACTTGCCCTACAATGAGGGGCTGAGGGAGCTGGGAGTCTGGAGGAGACACAGCTTTGGAAGTGATCAGTGAGTAGCCTGCTGGTGCCTTGGGGACATCAAGGATATGTCACCTTCACAGAGGTGCATGGCTGGAAGAGCAGCAGTGGGCGTATGTTGAAACAGGAGAGGTTCAGACTGGAAATGAGAAAAAATCTTTGACATCCTGAGACACTGGAAGTTTGCCCAAAGAGGTCGAGCAGTCTGTGTTCTTGGAGGTTTTTAAGATGAGGCTGGATAAACCCTGAGCAGTCCGGGCTGGCCTCAGAGCTGTCCCTATTTTGAGCAAGAGGTTGGACTGCAGATCTCTTGAGGTCCTTTCCAGCCTGAAATATCTTGTGATCCTCTGATTCTGACCAAACCAAGCAACTGGCCATATCTGTGAGAGGAGAAAAAAAAAAAATACAAATACGATGTGGAAATGAGCACAGAGGGGCAAAAGCTCATGAGCCTCACTGACCTGAATCAAGAACAGCATATTTGAGTGCAAGTAAAGTTATTAAGGATTTCCTCTTAAAGCTGATGGTTGGGCTTGCAGAACAGCATTATGATGTGGAAATCTACTCATTTTTGAAGAGTCACCTTAGAAGACTCTCTAGTTTTGAACAATTGCAAAACTTTTAGATCCTTTAGATAGGATATCCTACTCTGTTGTTCTTAATATGGTCTTAATTAAATTCAATTATTGCATTTTGGAATTATAAGTAAAGTTTGGTGAAATACACTAAAATCCATCCATTGGAAATGAATTAAGCACACCAGGGAACTTTGAAATGTGTATGTTTCATATAAATACTGATCTATCACCCAGAGGCACTGACAGCCAGGGTTACCAGAGCCTGGTCATCACACTGAAGGGCAGTTTGTTGGCTAAACAGTTTGCTCTTGCAGGGTGTCCATCTATGCTCTCTTAGGATATTAACATGCATTTTGGAAAGAGATCTTGTTTGAAAACTTCCAAAAAGTCCATCTTTAAGAACAGCAGAACTATTGTTTTTTGACTAGACAAACCGAAATAGTTAAACATCTGTGACAAAAAAAGATTTATGTATTTTAAAAACATTACTTGTGATGATAGACAAGAAAAATAAAAGATTAGATGGTGGTGGTGTGTGGTGTCAGCTCCCACATTTGTGGGGGCCATTTACGAAACTGATAGGTTTGTCTTACACTGAGTTTCAAAAATTGCCCATGGATTTATACTCTTGATGCTCCCATAATGGAACAAATAATTTCCAGTTTACTTTTCTAGTTACTTGCATACAGACTTGGACGCAAGACATTTCACTAATATAAGCAACATCAGTAATTACTAGAGGTGGCAAAAGTGGTTTTTTATTATTCCTTTTCCTCCGCTTTGGACCACATGGCAAAGTCATGCCTGGTTAGACTTAAAGCAATTGTTCACTTATGTTTTATTCTGTTATGAGAATTTCTTGAGGCTGAAGAGTAAAAGGCAAAATACCTGTAAAACTACTTAGTGAGCCTGGTAATTCACACTCCATGTTGCTTTATTAAATAAAGCAAGACAGTACAAAGGCAGGGAGAGACTCTCTATTGAAAAAGTGATTGGTTGCTTTATCTTGTGCCAGTACTAATATGACTTCACCACATTTAACAGCGTTAACAGATCTTTTCTAAGATGCAAATGCCAACCTTGAATTTATAGTTTCACCCTTTAACCTCCAATCATATCAAGGATAACAGCATATTTTACAATTTCTTCTCTGGTCCCAGATAAGTAATAATTGCCAACAAGAATCATTAAACAAGTTAAAGCATTTAACTTCATTATAGTAATTCTTGTTAGTCAGGCACGTCGTGCCATTATCAGACCTTTTACATCAGTAGAAACAATTGATAAATCTGTAATAATTCTCTGTCTCAAAGATTGGATAATGATCCCTTGTAATTCTCTGACATGACACACACAAAGTACTGCTTTTCAGTGTGTAATTTCTCATTTCAGAGAACGTTAACCAGACTGAAAAAAAAACCTTCTTTCATACAATCTGTTCAGTGGAATGCAAATGAATGTGGGGAAGAGTTTCTTAATAAATGAGCCGCCATTGTGATTATTTTCAGTAGCATTTGCTGTACTTAATGGTACCATCCATCTAAGGATTTCTACATTTATCCTGTTTATAGGGTGGTTAAAACCTTTATGAAGGAATCATTAATTTCCTTCCAAATGTCACTGACTTTGAATGCTTTGATCATTCCAAGATTAGCCCAGCCCCTGTCATCAGTGGTCTCTGATGAGTTCAGGCTGATTTGCTTTGTACATCAAAGGCATAAAAGGACCACTCCAAGTCTCAGTCTTTTTGGTTACACTTTTGAAGTCTCCTGAATACACATGAGCCATTTAGTTACAGGAGAATGAGGAGCTGAGGACCGTTGTGCATATGGTGGACAACGTGCATCTGGACTTATGTTGCCTTTCATCAGAGACACAGACCGCCCCAGGACGTCCCTATGAGTGAAATTAATGGTTCATAAGCATAATGATGCTCATTAACATTAAAAAAGGAAAAAGTTCGTCAGACATAGTATAAGATAGTCCCAATTTTATCCTGTGTTGCAAGGTGACAAAATGCATGTAACTGCAAAGCTGGTATGTTTTACTTGTTGAAGTCTGTGAAGAAATTACATTGTGCCACACAGAGCTGAGAAACGTCAACCTCTTCATTGCAAGGATTTTGATCAAAGTTTTTCATCTTGTTTCACCTTTCAAATGTAACTGCATTTATATATCAAAGTATGTATAGAGCAAAAAATAACAAATAAATCCCTGAGTATTTAATTACAATTAAAATAGTAGCTATCTCTATGTGAAATATGAATTGCAAACCTCTTTGAATCACCTATTTTATCCTTCAAGCCAGCCTATAAATAAGGTATAGTTTTGTTCGACGTTTTGTCCTGCAGTATTTATTTTTAAAGTTTTTTAAAAGGTTCCTTTTCCAGAATTACTATGTATATTGTTCTGCAGCTGTAATCTCCTATGTTTATAAAACAAGTGTCTGAGTCAAGATTTTCAAAAGTGATGCTTAAAATTAGCATCTTGAATATCTGTTGTAGGTCCTAATAGGCAGTTTGGTTTTCTAGAATTGCTGAGCAGTTTCCCTTAAAGAGGCTTCATTCAATAATGAGGTAATTAAACAAGAGCTTAAAAGGTTTTAAGACACATAAAAAGATAATGACATATTTTATATGGCTGATATGTCATAAGGCAGCAATAGTAAAACCACGTTAGGCTTCACAGAATAGAACTGGTCACAATCATGATCAGTGACAGAAGAATGTGAAGTGCAGGGCAGAAAACCAGAATTCTCTAACAGTAGAATCTGTAGAAGTCTGGAAGCTTCTGGTGACAGTGCGCAAGGGTTTTACAAAGCAGTGCAGCTGGGAAACAGTTCTAATGTTTGTTTGGATATCTGAACATGTCAAGTGACAAATAGGTGGAGTTCCTTCTCTTACACACTACTAATTGCATTTGGGGAGCTTTACAAATAGCTGTTTAAAAATTAACATCAGTTTGACTCCAGCATTGTGCATGGGCTATTTAACAGTCTTTAGAGAACTAGGGAAAAAAAAAAAGTTAGGGGATTGCTGAAAATGTTTGAAAGAATGTTGAGTAGAGTAAATGGGATGAAAGTTAGAAAATAATGCACACAGTGAATGTAAAATTCAGATGATTATTACAGCAGAGAATACTGCCATGCTGAGACCTTCATGTGACAGCGTAAATTCTTAGACAGTACAAACACAGACATAGTCATGGGTATCTGCTACCATGAAGATTTTAGACTTTGTGTAAAATGAGCAAACCTCTGGAGAGAAAGAAGGAAGGAAGGGAAGAAAGAGGGAATGTGATGGGAGTGGTGCTGTAGAAGGCATGGAAGGTAAAGCTGGCAGGAGTGTTTCTCTGCCATCATTCACTCTTGTCACAAGTGTCCAGCTGAGAATCCTCTTCTACTGATGTGAAGGTGGATGAAGTTACCAGTTTGGCCATTGCCAGCTCTCATTTTTATATTATGTTCACATGCAATTCTCCAAATGAAAATAGAAGCTGTGAAGAGAGCAATTAATGGGTTTTTTTTTGTTTGTTTTCCACAATAACTAAAGTCTTTTCAGCCAGAGCACAGATGGCCTTGTAGCAGTCTCCTAACAGTGCTCTACAGACTACACTTCCATGGGCCAAACAGTGCTGCTTGAAAAGCTGCCTTTCAAAAGGCAGCACAAGCATTAGATTGCAGTAGCTCTCTGGAGTGCCAATACATGTGTTGGATGCTTCATAATAGAGAAATTTTAGGACAATTCCTTCTTTTTAAATCAAGAATTAAAGCAAACTTTTTGCTGCATTTACTGTTCGGTGAAATATTACTGTAAATACTACAGATGGTTTGGTAATTTCAAGTGCAACACCTACCTCTCCTAAATGAGGATCCTGTCCTAGAATTATGGTGGGTTCATTTTATAGCAACAGACATAAATATCATGTGTCAACAATACTGCTACTAAAATCTTAATAGATTCAAAGTAAAATTATTACCATTTCTCACCTCAAAATGGGTTTGTTCTTATGTGTCATAGACACTTCAGAAAATATCTTTGGAATATATCTTTGGAATAGGGTTTTGGGAACTTATTTTTCAATTCAAATTTTCAGTTTTAAATACCTAGAGAAGACAAGTGCAGGAAGATTATGGGATGAAACAAAAGCGTTCTATGCCTCCAAGTGCTATTTTTAGTTTGGCATCTTTGTTGTGCCATGTTGTCACAGATGAGGTCATACTGTGGTGCTGAGAGGGTTCTGTCGAGTCAGAGGAAAGTGGTTGCCTTTCACAGATATCTTAATTTACATCTCTGCCCTGTTACATAGGTGATTTCCATCATTATTTTTTGTCTCTCTGTGCATGTGTGTGTGCGATCTCTACAGGATGAAAAATGTTGTAAAGCTGTGGGAATTTTTTGGCACAGATGCATTTAGAGAGTGAGAGTTGCTCTGCATTGTTTAAAGCAAGACATTTTTTGATTGTTTCCATGATGACTGGATGCATCGTTAACCCCTTTATTGTTGGTGTCCTACAGAGACCTGATATGTAGTCTTAATTATTTTAAAAGACACTTCTTTGTGACTTAGCTGGTGATTAAAAGTAAATTAAAAGATGGCAATGGCAGACTATTGTTGTTCATTAGCAGATCTAAAACCCTAATCATCTAGTAAGGGACTAATTTTCACATAATTTTAAAAACAATAAGTACGCTGGTGTAGAAATTATTTGTGCTGCTTCTACCACTTAATTAACCAAATCACCAGAGAGGGAGAGTGCGAGAGTGATTATTTTCTATTAATCAAACTGAGAAATCTAAAGCAGAAATCCCAGTCTAATCTCTTAATAATATTCCTTGTAACAAGAAGATGAGTTTGAACTTCAAGTGCTGAAGGATATTGAAGATTCTCACAGGGGAGTATGGGAAGGGCAAAGGCAAGACCGAGGTGACCAAAACACTCATTCATAATTTTACAGAGACAAAAAATGAATTATGCTGCAGGAGGCAGTGATGGAGAATACAGAAAAACCCAGCCATAATCTGCAGAGCCTTTGACAAGAAACATTTCTGAAGAAATATTAATTAAAATTTGTTGAAAGCTGACCTTTAATACTTAACTTTCATGAAAATTTCTTGAGTTCTGGAAGAGCAAAACCTCGAATTTGCTGATTCAAATAATGCTTCAGTTCTCAGTATTAGTTTTGTTAGTGTTAATGATCCTCTTTTTTCTCCATTTTCAGGCTTTTGTCTGGCAAATGGTGGTTCCTTTGGTGAAATAAAGCAGTGATTGTTGAGGTTGAGGTCCTGCACCTCCCTCATACATTTCCAGAGTACTTGGAAGGTAGGACTGACCATCAAAGAAAGTATCAGAGAACTCTCACTCCTAAGGAGGAAATACCTTCTCCTGATGAAGCTGGAATTACTGCAGAACGGGTGGAATAAAGGCATAATGAGACAGGGTTTTAATATACTTCTAAAGCTGTGATTAAAAGATTTCAGCTGTGATACATTACATGAACATTTTAAGAAAAGCAAAGGCATATACTGAATTTTTTAATAAGAAAGCAATTCTTTAGCTGGTGGAGGAGCAAAATCCTGAAAGCTGACACTGCATATGTGTATCACAAAAATTCTAACACTTCCAACCACAGCCCCCTGATTAAATTAATTAAATCTTTCTCAACCATTATAAAATATGTTGTGGGACTCAGCCATGCACTCACCTTTCTGTCTCACTTTAAACAAGACACAAGTATGTTAAAAACTTGAAATTCAGATGCAGAAATACCCCTCTGTGGTCCTAGTGCTGACCACACTGCAGTGTGGTGGGGGTGCTCTCAGGAGTAGGAGCTGTTGTAAAGGAGAGAAAGGCCTTTTCTGAGCTGTGTATCTTTACTAGCAATGTTTCTGTTTCTTCCATGATCCTGGTTTACTAGTCCTTTCTAGAAAGATAACTAGAAAGTTACTAAAAATGAACCAAAAGGGGCAGAAATGCTGTGTGAACATATAGATTCCTCCAGTCAAGTGAAAAATAACTGATATTGTTGGCCCAGTTCTGCTGTGGATGCAATGAGAGAAAAAATAAGTAGAAAAGACAAAATAAGCTGAGAATTTTATCTGGAGCAGTAAAAAGGAATCTCTAGTGTGATCCTCCCTTGCGTGTAATTCCCTACATGTTGCTGCTGGCAGTGGATTTCAGTTATAAATATTGTATCATCTGTTCTCCTCTGCTCTCTCGAATAACTGTATCTGCTTAGTTTTACGTCATTTGTTCTTTATAATTTTCTTGGTTAATGATTTGATCACCTTTGTGTAGGTTAAAGTTTGCATAAATAGATTTTTCTTTATTTTCATATGTCTTGCTACTGGATCTCATTTTTGCTTTGTTTGTTATGAGCATCAAAAATTAATGTGAAGATTTATTAAAGAAACAAATAGAGCTTGTATTAACCTTGGCTTCGTTCTAGCACTAGGATCTTTAAATGCCTACCGATTTCCTTTCCTTGCTAATCACAAACAGTATATTTATTTTTTAAATTGAAGCTATTTAAAAGAATTGGTTAGTACTTGGCTTTAAATGACTTTTATATAAAAGTAACAGGCTGAGTCAGTAAAGAAAAAAATGACCAGATGGTAACCTCAGTATGGGATAGAGATAAATGTGAATCTAAAATGAGGAATGTCCCAAATAATGAGGGTCATTTGAGAGTAAGATGGTGTGTGCACTTTGTGGCCATGAATAATGCACTGATGTACCTCCTCCAGTAATCATGATGCATGAGTTCTCTGTTGAAACTATCACGGGATCAGTTTTACAGGAGAATCAAGTGCTTTAGGTACCTTAATTATTTAGATTATGTATCTGAGAGAAGAAAAATGTTTGAATTTCATATTCCTGCTTTTTATCTTGGTGTCAGAGCAGGAGAAGGGTGAACTGGGGACAAAATCCTGTGTGAGCTTCCCAGGCACAGTGCTGTCATGGAAAAGATTATTCTCTTGATTCTTCTTTTTCTTTTTACCCACCTAAATGACAAACTTTTCAGCTCTGCAAATGAGTGAAATCAAGTTCAAGTCGGTAAGAACATCTTATCCCACCTCAAAGAAACTGTGAAAGTCAATCAGTCCCACCTGTTATTCACTGTGTGAAAAGTTACACATGGAATTGCCACGGGGGAATCTCTCTCCAAAAGGACAAATCACAGCATTTTCCCTTTTGGGGTTACCCAAAAGGTAACTTTCACTCCTTTTCCCCTGAAAGAAAGCCAGGAAAAAAGATGTTCCTCTCCTTAATTTTAATTTCTAGGCCTGGTAACAGAGAGAGGTGCTGAAACACAAGGCAGCTGAATCAATGAGAAAGGATATGCTGGTGCTATCGAAGTGATTTGCCATGGGAGATTTGCTGCAACACAAATGCTGCTTGGAGCTTGTGAGGTTGTTGATTCTGCAGAAATTTCAGGTGCAAGCCCTCACTGATTGCTCCTCTTACGCTTGCTTAAGCCAAACAGCCAACATTCAGGCCTTCTTGGAAAGAAATCAACCACTTGCCAACTTTGCTACATGAAACAAGAACTGTCTCAGAGGCACTTTTGCCCCTATGGTCCCCTGTAACCTCTGCACTCTTGTTTTTCCTCTTTCACAGGCAGAAGCAATTGGGTCGTTTTATTCTCTTAGGAATGTTCAGCAGAAGTGTAGGAACAGGCTGAAGTGGTTTGTAGAATCCTTTGCAAACTGAGCAAATTATTTGTTTATTATCAAAAAAAGGAATGCTTTCATCTTGGTGGGAAAACTCATTCCCAAAGAGCTCACTAAATAAGTAAGTCTTCCCCAAGGAAAATCTCCCACATAAGACTTACCAACATGCTCAGTCTAGAACTGGTTTTGTTCAAATTCTTCCTCAAAACTATTAGCAATTTGAGAGCACTAAGCATATCACTAAGAAATAGTGAATATCTGTTGCTAGTTCTCTTTTTTCAGAAAGATTTGTGCTAGAGGAGGTTTTGTTAGTGTGTTCACACTACGTGATGAGTTCATTCCCACCCAGGTGAACCTTATCACCTGTCTGGGTACTGAGGACTTCTGCACCTGGTGCTGGACAGTGACCAAACCTGCCTCTTCCAAGGATCTTCGGATTCCTCCTGGTGTTACAATGAGTTCAAGCTTAGCAGTGGACAAGCTCTAATGATCAAAATGCAGTTACTTACAACACAAATTTACATAATGGAATACAGTTACAAAAGTTAAAGAACAAATTGCAATGTTAAGATTATAGTGAGCCATACCAATTGTATTTGTTGCTATAAAACCCCGGCTAAATTGCAAGGTTGGCTAATTGCTTTGTGCAGACTCCCCTTTGGCTGGCTCTGCACTGAGTCACAGCTCCCCTGATCTGACCATTAGCCATGGCTGTTAAACCGTCTGAGGGTCAAACATGAGACCAGCTCGCAGAATCTGCTATAGGCAGCTTCTTCCTTTTTTCCTAGCACAGTAGGGTGTGAGGTTTTTCCCTTTCTCTTATGCCCTTCAATCCCTCAGACTGAGTGTGTGACGTAGAATGCTAAAGTAGGAACTACAGAATTTCCTCTCCTCTTCTTCTGTCCTATCTCTTTATTACCATTTCTATTGTGTGTGTTAATTAACACTTTGTTTGCTTTAGGCTTCAAACTCCATTTTTGCACATTTTGCAACAAACTCTAGTTCTCTGAAGACACATTTTGGTGAAACTTTAGATCTGATATCATAAGAAATATTAAATATATGCTCTGCTTAATAGATTCTTTCTCTTTGAACATCATGTAGAAACAAAACAGATGGCAAAACTGGGAACAGGAGGTTTCTCTTGGATAATACTTCACTTCAAATTCACTGTTAATATTAGGGTCCGTAGCAATGAGCCTGCCTATTTTAGAGTACAAGGACAGGTTATCCCCAGAAATAATAGCAGGAAAATTACAAGGAGTCTAAGAGGAAAAATTTCTCTGTATGTTTTATTTAAAGCCTGTTGGATTCATGCCATGGGGATAAGCTGTGACTGAAATTTAAAAAAGTCTGGATCATTTCAGGATACTTGCAGTTTTCACTAAAATAACAGTAATAAAATTTCATGGTTCAGAGCCTTCACCGACCACAAAAAGAGTCAGGAAAGCATTCTCCTCTTATCTACACAATAGCATAATTGGCTTAGGGCATTGGTGGAGACGGATCATCCCCACACAAGACAACAGGCAGCAAACTATTTACTGAGATGGGACTGAGGGGACCAGTGCACTAGCCTGATGCAGTATGGTTAGCAGACTTTGTGCTGATGTAGCAACATATTCCTGAGACTCAGAGTTCATATGCTGATGTTATGATACTCTTCCCTCGGCATCAGAACAGCTGAATTGAAATTCCAGGGCTTTTAGTTTGTTTGTGAGACTCTTAGCAAAATTCATCCCCATCTCTGACTGCTTCCTGAGCACCATAATCTAAACTCATTTGGAGTACCAGGAGTTGTAAGATCTGTCTTGCTCTGCTGCTCTGGAAAACTCATTAATTAATTAATTAATTAATTAACTCAGCTGTCAGTCAGCAGGGAACAGGAGCAGAGCAGTACCACTGACTGCAGCACACTGCAGGTGTGCACTCACCTGCACAGGCCTGAGAGTGCACCTAAAGCAAGCACTGCAGGTGCAGCCATCTCAGATGATTTGCAAGAAACAGTGCAGAGAGAAAGATCATACATTAGACTTATTTGGCATCTGCATTAAAATAATTCTGAGCACTGATGGTCTTATCCATGGATTCTGTACTGTTGAGAAGTAGGACATTAGAACCTCGAGCTTTCAGGAACATCAGTTAATAGGAAACTCCCAACTGGCTGCTCAGGCAATACTCTTGGGTGTTCCAGGGGAAAGTGTTTTTTTTTTTAATACGGCAGGAAGTGTAAATAAATAAGCAAATCTGCTCCATCACCTAATTAAATTCTGTAGATAACTTGCAGTTCAATCAAGGAAGCTCTATAATGTATGCAGTAATATTTTTATGCAAAAAATACCCCAAACATTTTCTTCAAATATTTGAGGCTTGTTTCAACCTTATATTACATGTTCTTCTTTCTACTTCTCTCAGTTGCTTTGGTTTTAGAAAATGTAGCTCCCCCAGACAAAATCTGCCAAACTCCTGTATGTACAAATGGCTGTGCTGCCTGGCCCTGAATGTACCACCTGGCATGGAATACCTTCCAGCTGCCCAGAGGAAGCCAGAGCCTCTTGCATCTCCTTTGACTGCCATCTTCATGTTGGTTCCAAGAGTCCCCCTGCCAGCTGTCCCACTGCTGCCATGTTCAGGAGCTGACAAGCAGCTGAACGGGTGCACATTTTATGAATGAGCACAAACTTGGACTTGATGGCACTTGTAAAAGGATTCAAAGGACAGGGAAGACTTTGTTCAAGTGCTGACATGTCTTTGTGAGGGCAGCAAAGCAATTTTCCTTCCCTGTAATCCAAACAACCAAAAAATAATCAAACTAGAAATATAAACCAAAACCACAGCTGAAATAAATGTTCCATGGCTTACATACCACTATTTATTTGCTTTAGACGCCAAAGCATGCTTTCAGTTAACAGGACTGATTTTTCAATTTAATTTTTTTCTTTACATTTTTGAAGCATATTTTTGGATAGTCTAGCATTATTGCACAGTAATTTAGAAAAAAAATCCAAAAGGGGGGATGTATTAATGGTTTTAAGGCGAATGACATGTTCAGTCTATTGGGCTGTGTCAGGCTGCTGTTAGTACTTTGTCCTGCAGCAACTGAACACATCCTTCATGCCAAGGCCCAAACTCCCAGCCCACTGCTGCTCCTGTTGATACTGTCAGGCAAAAGGCTTTGCTCAAGATCATGCCAGAATGATGCAAGAGACAGAAGGAGGTGAGTGTTTGAACAGAGGTATATACGACCCAAAATAATATAGAGCAAAGAGAAAAGCAAATTTCAAATTTCCTGTATTGACTGTGGTTTATACAGTACATTATTGAGGCAGGGTTTCTGTTTTACAGGATAATGAGAAATACAGTGTGATTAATTTTTCATCAGTATGCATTTTTTGAAAGTGCAAAACCTGAATTTTCAGTGTATATATAAACTGCCCTATCTTCATTTTCTTTTCATCTTCACTCTTAACCTTCTCTACAAAAAAGGAAATATGAGTTTCTAATTTAAAATTAAAAAGGGGTGTCATACATCAGAGGTTAAGAATCTAGTAGGTTTGCTTGACTGAGGTACGTTTCTATGAGCCTGCATTAGGTGCTAATGGCACACATCACTAGAGGCATTTAGGCATCTAATTCCCTTTGATACATCTATTCGTATATTTTTAAAGTATTGAGCATGAATCTTATTAGAATAAGTGACATCATCCAAGTAGTGGTTAATTGTCTGTTATTGAGGACATTATTAAGGTACAGTTATTCAAACAATTAGGCTTTAACACAAACTTTTCACCAGGCTTGATAACAGAGCTGTCAATTTGTAATGTAGTGGAGTTCTTTATCCTCTCTTCTATTTCTTGGCTATAAAGAAAACATTAGTAGTACTGTCAACAGCTGAATTCCTTGAATATCCTTGAACCTCTAATACCAGTAATACTTCCCATGTCATAAGCTGATTGTGGTTTTAATTTAAATCATGTGTCAATAGCAATTCAAAAATTTTTAATTGATTGTTCTCAAGATACATCTAGAAACTATGAAATCTCTATTGTTTTGGCAATTCTTTGGTTTTGAGAATGTCATAGTAGCTGATGGTATAATTAAAAGAGCTGGTTTGTTCTCCTGTGAGTCTCTGGAGATCAGTTACACTTGTCACACAAAACAGTCAATCCACCTGTGGTGGAGCTGAGCTTTGGACCATGACTCTTGCAGCTGTATAACATGATGTTTTTTCAAATCATCAGCCTTGGGTACAGGTTAAAAAATAAAAAAGTAGCTTCTTATAGTTGCTCTTTATAAGAAAACCTGTAGTCTTTCAGAGCTAATCTCATGTCCAAAAGCATCACTGCCTTTTTATCAGCAATTTCCTTTGATTTTAATGGTCAGAAAAAATGAACATAACATTTGCAATGAACTTCTGCAAAACACATGGGTTGGAGAATAAGCTATTCTGTCCCTCTGAAGGGATGTATAGTTATTATGGTGCTGAGGAAAGAGGATAAATAAGCCAATAAAAGGGAAAATGAAAGATGATATTTCCCCTTAGAGGCTATAGTTGGTCAGGTTCAAATTTGCAAGCAAATACGCAGGGTTCTGTTTGCTAAACCCCTCTGGAGCAGGACTGCAGCTTTCTATTTTGTCACGTCAGAATAGATGTTAGGAAGACTTGCCTGAATACAATGCATGTGTCCTTTCAGATATTCCATCTATCTGTCATTTCAGTTCGAGTTTGGTTGGCTGACTTTTGATTGCTGTACAGGTCTGATGTGTACTTGTAGGAACGACACAAATAGCCCTCATTCCTCTGTGCAGCAATTGTCAGCTCTGTGCCCAACGTGTGCTGCTGGGATTCTTGAAGTCAGCGGGCTTGTTTCTTTCATGACACAGCAAAGCGCTCGTTAGGAGTTTTGTAAACTACTTCTGTAAGTTTTAACTCCCACACCATGATAATGTGACCTGATTATTATTCTGACATCACTTTTTGCCATGGGAGAGTGTCTGGCTTCCCAGGGCAAGGGGAGATGACATTGGATACAGAGAATCCAGACTGCACCACGCTTCAGCAAAGCTCCCTGGGTGATCTGTGGAGTGGGACATCCATGGCAGCAACACTGGAAGTTGTTCATCCATCTTTTCACGTGGTGGTAGCAGCTCAGATAACAAGTAAATCTGTGAAAAGAGTCGCTGGGGACATTACAGAAGACAGAGTGATGAGGCCCTGGGCCTTTGTTAAGACATCTTGGGACTCATTCTGGGGAAAAGAACACTTTTCAGGTTTGCAGCACAAAAATACAGCATGCTATGGATTAAAATAGATTAAAAGATCAGCTTTCTTAAATAGTTGAAACCACCACTGAAATTTCTGAGATGCAGACAGACACCAAACTAAAATGGAGTTAGGCGTTTAGATGTCAGAGTAGTTGCCGCTTTGCCTAGAATTTGCATGGTGTTGGAGTTAGTAAGAAATCTTTTATCATTTTCTAGGATCAGATAATAATTCCCTCTAGCCTGTCAGGTAGACTGGAATCCAGCATGTGTTCCTACTCTCCCTTCCTTGAGTCCTTCCCTTTTCTAGTGGAAAACATTTGGGCATGCTCTAGCAGGCATGCTGATTGAAAAAATGCAATATAATCAATGAATTTACAGTCTCCTTGTACAATTCCCTAAGACTGTTGGATTTCTCCCTGTTCGTATCCATAAACTGTTTGACCTCTTGACTTATTAAAAATGTCTAAATGGTTCTCAGGTGTTTAGTATGGTTTGAGGTATTTAGGTGGGAGAACAACAGAGTGAAGTATGTCACATTTCTGAATGAACAGCATTGCATTTGATATGTACACTGTTAATTCACAGGATTACTTTTAGTAACACTATACACTGCACAAATAATTTATACACCATAGTTGTATAGAATTCTGAGAAAAGTAATATAATAACTTTGAGTTTGTTGTTTGGAAAACCTTGTATATGAAAAGTTTAGGCAGAATTCAGCATTCTGGCTGTGAAGCTGATGTGAGTGTGTGCTTCAAGATTCTCAGTTCAAAGCCCACATTTTTGTTACCAAACCATCCGAGAACACTGTTGCTGATAAAGGGAGACATTGTAGTGATATCACTGGGGTTTGTGTAGTTACAGGTTTGCTTGAATGCCTTGGACTAAATTTGGGTGTAATTGTTCACGATGCCCTCAAATTCGTATTCTAAGATACATTCAATCATAGGTTTAGTGAATGGTCATTTGACAGATGCTCAGTAATTTTAAATATGTTGGTGAAGGGGAGGGGCTTCATGGAAAAAACTGCCAGAGAAAATAGCCAAAGGGAAGAGGGAGGAAAAAAAGTAACTGATAGTGAGAGGTAAATGACCTCCAAAAGGCATTGTTTTGGAGGCATTTTGGCTAGGATGGGTCCTCACAGCTGGGCAGCTGTTCATCTTGCTTTCCTTCTCCAGCACAGCAGGGCCCGGTAATTGCAGAACAGCCTCCCCTTCCACTTGCCTTTGCTTCTTGCAGATCTGTGCTGGTCTGGGCTGGGGTAGATTAATTTGCTTCCCAGTGGCTGGTGTGGGCTGTGTTTTGGATTTGGGCTGGGAACAGCGCTGATAGCAGAGGGAGGTTTTCAGTATTGCTGAGCAGTGCTCTCACAGAGTCGAGGCCTTTCCTGCTCCTCACCCCACCTCACCAGTGAGCAGGCTGGGGATGCACGAGGAGCTGGCAGGGGGCTGACCCGAGGGAAATTCCAGACCACATGGCATCATGCTCAGCATGTAAAGCTGGGGAAAAAGAAGGAGGTGGAGGGTCATACAAAGTGATGGCATTAGTCCTCCTCAGTCACCGTTCCCTGTGGTGAAGCCCTGCTTTCCTGGGGATGGCTGAAGTCTTGTCTGCCCTTGGAAAGTGGTGAATAGAATTCCTTGTTCTGATTTACTTGTGTAAGCACCTTTTGCTTTGCCTGGTAAACTGCCTTTATGTCAATCCATGACTTTTCTGCCATCTACTCTTCCCATTGTCCCCTCAGTCCCACCAGTGAGGAGAGTGGGCAAGGGGCTCTGTGGGGCTGAGGTGATGGTTGGGGTTAAACAGCAACAATATCACACTAAAATATGCCAGTGAATCATAGAACCATAGACTATTCTGAGTTAGAGGAGACCCATCAGGGCCATGGAGTCCAGCTCCTGCCCCTGCGCAGGACACCCCAAGAGTCACACCTTGTGCTCAAGAGCATTGTCCAAATACTTCTTGAACTCTGTTTATGGATTTTCTTGATGTGGTAAGGAATTTTGCGACATGCTTTCTTCTCCCGTGGGAAGAAAAGTAAAACCAGAGCTGTTTCAAAACATTCCACTGTTTATGTCTCAGTGAAATATCAGGTGTTTAAAGCTTTTTTTCAATAACAGATGAGAACTTAAGAAGTTATTATTATAATTGTATGAAAAATTCTAAGATTGCTGCATTGAAAACATCACACGTTTTGTAGTTAATAACACAGGAATCGTAAGAGAAACTAACCTCAGTAGTTAGTTGGAGATAGAACAATTTATTGTTCTCTCTTCTTCTGTGGACTCAGTAAAGCCACTTATCCTACCATAAGTTAAGCTATGATTTCCTGTGTTGCCAGCTGCAGTAAAGATGAAGAGGCCATAGTGTACTCTAAAGTAATCAGCACTGGAGTTTTTGTGGCCTTTAGTTCCCCAAAGGAAAAAGAAAACCCAACAAACAAGCCATCACAACTTTCAAATGTAGGCAATCAAAGACTCTGAATATCTGGAAAAAAAAAAAAAAAAAGGCTTTAAAATGAACGAGAGGGTTTATTTTGGCTTATCTTAATAGCTATAGCTAATGAACTACAGCTGGTCAGTTCTTAGCTTTGTCACACTGTAATGAAAGTACTTTATTTTAAAAAATGTAGCAAAAGAAAGTCTATGCGTTGTACTAGCCAGAAAAAACCCAAATTCTCTGTTTTGTATTCATTTTCCATGCATTCTTTAAATTTCTGAAGTTAGAACTTTAATGGTATGGGTTTTTTTACTTTATACGAAATATTTTCCCATGTTTGCCAAAAACTGTGACTGAAAAGGATAATAAGAGAGAAATTTGCCCAGCACATCTAATTACATTAAATTTAGTGCTATGAAACAGAGTAAAAGGAATTTTAGTATTATAATATCTTAATAACAGTATCTTAACCGTGTGTTACCTTAATACCCATACAATTTTGGAAAGTTCTCCCAAGAACCAACATCCCTTCCCTGATATCTGAATTAAATTAGGTTGAACAGTTTGGTAAAATGATTAAAGAGGCCTTTTTGCCTATGATAATGTTGTGTTTGCAGACACAAAATTAACAAGGGCATGCACTTGTGCAACTGGAGTCCTATGACATATACAAATACAATTGATCAGTGTAGGGTTCACTACACTGCTCCTGGGAAATTACTAATAGCAAACTTCATGGCTAAGAGAGGGAGATGAGAACTTGAAGTGACCTAGAAGCTGCAATCTCCCCCCCCAAAAAGCGATAACATTCTGTTACTGCTACTGTTGAGTTATTTATTTCCCCATCCCTTTTCTTCC
>VZRR01000831.1:613809-766644 GCA_013398015.1 Oreocharis arfaki | reverse complement strand
AGGGACGGCGCGGGCGGCCGGCGCTGCTCCTCAGTCCCCCATGATGAGAGCCCGGAAGCAGCCGCGGCACCGGAGGAAGCCGGACGTGACCACTTCGCGTCTTCTCCTTCCTCTCCCGGCCGCTGCCCAGAATAGCCGCATCCCCTCCAACACTCTCGCCTCGGGTTCGGTACAGCTTCGCGGAACTTCCGCTGCCCTCGGAGCGCTGCCCGTGCCTGGCTGCGGGACCACCGGGAGCAGCGACACCCCCGCGCCCAAGCGCAGTGCGACGGTCCCGTTGCCATGGCGACAGCGTCGTGAGGGCGGGAGGAGAGAGGGAGCATGGCCGTCCTGGCCCGGCTTCTGGAGCGGCTGGCGGATCTCCGGGAGGAGTATTTCCTTGTGAAAAGGTACTTGGGCTGTGTCGGTGGTGGGGCAGGATACACCGCCTTATGCTGGGCGGCCCCCGCTCTCCCCCGGCAACGAGATGGCGGCAGCCCCCCTGGAAACAGTGTCCAGTTCTGGGCTCCTCAGTTCAAGGGAGGCGTGGAGCTCCTGGAGAAAGTCCAGTGGAAGACTATGAAGATGATTAAGGAACTGGAGCATCCTTCTTACGAGGAAAAGTTGAGGGGGCTGGGCCTGTTCAACCTTGAAAAGTGATGAGTGAAAGAGAACCTCATCAGTGTCTCTAAGTATCTGAAGGGAGGGTGTGACGAGGATGGACCAGGCTCTCCTCGGTGTTTCCAAGCAATAGGACAAGAGGCAATGTGTAGAAACTGGATGCACTGCAAGTTCCATCCGAATATGAGTAAGAACATTACTGTGCGGATGACCGAGCACTAGGACAGGTTGCCCAGAGAGACTGTGGAGTCTCCCTCGCTGGAGATATTCAACAACCGTCTGGACACAATCCTGTGCCATGTGCCCTGGGATGACCCTGCTTGAGCAGGGAGGTTGGACCAGATGACCCAGTGTTTTCCCTTCCAACCTGGCCCGTTCTATGATTACGTGATTCTCTGTTTCGCTTTAAAATCCCTCCCGAGAGCACCAACCCATCGCCTTGATCCCGAACACTGCCAGAGCGATCTGAGGAGAGCTGGTGGCCGCAGCGCAGCGTTTTGAAGGGGCCCGTTTGTACACTGACAATACTGAGTGTCCCGCTCTTCCCCCGCCCCCTGCTAATTGTGAGGGGGAAGGCGCCTCTGGAAACTCCTGAAACGCGCCGAGCCTCACAAGTTCCGCCCTCTCCTGCCTCGAGAGCCGACCTCCTTTTCCCCGGTCCCGCCTCAGGAGCCTCCCGCCTCTGTCCCGCCCTAGCGGCGCTGTTATTCCCTGACGATCTCTCATGGAGCCCGGGATGCGGCACGCCAGCCCTGGGTCCCTGCGCTCGTGGTGGCTCAGATCTGTGACTGTGCCTGGACGTTTGTCCTCTTGCAAGGACACTACGTTTTTTTTAATTTTTATTTTTGTTTTATTTAATTTTTAAAACGTTAATTGAAAGAGATCAGATCAAGTCTGTTACCCTTGTCCTCACCAATTGGGATAGTTTGTGCTGCTGAGTTTTCTGACTCCTAAAATGGTGGTGGCCAACTTTTCCCAGACCAGATTTTAGGAAATTAAGTGTTTTACGACTTGCTTAAATATTGCAGAGATTTCTCCTATAAATCCTTTTATTCAGCTGCACTGTTGCTGTATGTGTAATGCAAAAGCACAAACAGAAAAAAAACCCCAAACATATTTAGCATACTTGTAGTTTTTTTTCTTCACTAATTAATGAATCATTTATTTTTGAATCTAATTACAACATCATTAGCATGAATAACAAAGCTCCTGAACATTGCTAAAAGTTACAGAGATCAAGTCCTGCCTGCATGTAAAGTGTTGTGTTTTTCTGTTCTTTCCCTGAACTTTTGCTCATACTCTTGTGGCTGTACACACAGCAGTTCACTAAACAAACATCAGTGACAGGAGACTATGCTTGTATTTCACATATTTCAGGTTAGAAAGAGCAGTCTGAGCCAGACTTGGAAATCCATTGGAGGGCAGCATGCTTGATGTTTGGGGATTTGTTTTTTGGCAGAGCTCTCAAAAAATGAATTGTTTCCCTTTTAAGAATGGGCTATGGTCCGTCAGTTTCAGAAAAGTCAGATTTGCAGCTGAGAATGCAAATGGGAGGATTCAAAGAGTCCAGCTCAGCGACAAATCTTAATAATGTTTTTCTGATCTTAATAGCATTCCTGTTGTGCTTGATGCAGAACTCCATTTATGTGAGAGGTACGAGGTGTCCTAAACTGGCTTTTTAGGGAAAACACCTTTCCAGGGAAGAACTTGCCCAATGATGCCGCCATGCAAGAATACCATAAGCCTGCATTTTGAATAATACCCTCAGCATAAGGATTAGAATATACATGATCCACTAGTTCGTTCTCTTAAGTGTTACACAATTTTATCACTCTACTCGTTCAAGAACCTACTTTTATTTACTGTAGCCTCTGTACGTCAAGTGCTTGAGTAGGCCTTTTTAACTTTCAGTACAGCCTTTGAGAAGTATCTGTGACTCTCAGGAGCTTAATTCAAGCAGTTTGACAACTGTGCAATCTGACCAAAAGGGCAGATACCTGCTCGAGAAACTTACACCTCGAAACACTTCTGTTGACAAGGGCAGCTGGAAGTGCTTGCGAAACTATCCTGTGAGAAAAACGAGTCTGTTGTTGGTCTGCTTCAATAAACTTTACAAGGACTTCTCTCTCATCCTGGCTAGACAAGACTGAATGCCAGCTAAAAAAAAACTAACAGGGAGTAAGAGAGGAGAAGGCTTCTGCTCTTCCAGAAGACTCTTGTCATCGCCAAGTGCGTAGGGATGGGTTTGGGGCTGTCACCTCTGACAGTCCCACATCCCCTTCATTTCCAGGCTGTAATTGTGGCTGCCTGTCCAGGGCCAAATCACTCATACCCTTTTAATCAAAATAATTTTCCTCTAAGTAAAAGCATTCTGGAGGTTTCTGCTTCCTGTGAAGACTGGGAAGCTGCACAGGAAAGGAACAGGAAAAGTCTCTACCCAGTTTTGAAAACTATTCATTTTGTAGTTTTAGGTAAAAAAGCCTGTTTCCCAGAGTTTTCAGGTACTGAGAATGTCTGATGCTCATCAGATGACAGTGAAATTTGTGCCCATTTAATGTGATTTGAGAGTACATGTTGCACCAGATGATATAAGATGAGTGGAGCTAATGTTTCTTGATCTCTGGCAGTTAATCTGCAATTCATTTCATTTTCAGAAATATTATGAGGATAATCCTAATTTATCAGATAAAAAAAAATATTGTTGGTATTTACTGAAGCAATTAATGCTGACATGAAACTTTGTTAGGAGAGCAAACTAATATCAGCTAATTAAGAAAACTAACTAATAGTTACCTAATTGCTATTTTTTGTCAGGTGTAACAAATTAAGGAATTTGGTGGGTATGTTCCTAATAAAAATGGGAAGGAATAAAAAATGCATGAAATTAAAATTTAATTTTAGGTTCAAAGATTTGACAGTGTCATTTTGAAACAAGCAAAAAATGAATAAAAGCTAGAGGTAATCTCATAGCTGAGTCCTACCCCTCAGCATTGAAACACATAATAGTAATGATTTCTTCCTGAAGTCTCTGAAAAGTCTCCTCCAGACTAATAATATATTTCTTTAATCTCTTTTAGATTCATGGTTTTCTTTACATGACTTTTAGTTTTGTCACAAACATTGTATATACACAATTTCATACAGTTACATGATTTTTGTTATAACTCGGGCCTAATTATCATCAATTATCCTCGTATTTCACCTACAATGGAAGAACTCCATGTGACATGCTGACACGTATCTAAGTATTGTATGGGAATAAGAAATACTCCCAAAACTTACAGCCTCTATGAGCTGCAATATTCTTTGTTACCTTCATACCATGCAACTAATGTAAATTATATTTTTCTGCACTACCACTGAATTATGTAGAATTAAAAGTGAAAAACCTTGTGAAAAGGATCCCAAGCTGCAATGATAAAACATATTTAGAATAATATTTTTGCTTTGGTTCAACATTACCATGCTGAGAAAGTATTAATACTTTTGTATTTTCAGAGCTAGAGATGAAGAGGGAGTAATAAAGTACAAAGCTGCTGTCAAGATCCAGCGCTGGTATCGAGCATGCATAGTCCGAGCCTATCTGAGGTAGCATATTAAACCTATCTTAATCCATGTTTCAGCACTGAATTTTTCCTCAAAATTTCTCATGGTATTACTTGATGCTAATAAAATTACAGCATTTTGGAAGAAAAAAAAAAGGCAATAACGACTGAATGAAATATATGCTGTAGTACTGTAGAAAATGATTATTTTTGACTTTCAGAACTGTCTACAATTAAAAAAGCGTGATGCTAGAAAGCATGGAAATTATCTTCAGAATAGATGCACAGTATTGTTTAAGAAATCTTGTTATGACTAGAAAAAAAAAGAAACAACTGCATGTCCCTTGGATACGCTATTTCAGAGACTTTTCATATAGTTATAGAATATCCTGAGTTGGGAGGGCCCACAAGGATCTGCAAAGTCCAACTCCTGGCCCTGAACAGGACCATTCCCAAGAGTCACATCATGTGCCTGAGAGTATTGTCCAAACGCTTTTTGAACTCTGTCAGGCTTGGGCTATGACCACTGTCCTGGGGAGCCTGTTCCAGTGCCCAACCAATCTCTGAGTGAAAAACTTTTTCTAATATCCAATGTAAATCTTCCCAACACAGCTTCAGGCCACTCCGTCTGGTCCTGTCACTGCTCACCAGAGAGAAGAGATCACTGCCTGCCTCTCTGCTTCTTCTTGTGAGGAAGTTGTAGACTGCAGTGAAGTCTCTCCTCAGTCTCCTTCAGGCTGAACAGACCAAGTGACCTCAGCTGCTCCTTGTATGGCTTCCCCTCAAGGCCCTTCACCAGCTTTCTTCTGGGAAATGCTGTATCAATGTTGGACTTGATCTTGGAGGTCTTTTCCAACCTTAGTTATTCAATGATTTTATAACATTGATACAAATTTCTAGGAAGCTGTGGTTGGTCCATTCTCCCAGAAAGCCCTCTTCCATTTTTTATGATCATAAGCCCAACTGGCCAAACTCATGTGCTCGAACTTCTGTATCGTCATAAAACTTAGGGCCGTTGAGGGAGTGGGATTGTTACATCTTCTAGTTTGACCATTTGCCTGTTGCAAGTATTGTACACCATCTGGACCTACTGTATAAAAGCTAAAGAATTATTAGCTTAAATAAAATTAACTACTTAATGGCTAATATTTCCCTCACAGAAAGATAGGCTGCAGTCATTGTGGGGACATGGAGGAAATGTATCTAAGTTGCACCAGAGGAGGTTCAGATGAGATATTAGAAATAACAATTTCAATAAAAGAGTGATTAGGCATTGGAATGAGTTGCCCAGGGAGATGGCAGTGTCATCATCTCCAGAAGTGTTCAAGAGGTGTCTAGATGTGACCCTTAGGAACATGATTTAGGGTTGATTATTGTCCTGCTCGATCATCTTGAAGGTTTCTTCCAACCTGGATTGATTCTATAATTCTGTGATTCTCTCTGGCTTACTTAAGAGCACAGGGTCAATGTAGCCAATTCTCAACGCTGTAAATTACTCAAGGACTTCCTTCACTAAGTGGAGTGCAAGGCTTCTAAGTTTGATGTCCATTGTTAGGTGCTATGAATGATCCCCTATACAGCTTTTTCTAGGTAGTCCCAAAGTAATGATTCTATCGTTTTCTGCAAAAATTTATGTGAGACAGCAATCTTAAGATTTTTAGTAGCACCATACATATATATATATATATATATATATACACACATATATAAAATAAGGACAGAGTAAATATTTACAATTAAGCTAGGTGTAATTTTTTAAAAGCAGAAAGGTGTCTAAAAGCAAATACAGTATCTAAAAATTCAAATATCAGTGGGTTTTTTCAAATACTTAAAAATGGTACAGCTGTGAAAATGTTGCATGTGACACAAAAAATTGTGAACTGATCAGATTTTTTGGTTAAAACCATGAAAATAAAACAATCTATTATGCAAATTAAATTTCTAAGGCTTTTTCATTAAACTTTTCTGAAAGTATGCAGATAAGTTTACAGTAACCCATGTTTTCCAAAAAAATAAAGTATGTGTGTATGAATAAATATATGTATATAATGGTCTATTAGTGTGTGTGTGTGCATATGTATATATGTATATGTATAAAATATGTTTGTAGTGGTCATCTGTATGATGGATAATACACTGTATGTTATTTTTATTATTACGAAAAATTAATTTTTCTGAAGTCTGAAAAAGTAATTAATTTGTTAATATATTTCATTTTAGACGTCTGAGCAGAATGGCGACTGTGATACAGAAGTGGTGGCGAGGTTATCTAAGAAGAAAACACTTCAGAGAAATAGTGGAGGTAGAAAAGTACTTTTAAAAATTTTGTTTGTTTATTTGTAGAATACGTATGAATAATTCATTCACTCATCATGAAATTAAAAACCCGAAACTTGATCCTTTATACACACAGGCACACACTTAACTTTACTATAATGAAAAGCACCATTAATTTCAGTAAGCCTGCTCATAACAGTCAAGTTAAGTTTAAGTGTTTGCAGCTCCGGAGTATTGGTCCCCACACCAGCAATGAGATCTGCTCATGCAGAAGTCTGCCCACATGATGCTAATTGCAGAATTGAAGCTTTACAAGATGCTTTTTTTTTTTTTTTTTGTGGCAGAACTTTTAATTCTGAAAATAAAATAAGCCAATGTGTCTACACATCGCTGTTTTATGTTTTAGTGATTTAAATTTCTTACTTAATGAACCTTGAAGTATTTAAGGTTTTGCCTTAAGGCACACGGCAGATCACAGTCGATCTAATTCCCGTGATGGACCTGAAGACAGCAAAAGTGTATGATAGCACACAAGCTGAAACCTCTGTTAACAGATTTAGGAGACTGAAGAAAATAACTTACCATAAAAAAAATCAAATTTTTAATATGTGGTTTTCTTCACTAATTTATCAATCTATGTTGATGTTTTACAATAGTGTTACAGTTGTTAGTCATTTATTCTTGATTAATTTTGTTAAATTGCTGTGTTTAAGTCAAAGCAGACAATTCAAGAAGTAAAAAAAGATCTTTAACAAACCGTATATTACAGACTAAAGTTCATACTCCCTACTAAACCATGTTTTCAAGTAGCAGGACTCTTTTACCTGAAAGATCATTTATATTTTCCCCCAGGTCTATCAGTAATCTGTGTAAAGATTTTCTCTCTTCTAATTTACTTAAGTACTGAATGATAGACCATCTTTTCAGTCTCTGGTTTTCAATCATCTTCTAAAACTAATTCTTGAATACAGAGCAGAAAGCTGCATGGTTGTATTTGGTTCTGTTTTGAAAAAAGTAGGACTTCAGCTGAATATTGTTCCTGACTTTAAGGAAGGTTTATTTAATCCAGGAAAGCTTCTGTAGAAGAGAGATATGATATTGTATCTTAAAATTTGTTAATGAAAAGAAAGGATCTGTGCAGTCACTGGGACAAGGGAAGGAAGAAATCAACATGATAAAACAGATTTCCTGTAATCACAAAGCTGAGAGAGCAGGCATCATAAACTTCCCTCGGGTTTCCCTTCTTGAATATATTTCTGAAAAGTAAAATAGAGAAGTCTTTAATCAATAAAGCTTTGTGCATATCTAGTTCTTCAAATAGACATAACTGAAAAGCTCTTGCCAAATCTGAAGTCTGTGGAGCAATGTAGGACAAAACATTCTGCAACTTAATACATTCTAAATCAGGTCATGAATTCATCCAATTTCTAGATTCCAGTACTTATCCAGTGCTAGCCAGGTCTCTGGAGGAAGAGAAGCTCATCAGAAAGCTTACAAATTTTACATCTATCAGCACAGGAAATGATCTTTTTCCCTCAAACACCTCATTTTGTTCTTGCCATCTCTTTGGTTGGAGAAGACTAAATAGGACAGCTTGATTGGAAGCCAACCTGAAAACTACACAGGTATCAGATAAAAAGGTGTTTTCTACTCCCTTTGGACGGCTGTGTATTTTGGGGTGGACTTAAATATAAAGTCTGAGTTAATATCTTATATTTGTTGTTTTACTATCTTTTCTAAATTAATGGCTGAACTTGGAATATGTAAAAGGAAAAATCCCAGCAGCGTAACACAACTTTCAAGTTAAAGGATGAGATAATGTTTGCAATGAACTCTTGCTAATAAACATTGTAATGGCTTGACTGTGAAACACAATGATACATTTGGCATGATAGTTCCTTAAATACGCTGGTCACTTTAAAATTTGTCTGCTGATAATGATTGGATTGGTATCTGCTGCCAGCAAACAAGGCAAAGCATATGCACAAAATACCCATGATTGTTTGATAATAAATCATTTTAATCATTATATTCAAAATTGTGAAATGTGAATGGTACTGATGCGGAAAATAACAAAGGCTGAGGCTCATCAGATTGGCTGTCCATATGTGCATCACCACTAGTATTTCATTTGCTTCTCCTCTAGTGCCTCTTCCTTTGATTGTCATGATATATTAGGGGAAAAAATCTAAAAAAACCCAACACCTATTAATGGCATTTTTATGATTCAAGTTATGTGCCTTTCTGTTCTGAATATAGGTGGTTTGATAAAAGCTTTGTTTCCTAATTAATCTCGAACTAAAATTAGGAACTGCTCTCCTACAGTTTTCTTAATAATTTGGTTATGTTGATTGTGTTGGGTTCTGAAAGTTTGCATGACCTGCAGGAAAATATGAATTCTAGAACCAGGGAAACACCAGAACATGAAACAAACTCTACATCGTTTCTTTGTTACTGTTTTCTCAAAGCCAAGGAATCATTTGTTGAAGCAAGGGGAATTTTAACATTTCATTGCTGTATGAAGTTGCCATGCATGATGGCCGTATTTTCAGTTTACTTTGGAAGGAGATGCGGTTGAGAAAAGTGAATATTTTATGTTATATAGTTTGACACCATCCTAAATGATTTGACTTCAACTCAACAACCAGTTTTAAACAGTTCCAGTCCAATAGGAATTAGGCAAATGCCTATTTGCTCTACCCCAAAATACACCACCACCCCATTCCCGATTTAGACCATGTGTTGCTTCCTTCTCTCAACCTCGATCTCAGTCTCAAACTCAATCAGATTTCTGGTTCTCTTTGAATCTGTCATTTTGTATTAACTCTTTAAGCGAAAGAAGTCACCCATCAGAGCACATTTGTAGATGATCCCCAAGCATATTTTTAAGTACAAAAGGAGAAAGTAATGCAACAGTTTATATATAAAAGGCTTCAAGTACATTTTGAAAACCTACACTTAAGTTAAGCTGGTAGGAAGGCCTTTAAATTAACATCAGACTTCATGACAAAGACATCCTGTCTCAGAAGTAGAGGTGGCACATGGTTGAGATGGAAAAGTAATTGTTTCCAGAGAGTCAACTTGGCAGTGTCACCTTTGAATTGGCACTCAGTGAAAAAATGAGAGGCAATCCAATGGGCATAGACTGAAATGAAGGAAATTCCACTTAAGCATAAGAAAAGTCTTCTGGACAAGCAGGGCCCAGTTCAGGAAATAATTTTTTGTTTATTAGGAAAGCACGTAAATGTAGACTTGGGTTGAAGCACTAAATTATGACCCTGCTTCTGTGAATAGGAATGAACACATTCTCCATCATTTGTAATAGCAGAACTTTCTAATCAGGATTAGAAAACAGAGGGCTAATCCATTTGCAAAAGAACCTAGATGGTGACACAGCCTTTGGCTTTTGGTGCAAGAATAAAGTTGTAAGACAGTTGCGTAAGCAATTCTGCATTTGGGAGACTTGTGATTTAGAGCAAGAGTTGAGTAAAAGCAGGAATGTGTAACTTCCTTCTTACTGTGAGTGGCCCTCTGAAGAGCTGGTAGGGTAAGGCCTGGATTCCTCACACCTTATTGAGGTGTGCAAGATCGGACCTTAGTTGCCATTGACTGTCTCTGTAATAGTAGACAGAGTTCTTCAACGCTTGGCCAAGCTCAGAGGGAACGTGGGGTTCCTCTGAATCTCCTCACCTTCACAGGATAAAGTCCTAAAAACCTAACCATCTTTGGCCAAGTCTTCCCAGAGTCACACTTCTTGACAATATTGTCTTTCAGTATTGATGATATAAAGAGCGTTAATGATGTTAGGTCTCCAATTCAGGTTCTTCAGTGAAATGGGGTGCATTCAGACCTAAGTGCTCACGGCCTTCAAATATGAGAAGAATAAACAAAAAGGTGTAAGACTGTGTAGTTTAATCACTGATGGACAGAAATCTGATGAACGTTTTTAATCTTAGGAACTTCCATTAAAATGTATTTTATCTATTTGGTGGTGTGGTAACTCTTATGTTCCCTTCCAAAGAAAGAAAAGATGGGTTGCAAAACAAAATTTTATCAATTTAATCAAACAATTAGGAATATGCTTAAATCAGGCAACCATTATTTCAATCTATTATTAGCCATCTACAGTTAGTATCACTCAGTAAATATTTATGGAGAACAAAGGGGAGAGAATCCACTATTTATTCTAATTTGTACGTTTCGGGTAGATTTTCCCTTGAAAATATGTGTGTATATATGTATGTGTATATATACATATCCACATGTACAGGTGAAAGTTCTTTGAACTTTAAAAATTCTGCAATTTTCTTTCACATAAGAACTATCTTTTGTACTGCTTCCATTATTAGTAGATTGGTATGATATTAAAGTGAGCTTTTAAAATGCACCTTAATTAAACTGCAGGAATTATGCCTTGCTTAATGTAATGAAGAAAGAGAATTTAAAATGAAGTAGCATCATTGTGTTCATTTGTAAATAACATATTGCAGCCAACTGTTTCTTAATTGCCCAGACTGTTGATAAATAATCCAGTCCTGCTGCTCTCCACAGACAATTTGCTTTGGATCAGACTAGGCAATTCAAATAACACTAATTACAGTGAAACCCTTTTATAGTGAATTCCTGTTTGCCATGGGGGAGAAAATCACTATATCAGGGGAAAGCACTTTTGCCTTTGATTTGTGTCTAAAACATGAGAAACACATAAAAGCTACATGTTGTGCTAAATAAAGGACATACTCTTGCATTCAAAGTACTTATATTTTACTTTTTATGATACAATTGTGAATTATGTTCATTTTGCATTTGTAATTAGAGGGCGGAACAGATGTGAAAGCTTAGTTTAAAGTGATGTATCCATTAAAATAACCTATGCTGCCAAGTGATTGCTTAGTATAATAGGGGATTCGTTCACTATGAGAGGAATTCTACTTTATTGGAAGGAAACCAGGACTTCAGGAAATGTTTTCTATATCAGGGGATTCACTGTAACATGGTATCATTGTATTTATGATTTTATGATGTTAAAATGAATATTAAATGAAACAAAATTCCCAACGATTACTCGGGAGGCAGCTAAGTACATAACATTTAGTACAGATGGTTGGAAGGCACAATTTTGCTCCATCACTGCATCCATATCCTTGAATGATTTCGACTGAAGACAGCATTTCTCTGAATTTTTCATTAAACCAGACGTCTTGAAATATGAATTCCTTTTATGTTTCTGTGAGTTTTGGCTAAAAGAACCCCAGTGAATAAATCATACAATACTACATGTCACCAGCACTTGTGAATATTTCTGCTTTGTTATTCTACTCTCAGTAGAGCACCATTGATTATCAAACTCAGTGGAGAGCATTTTATGATCATATATCTCCATTAGCTCCTAGTTTGACTACCATAGATTTTTCTGGTTAAGCCTGCATTATGTATTAGGAAGCCTATCTCTTCAATACAAAGTTTGATTTTATTCTCTCTAAGCCTAGAACTCTTATTATGTATTATGTATAAAGATTCTTATCTTTTATATGTAAAAATAGCAGGACTGTCTTTGTGTAACTGAAATATATGCCATCTTTTTTTTTCTTGATTCACAGAGAGCATATTTTATTAAGAAGCTGAATTTCTACAATCAAATGGCTGTCAGGGTAAATATTTCTTCACTTGTTAAACAAATGAAAAGTCAATTGTGCTCTGAATTTGCTTTTAATAAAATGAGCAAAGCAGAATAATATACACTTGATTGATATGCTGATGGCAACAGCAGGAAATAGTACATAGTTAAAAATTAAAGTTACACTGAGGAGTCAGGGTTGTATTTGAAAATTGTAGCTGAATTTAAGGTACCTGAATGTGTCTTGCCCCATTTAGATGTTCATTGGACCTTATCATGTATGATACTGATAAAACCCCCAAACATTCTATTTGCCAGTGTTACAAACGTAGACATATATTTACAATTCTGACAAACTGCAGGGCTTTTAAGCTTGTTGACGTGGTTGTGCTTTTTCTCTTGTTGGTATATGACACTTGATGTATTGGATCTCAAGAGTTGGAGGGCACAGGACAATTTCATTGCTTAAACATAGAGGTGGAACTGAACTGAGCTCACTGATGGTATTGTGAGTGAATTTTGCTAGATGAAGAAGAGTATAAACACACTTCAATGAATCTACAGCAAATGAAGTTTGTTGTGGGTGAAACTGCAAAACACATTTAGCTAGAAACTAGCTTTTTTTTTTTTTCCTGAACTTTGAAACTGCACATGAACAAATACGTAAAAGAAATATGGGAAGAACATAAAAGGATTTTTGGGATTAAGTGTTTTTGTGTTACTTGTTTCTTTCGTTTTGTGATATAAAACTGCTTTACTTTAGAGGCCTATATCTTTTTAGGCCAGGCACCTTACCTTTTGAATTCTACCAAATGTAGGAATATGGTGACAATGGAGATTAACCCAGGGAAACTCCTGTAGAGTAGGAAGATTTTCAGAATGAATTTTAATTTTGTGGCCTCTCTGGGTCCAGAATAAGTCAGACTCAAGAGATCTTACTCATCAAGTGTTTTGCTTAGTTCTGGTTCTCTCAAAGGCACAAAGTAGAATCTTCCACTTGGTGCACATTAGAGAACTGAAGGTGTATAACAGCAGTTTAATACCTCACAAATGTACCTTTTTGTTGTTGTTAGAGTTAATTCCTTATTTAGCTAGTTTGAAAGTATTCCACAGTGGAAAAATGCTGTTTACTCATGCAGCTGAGATCAGTGAGAAAACATAAGATGTAAGCCAGCTCTTAAAAGTTGCCTCTGTACTTTCAGAAGACATTTGAAGACCGGATTTCGGAGGTAATTATGTATTCTAGTCAAATGGAGTTTTGCATTTGGTCTTTCATTTTTAAAAGAAATTGAATGTGTTCCCATTCATTTGTAATGGAAATATAATGTTGAATCATTAGGTGATATAAATCTTCAAAGTACCATTTTTTCAGTCATGTCCTTTTCTTTAATGGAAATTTAAATCAGTAGAAAACAACAGAACAGATCTTTATTTAGTTGCAAATGTCAGAGTCTGATTCTCCTCTATCTAAATCTTGTGCTGCCATATCTGCAGAGCAGACTTTAAATGCTACCTATCTGAAACACTGCCTGGTTTTGGTTTTCTTCTGTCATGTGTTTCTTGAAGAACTAACCAAGGTCCAGGACAATAGTGAATCAGCCTGTTGAGTTTCTGCACAGATGATGTGTGCTCAGACTTTAGGCTTCCTAAGCCAACAGTGCCTTATATTCACACATCATGAGTTTGATTCATGATTAATATAGCTCAGTGTTCTAAAAATATAACAGTAACTGTATATGTTTTTCTATTTAACCACTTAGTTTTGTCTCATATTATTATTAGATATTTATTTCAGTTTATAGTCATTCTTTAGAAAGGCAGTTTCAATTTTGGCATTTGAAGTATCATTGAAGGCATGCACATGCTCATAGTTTTGAAGCCAGTTTACATATCTTGTCTTTCTGGGTTGCATTTGGTTGTAGTAAGAGCTATCAGTTTTACGTTTTAAAATTAAGTCAGAGATCTTGTCTTAATCAGTTTCAGTTTTGAAGCAAAATATGATTCTCTCTCTTAAAAGATTTAAGGTTGATGTAAATTTTCAGCAACAAAAGTAATCCTATGGCAAAAAAAAATTCCACGAGCAGATGGCTTTTGATATATCAAGGTTTTGCCATTTGTTTTAGTGCTTAAAATAAACATTATTTATAAGACCACTTACATTTTGATGTTACTTAATGAGGAATATGCATCATTGATTTGACTAGCTTAAGAGGTCATTTAGAACTTGCCCGTTAACAAGCTGTAATCTGCTGAGCACACAATGACTTTGTTTAAAATTATCTGTTCAGTGCTGATCAATGACAATAATTGTTTTGTACCAATCACTGTTGAAACTTGCTAATTACTTTGAAGGGCATACACACACTTGTCTCATTTCTTTCAAGAATTTTTAAACATTCACCTTGGAATCAAAACGAAATGCAGAGATAACATTATACTTCTTTATAAATGCAAACATTTAGAACTTTCACATCGACAATATGAGCATCATCAGAAGCTTTGTGTAAAACGGTCTTTCCTAAAAAGATTAATCTTCAGTTTTGGGGTCTCTGACATACAGTATTAGGTAAACAGAAATCAGGCATATAACATTTTGAGACACAATACAGTTTTTCTTACTTATGTTTCATTCAGTTGAAATCAGCGAGTTCATTCTGAATAGAAAGTGGTGTAAATAAAGGTAGAGTGCAGCATTTAATTGGTACACTGAGCCCACTGGAGGTAATTATAGCTTTATACAATTTGAGCCTTTTGTCTTTCAGTTTGAGTTTTGATCCTTTAACCCAGAAATATCCAGTTCTGCATTTATAACTGTTGAGGTGAAGACTGTCAGAAAGAGTTTCAAAGGGACCATAATCCTGCATTAATGAGCACATGGCTGTGTGGGAGCCAAGTTGCTCTTGTTGAGAAATTTTGAAGCCAAACAGAAAAACAAAGCTAAGTTCCTTATTCACATGCAAAGGATTTTGCTTAATCCCAGATCTCTGAAGGCATACTCATTCTTTGCTCTTTCTCTATTCCTTTTTAACCCAATAAGCTTGTGTATGAGAAAGTAGTGTTGCAAAGAATATGAGATTTACTATCACCTAGTGCAAAGTAGCATATCTAGAACCTACCTTGTTCCCAGAACTATTGTTCATATTATAACAATATCTAGTGGTCCAGACCCCTTTCATTCATTTAAAAAAAAAAAATCCCAAACAAATAACAACACATAGGTGAAAGAAAATACCAATTTTTGAAATTAGTTTTGAGTCTTATTTGGGAAAGGAGGAAAATACATACTGATGCACAAAGGGGAAATAGAAGAATATATTAACAATGGAAGTTAATATCCTCTTATTCTTAATAACTAACACATACCTCAAAGAATTACTGAAAGCTCTTCTGTGATTCTTATTCTCTTGTTAAATCTCACATAAAAAGACAATCATAACTGAACCCCAAGATGCCATTGGTTGGGGCCAAATGTTGGCTCTCACTTTGAAGAGTAGTGTTTGGGGGTTTGTGAATGCAAAGTATGAAATATTCAGCCCTGCTTTAGTTGGTCTCCTTTTAGATGGCTCCAGTAAAAGTCTCGAGGTGGAAAAATTGCAGTAACTTTTGTCAATTGTCACAGTGCTACAGAATTGGACTGCACTGGAACTGGTAGGAGTAGAGAGAATTTTGCCTGTTACTGAAGAGTACTCCCAAGACTTGATGATAAAGATTCTGAAGCTCCTGAGCACAAAAGTTACTGATAATGTGGGCAAGGGGCAGCTTTTTTCTCTTTGCCTTCTTCCTGAATCAAACACAAAAACCATGACACTCTTTCCCCACTCCTTTTTTTTTTTAAAAAGGGCTTATTTAGAAAGAGATAGGCTAAGGAAAAAACCCAGTAGCAGAACCACATGGATTTCACTCCACTTAAAAAGTCATCCCTTGGTTCTGGAAAGAGAAAGGTTGACATAAAGAAAAAAAAAAGAATTATGTTTCCTATTGATACACTGAAGTGTTTAAGTTCTTGAAAAGTCTGGTAGCTAGGGGCCCACAGGAAAAAGAGAGCTCTTGGTACATTGCAATGTTTTTCTCTTCTATGCATTTAGTGAAAGGGAGTAGCTTCTCATTTGGAGTTGCTCTTGGATAGTAACACCTGCAGCTTCTTGCTTTTTAAATGTAGATTCTGCCTTTCAGCAGTTATGCCTTTTAAGATTTCAAAGCTATAAGGGTCAAAGAGATGGATGTCGGAGCAAATGAAGCTACTGCAGACTAGAAGACAGAAATCGGGAGATTAACTTAGAAAAATATTGAGGAAAGAAGGAGCCAAAATGCAATGAAGGAAGTAAAGAATATATTGCAGCAAAATTAATAAGTTCAAGGATGGAAGAATTTAAAGATGGAGGAACTAGACACTGAGAAGAGAGGAAAATCTGTTTTTCGGATGCAGAGATCTAGAGTTCACTGACCTCTTATGGTAAAGAAAATCAGGAGCCAAAGCAGCCCTCAGCATGACGAAATAGAGCAAGTTACATCTTCCACCTGTACATGTCATGGCATAGGGATAAACATAACTCACCAAATGGCAGTCCTGATAGCTTTTTACCTGATTACCAAATCACAGAATTACAGAATCATTTAGGTTGTGAAAGGCCTCTAAAGTCATTGAGCCCAGCCTTTGACTGATCACCACCTTGTGAACTTGACCATGGCACTAAATGCCACGTTCACTTGTTTCTTGTACACCTTCAGGGATGTGACTCCACCGGCTCCCTGGGTGGCTCATTCCAATGCTTAATTGGCCATTCTTAGTGCTTACTTTCCCATGCCACAAAGCAGATAGCTGGTAAACAGGTAATGATTTCAGAAACATCATGATTAGAATTTTCAAGTATCAGAGAAGATTTAAACACGTTTGTTGAAATCAGTTCTTGGGGAAGTTGGGTAGACTAAGTATTTTTTTTCTCCTCTTTTGTTTTTTTCTCTTTCTCTCTTTTTTTTTTTTTTTCCAACTGATGCTTTTCAAAAGGCACCAAAATATTAATCCTTTTTGGTGGAGGATGCTACCTAATTTCTATTTGTAATACAACTTTATAACTAGCTACAGATAAAGAGCTTTTCTTCTCCAGGTTAGGCTTTCTCTGTTATGCAAGAGAATAGTATTTTGTGAGAAGATTGAAACTAATGTGGAACAAACAGACATCAATCATTTTACATTGGAGATGAAAGAACTGCAATTTATAAATGAAGTTTCCAGAAACCCTGATTCATTGACTGGGAAGGCTTTTATTCTGTTAACACCTTTGCAGAGCACGGAGGTGAAAGTGTAGCAGGAGATTTTGGTGAGGTGGTGACTCAGTGCTACAATGTTACATGCTACCCTAATTTTCTTCATCTAAACTTACCGGGGCTTCTGCTTGGTATCGCTTCTAAGGAAAGAGGTGCTTGGGATATACTACGTGTTATTTGATATGCATGCAAACTTTTGATTTGAAATATACTAAGAAATATTTTTTTCCCCCAGATCCAGAAAATGTGGCGAGGCTATTATGTCCGGAAGTATATCCATAATTTTTATGCACTGAAGAAATACCTGAAAGCTGTTTCTGTGAATAACGAGCTTGTCAGGTAAAGATAAAAGCACCATGTGGTAAAACATTCATTTCCTCTTCTTTTATTTGTAAAAAGTTTGTGGCACTAATTAAACTATTTCTTTGAGTGTAGGTTCCCCTCCATTATCAAATATATATATCTATCAGTCATCATTCTCTTTATTCTATGCCTATTCATGTTGCACCACATTCTGTTCTCATTTACTCTGTTATGAATTCAGAATAATTTCTTTGAATTAATTAGGTGTGCTCTGGGTTTGTACTAGTTTAATAAAAATGGATTTGGCTCTTCACTTACGCTCAGAACTGATAGGTTATTCTGCCCTAAATAGGGTTTGTTGAACTAGATTTTTTTTCGTAGTATACACATGATAACAAAAAATTTCTTTTCATAATTGATTTTGAGTATGGATTATTGACAATGAATGAAAGGTCAGATTTGGATTTAAGTTTCATTCATGAGCCATATTATGAATATTAATTGGGAAAGATACTGGCATGGATGGATACAGTGAAGCAGATTGTTTTCATAGTTACAGAAGAGAACCAATAGCCTGTCAGACTTCTATCTAGAACTGTTGTTGCTGTATGTTCTTACTCTATTTCTCCTATCCATCCATTGTCTTTCCCTGTACTTAAGCTGAAACCTCTCTAAAATAGAGGTAATTATTTCCCTCTAGTGGATTTGATATACTGATCTATGACCATTACTCAGATAACCGTGGAAGCAAACAGACAAAATGCTGGGTGACGATGATCATTACTCTCTCATTTTGTTGGACAAAATCCATGCAGTGCTTGCAGTTCAGAACATCTGGGACAAATCTTTGCTTTCTCAAGCAGAGAAATATAAGGGAGTCTAGTAAACCAATATTTCTGGAAATCTTTTCTAAATCACATGGCAAAGACTACTACATAAAGCAGTGTATGCAAGTTATATATTAAAAAACACAGGATTATCTAACTTCTTTGTATGCTGGTTATTAATGATATTATTCTTCCATAGTACCCTGATGCTATGTCCTCTTTGTCATAACATTATTTCTTGTGCACTACATTGTTACCTATAATGAATCATATTGATAGTCGCCTTCCTCTGATCTCTCATTATTATTCATTTAAGTGTATTCTATGCAGAAAGTTAGGTCCCAACTCAGCAAAAATAGACTTAAAAAATTTGTTATATCTTCAACGGTATCTTCTTGATCTGAAATCCTTGAAATATGCTCCCTTCTTGAAAAGGTAGAATCCTAGGAAGACTAGACAAAATCTTGGAAAATAAGAGAAGCCGTAACTTCTCTGGTGTAAAATCCAAATAACTGAATGAACTACAAACTACCTGCTTCTCTGTTCATAATTGTTCTATCACTCTTCTCCATTCCCTGCCTAAACCTGGACCATGGCTCATAACTTGTTACTTAGATCGACCTTTGATGTGTGCCAAACAGAACAAGATAGCAAGTGGTGTTCCTGCTACATGATGGACAAGGATTGGTTGGAGTTTTGTATGTTACTTCCCCATATCCACAATAGATCTCTGCTGGGTATACCCAGCTTTGGAGGACCACAAAAATATTTGGTTTTCAGTACTTTGACATGTTGATCAAATTCCCTAGTTTTTAGTTTAGGTCATTAAAAACTGTAAAGCCTACACGCTACATAGGTATTTTAACCAGGAAATCCTTTTGTGCTCTTTAACAGGTAAGATGAGCAGTACGACTTCAGGTACATCAAAATGTGTCAAAGTTGGTCTGTGTGAGCTCTTACCTGACAACTGATACATTGATACTTTGCTAATTTGAGTTCTGTCTTCCAGAGCTGACAGAATACGTGTCTTTCAGGTGAAAAAAATCCCTCTTTTTGGTTAAAAAATAGTTAAAAAATAATTTTTGTGTTAATTGGACAAATGGATCTTATTCTTTCAGTTTTAAAAATGCATCAGTTCCAAAGTGCCATCGAGGATCACAGCAGTAATCCCTTTACTGGGGTACATTTGAAAACTAATATGTATATCACCTTCGACATTCTTCTTATGAAATCTAACAGATGTTTTGTGAAGATTAGGTGTAGGCCCTCAGCCAAACAGATTTTTCCTGTCATTGGGCTAAGTTGCTGCCAACTACTTTGGCCCCAAGGTGGCCCACTGTGTTTCTTATGTGGAATATTCAGCCAGGTGGAGGAAAGATTCTCCTCGTATTTTCATCAGCCATCACATTGGCTCTGGACAAGTATAACCTCACTGTTCATAAACATTTTTGCATATAAAAATTGTTGCAATTGTGCACTGTAAACAACAAAAGGAGTTGTCAGAAATTGAAGGAATGCATTTATGAAGTGGCTGGGTTTTATTAAAATATCAACATTATGGAGATTTATTTGTTGATGGACAGAGAGATTGATATACTTGTGCACTCAGATTAGACTGCCTTTGAGTGTTTCACATCTCTAGAACACCATAAAGCAACACAACATGGGACATGAAATAATGCACTTTTCTTGTTTGTCTTACAGTTATTTTCATCAGAATGTGTGCATTAATGCTGTGTCAGTGCAAGTAAAGAAACCAGTTTCTCCCCAAATAATAATTCAGCAACAGTAAAACAGAGACTGATTTTAAGAACTCCTGAGTGATATAAACTTCCCCCCACATCCCCAAAAAAAGGCAAAAGATATTTTTAATTCCAAATATTTGTTTAAATTGTGTTCTTTCTAGAATTATGATGTAATTCTGAGCTGAACTACCCAGTACAGTTCTCTGTCTTATCTATTCTAGACTAACGCTGACAGAATTTTTATTTGTCAACACCTCTCTAAAATCACATTGCAAGTCTTTCTATCTTTTGAAGACACCAGAGCCAGGGTTTGTGCTTAATTTTCTTCTCTTTCATTAAGGAGGAGCATATATCAAACTGTCCCTCACTCATTTCTAAGAGAAGTTTCAGGGGAAGTTGTGAAACTTCGGACAGTCTGTTAAGTTTCTTATAAGAGTATCTTAGAAGAGTTATTGACCAAAGTTTATTTCCTTCTCATTCCTACTTTACTCTAGTTTTTTTTTTTAATAAAGGACTCTTGTTGTACTAAGTGGTTTTCTCAACCACTAGCCACATCTTTACCACTCAGCTTTAATACAAGCCGTCCTTATTTAATAGCTGCCCTCATTTAGTAGCCAGACCTTTATCATTCGTCTTTACTGTGAAAACCCCAGGAGAAAGTAAACTTAATAGAAGCTGCCCCAGTTTAAAGCCATAGAGGGATGTAATTAAGTTTAACAGAAATTGATTTAACAGAAATTGACCTAAAATATAATTAAATAATAATAGTCATATTATGTGTGAGTTTCCACTCACTTAACAGACTGGTTATGGCACTGTTAGACTTAACAGACTTAAGGCACTGTCTTTGTACAAACTGAAGATAACTCTCAGCTTTAGCTCCCAGACTGGCTAAATTCCTCCAGCATTCCTACTACTTCCTGCTGCTACAGAACCACTAGGACTGATGGCTGCTGGTGTCCCCAGTAGAGTCCCTACAAGTTAGGTTAGGAAGTGCTTGAAAGAATCTCTTGAGAGATGGAAAAGAACAAATTTGAACCCTAAACTCTGTCTACATAAGGACATATGCAGATTTTTCTTAACGTTTGTACACGTTAGCTTCAGTGTAGTGATGAAATGGGTTCATTAGTCCTGAGTTCTCTTTTTCCTAAAAAATACAGGAAGTTCTTAATGAAGCAAGTAAGAAGCTTGTTCACAAATTCTATTTTTACTATATTTTGTTATTTAGATTTTAGTAATAAATCTTCATCTGTAGCATCCATTTTTATGTAAATACCAATATATACTGTATTCTATCCGACTATGGATTAGTTGGATGGTTTCTTTTATAGATAGATGCCTTAAAGTAAATTTAATTACTTCTCAGTGCAGTTGATGTATTTGATTTTAAGGGAAAATACTTCTTTTTGAAACATTCTTAAAGCTGCATTTACCATCTCTAAAAGCTGGCTAAATGGTTACAAGGGGAAATATGCCAAAAGCAATTAGCATAGGCTATAACTCCATATGATGCATTAGAATTTTGTTTTATGTGAAACAGTTTCCAGTCCATGATAAGCAAATGGACATCACTTCACATAAATTAGCATGCTGGTGCCATTATATCCAAAGAATTTATGGATGATGTCAGTTGCCCAACTGTGTGATTAACTTGCAGTTCTTTGCCTAAGGTTATCTACACACTGGCCTTTAAACTATAGTAAAGCAACTTTGCTATGTGTCAGGTGTGCAAGCAGAGATAAGATTTTGGGATGTAGTGTTCCATGGACTGATGAATGGCACCATTTAAATTTTTCCCTAGGCACAGGACAGGGCAAAGATAGCAGTATCAGAAAACTAACAAAGCAGTGGCAAAGTACTGGCATTGAGGTTCTTATGTAATCAAGGCAGGTAGTTCAGCTTTCTTGGCTACTGAATAAACACTGACTTAAAGGTAGCAAACTACGGCCTGAGTCTACCTTTAATAAGCATCATAGTTTATGTAAACATTGTTGAGTTTATAAGTCAGGAATTTCACATACTTAGAGGATCAACACCAAATTCCTCTCTCCATTGTTGGCATTAGTAGTGAGTGGCCCTGGAGAGAGTGGCTTTGATCCAAGGTTGACTCGTTGTTCTATCAGCAGATTTAGTTCCACAGTCATCATTAAAACTTCTAGGTCTTCAAGGCATGTCAGGGAAATAGATAATACAAAGCGATAAAAATCACTTCCTTGGCAATATGTGTATTCAGGAATCATTTGTGCAGCTTGAATTTTTATAATCCTAATGAAAAGTAAAATACAGTACTTACATGTTGCTGGTGATGTAATCCAGTGTTTAGTTATTCTGTAAATATGCCTGAGAATGCAGAATGGAAAAAGGATTATCTATCTTATTCTTGATTACTTGACCATTACTGAAGTATATTTTCTTTTAAGATGGCAAGTACATGGCTTCTTAAAACTTTTGAGGTATAGCTATTTTCCATGGAATGGGCTTGAAATAAATCATGTCTTGTCATAGTAATATGAGGAGAACTTACTCAGCCTCCACCTTTCTGTTCCTTTCTGATAAAGATAAGTCCAAGTGTTGGCCATTTTCTCAAGTGTCGAAGTGTTTTGAAGAATGTATATATTGTCTTATAATTCAATTAAAATGTTCCTCATCATTGACTGCAGAGGCAATTGATTCTGTAGTCTATTTTCAATTAGTGCCAAAGCCTTTCAGACAGTTCCTTGGAATTCTTGCAACAATAAAACCCTAATTTTTGTAATACTGTCTTTCACTTGATGTTTAATTAACTACTTTATCTTCAACCCATCTTTTTTTACTTGTCTTCAAAGACATGTAGAGGAAATAGATTATGCTTTTTAACTTACTTACCTGTAATTTGAATTCTCTGAATGTAAACTTATCCTGTCAGCTTTCTCTGTGAGCTACAGAAATAGAGACAAGTGCCAAGTATGCTTTCTTTTATTTAAATACTAATTTGGAGTGGTAGGTCACATAATTTCTATGCCTTTTCCAGAGGACTTTAGGCATAATGCTAGATTTCTAGGAATCTTAAAACTGTAATCCACTGAGGATCCCAGAGTACTTCCATAGCCACAAACCTGATGCTGTTAGGATAGGTAAGATATAAAAAAATGAGCTTTTGGGGTCGATCATGAAATTAAAATGAAGTGTCTAAAGTTATAGAGCAGTGAATGGGCCTGTTTTAACTCCCTGGGAAAGCACTTTCTGAATACAGTGAGGTTAATGTAGGAACCATTATGTTTACACAATAAGTTGAATTTCCAACACAGATTCATCTACACGTGCCTCATGAGCCTTATTCTGTCCATGTCTCTCTTGAGCAAGGGGTGGAAGCAGTCTTACCATATTTTTAGCTAGTTCTGTGTAAATAGTTGAAGTTTTGCAATAAACATGAACACTGTAAGTAAAGCAAGTACCTGCTTAGGTTGCAGTCTTCAACGACATGAAGGCAATATTTTCTCATGTATTTTTATATAGCATTAAACACACCATTAGGATCAACAGATTAAACATTAGGCTTTATTTCACTTGTATCCAAAGAAAATTTTTTGTATCTGAATGTGTAGAAAGAAATCTGAGATCCCTGTGTACATTCATTGGACCAAATAGTCTGTGGTGTAATTGATTAATTTTGATGAAGGTAGAATAAATTATTCATTTTGGTGAAGGTAGAATAAAACAGGTTTGACGACACAGCATTGTAGAATAACAATAGTTCTATACCTGTGAGCTTTGAAGGTGCAGTAGTGTCTGGATAGGTTTTTTTTATTTTGTAATAGGTCTCTTAGAATTACTGACAGCTCATGAAACATTTTCTGTAGACAAAGACTGACTAATCTTAGCCTTTTAAACTGTCTCATAGAGAAAGACTTCACACTCTTGTATTTTGTCTGAAGTAGGATCTTCACTGTAAAATAAGTAGAAAAGGGGAAGAGGTACAGTTTCATTAAGCTCTAACATATCATTAACTGTCAGGTAGGTCTTGTTATGCTGTCCATCCTCATTTAACTATCCCATAAGATCTCTTAATGAAGTTAAGCCCCAAGTTCACTCCAGTAACTCTGTGGCAAGAGTTTGTGCAATGTAACAATTCATCACTTGTCAGGAAGGCACTTTTAGTTTATACATTTAATAAGGGCATCCTCTAGCTTGGTTAATTAGAAGTGAACAGTTTGCATATTTACTAAATGCAGAGTGTCATTGCCACCACGGCCTATTGCCTACATGAATTATTTCTCTATCTGCAATAAACAGCTGGGTAATTATTACTGCCATAATCAGATAAATTCCCTCTGTAAGGCTTTTCTTACATGGCAATTCTTTGAACTCATCCAAAGCTGAACAAAATTTATGAACTCCAGCAGCTAGACCACTTTTTCATAGTGTAGTGTCCCTGTTCCCTATTTCAAGGACATGTAGACTATCATAAATATTGTGTAAATTAGGAGGATAAATATGATTACCTAAAGATTACATATTAATAAACTTGATTTTCAAAATATAATTTTCAGGTTGTAACTGATTACATTATAGCAGTTCTGGTTTATCTAATTGTAGAGACATGACAGGCCATCTATATACAGGCTATACGAGGTTATCAGGCAAGGGCTCTACCATTTGAGGTCTAAAGACTCCTGAAGAAGTATATAAATATTTTTCATGTGCCATAGCCACTTCAGCTGTTTAGGTCATTAGAAGTATGACAGATTTTATGTGCCATTTACTCAACTCAGAGCAGTTCTATTGTTATTAAAATAAGGTGATCATTCTTTTTGTTGTGCTATTTTCGACTTAATAATGAAGCATAAAATTTAAATACATTCATTTATGTGTTACATAAGAAAATTAGATATTCCTTTTATTTGTAGGAGCACTTTATATACAGTTATGTAACTAAGTTTGCTCTATGCTACCCAAGTATTCCAGCTCATATGTGAGCGTATCTGCAGGTACATCAGTGCTTACTTAATTTACACACACAAATTTTCCAGAACATGCTGTAATGTAGCTTATTTTTGAGATCTCCAAAGAAACAAACAAAAAAAAATCAAAAGACATGGATTTTATTTTTTAGTTGGCACACAACAGTCTATTTGATCTAACATCACTATTTTTTAAAAATCCTAATGTAAGATACCATGTCTGAGTGCTGCTAGAAAGTTATCAGTTACTGTTCCCGTACTTCATAACTCTTTATCAAATAAGTAGCATTCCTCACAATTCAGCTCCATGCTCAGAGATAGCAGAATGTTAAGGAAGGCCAAACGAAATAAAGTGTTCTTTGGCACTGCTCTACCCAGTGAAAGGCTTTTGAGATTAGACTCCTTTTATCATTTCCCATTTATGTCAGAGAAATAGAAACTACAGCGATGAAGTTTTTTTAAAATGAGCCACATCACGGCTGTTTTTGTTATTGGAAGTGTGGTGATTTTGCACTGCATTTTTCCAAGTTTGTAATTTAATTTTTGTCTGAGGACATGAAGTCTTATTGATCTTTCTTTGGCGTTTCAGATTTTTTTACAGTGGAAAATTACAGTCCTTTGTATTTTATATAGTTCTTTATATTGGTGTATCCTATAATGTCCCATGGGATATCGTAGAATTGCATGAGATGAAGAGCAGCATACAGTGTCTCATGAGCATATTTTTGTTTTGTTTTAAAGGAAAAATGTCCAAAACTGGAAAAAAAAGTGATCAAGAAATTGTCTTAGTTCATTGTTTTTTGATTCTCTAAATCATTATAAATAGACTTCTGTTATCTAAGGAGAGTTAAGTCTCTGAAGTGCTCACTCAGAGAAAAAAACAGAAAAATTTTTCGTCTACTGTTTTTACAGTCTAGAACAGTAGTGAGTAATCACAAAAAAGTGTTGGTTTTTTGTTCTAGTAATGATTAAAATAATGTGATGTGGAATCAGATGATCTAGTCTGACTTCAGATCTATCACCAATACGATGTCTATCACTATCCAATTTGTAGCAATATCTATAAAAAGCCCATTAAGCTTTGACTGAACAATCTTGTCTTGATCTAACAACATCAAAAGATAGTAAACACCCTTTTTATTCTAATGCAGGAGTTGATTACCTTTGGTGTTCCAAGTATGTCCCATATTTCCCCACTGAAGCAGTTTCATTTTATCTTTGAACCATTGCTTTTTGTTGTATTCATCTCTACTAGACTAAAAACTGTGCTAGACATAAACAGTGGAGATCACTGAAAGATGTTGTCTCTGCTTAAAATAATTTTTATGACCATTTTGGACAGACCTTCAAATGTCCTTTAAAATACTATCAGCATCAGAACTCAGCACAGTTATGATGACTCGGAAATTTTAAAAAAAATCTATTTTCTTTCTGTTGTATTGTCAGCTTGTGCATTTATTTGTATGAATGCTTTTTATCACATGAAAGAGCTCCTTCATATCTGTGAATCCTACTTGGAATACCTCCATTCAAAGCCATATTGCCAGCATGACTTTTCTTAAACGGTGAGAAACTTTTAGTTATTATTATACCCCTTTCAAATTCCTCAGACTCTTCACATTGTAGGTATAATGGCAGGAGTCCATTAAGTGGTTTATCCATGACAGTGAAGCTAAATACCAATGGTTTACCTTGAACTTCACAGTTCCTGCTACCTTCAAACCAAATCAAAGTGTTTCAAGAAAGCAACGTCTTCCACCTCTCTTCTCCAAGTAGGCTATTCTTTCCTTGTCCAATTAACTAACTGATTGCTCAATGTTTACAGCCTCATCTAACAAACTGATTTGGTCTTTCAGCTTGTATGACACCCAAAATGATGCAGCACTCATTTGCCTACTTGCATTTGGTGATGAGAGGCCTCACGACCATCTATAGCATTGTGCTTGGCCCCTCAGGAAAGGATTTAGTACTCTGACCAGAAGATCATATTCTTAGGTATAGACAATAGAATAGATTTTTAGGATGTACGCTTTAGGCATGGATAACTGGATGTTGAAATATATAATTAAGTGTAGTCTCATTTATTAGGTAGAACCAAAGTTTCAGAGAATAGACTTAAATTCTAAGTATAATTTCTTGCATGGCATGCTAAAAATGCCTGTTGGTTTTTTTTTTTTTGGTGTTGGCTACTTCAAAATTTTCAAGACAGTAAGAGATAAGATTTCCTAACACTTCTGGAAACTGGGATCTAGTTGATATTTTCAGTTTGGCAGTGAGCCACTGCTGTGAAATCACATTCTTACAAGTAGCACTGCTATATTAAAAAAATGTGTTAGATCTCTCCTAAAATAGTTACAATTGCTATGTAATAGAAGTATTTATTTGCTATGTCTTTCATAATGTTTTATGCTTCAATAAAAATGACATCATACATGCTCAAGTGGCAACACCGTTCCATGAATATGAAATTGAGAAAACCATGAGGTACTACAAAAACCACTATGAAGTTGTGAGACTTGGCATTGCTGCTCTGCTATACGTAATAGGTCATTACATAAAAGCTCTCCCTGCCTTGCTGTTGTAAAACCTGTTTAATGTGGACAAAGTGTACCATTTTATTTACAAATGGATGCAGACTTTAATGTGAAAGTAAGTGAAAGATGTGACTTAGTGAGTAGACCTCGGTCAAATTGTTTCATAATACTCTGAGAAGGGAAATCAACTTAGCTGATGACCTTTAGAAGCTATAACGTCATGTTTGCTTTCTAAATCACATAATGCTGAATATTGTAAATGTTGCCAAGTACTATATATTAAAGTAAAAGAAGTACAGATACGTCTACATTGTACTGCACTGCAGCAGAGAGATAACAGTTAGCTTAAATGAGTTCATTCTAGTACTGGGAACAGCTCAACTGTAGCAAAACATAGCACTGAGCTTTCCTCTAGTTATTACTGTGCAGATGGTAGCATATATACTCTTCTGGGAATTGCAGTGCCAAAAGATAACAGATACTTTCACATGACATTCACTAGAAAACTTCCAGTGGTATTTGGCTGTGGTTAGGCATCCTCTTTTATATGTTGCAGGAAAAATTAGGAACATGACTGCTCTCTTAGCAGCTTAGCACTGACACTGTGCTAAAAATGACCACTGCTGCTAAACTGCTGTCAGAATAAATTGTGTTGGGGCTTTGTTATTCATTCTGGGCCAGAAAGGCTTTGTTACTCTCAAATACTAATTTCACTGTTTAAACTAATCACCAAATACTAATTTCACTATTTAAGCTAATCAATCAGGCTGATTTTTCGTGAAGGGGTCAATAGCAAACAGACATTGAGTGAAAACATTTTTCCTGCTCTTAGGTTTTTCAGTATAGACCTGGGGATAAATAAAGCTGAACCAGTGTACTTGGATCTGGCTCCTCTGCCAACAGAAGCTTCCATGTTGAGTTACTCTTATGCCACATCCATAATGGGTGGGATTTACAGTTTAATTAAATCAAAATAATTAAGCTGAAAAATCATTGTTTAGATTGGACCTTTTACAATTTTTTTTTAACTTCACAGCATTTTCTGCTGCCAATGAGGGTAAAGTAAATTTGCCTTAAGGATATATGTACACAGGAGAAAAACATTTGGACCAAGAAGTTTCCAAATTATAAGAAAATAGAATAATCTTAAGAGACTATATATGACAAAAAATTAGGGTTTTAGTATATGTGAGGAAAAATTCTGTACAATTTGTTATTGAAACCTTAATTAGAAGATTCTGCATAGTGGGTTAGGAAGATACTCTGGTTTTAGTTCTAAGCTGCCTCTGCAGTCAGTAGCTTGAAAGGCTGTTGCACTCTCTTGAGTAACTGTGCAGCAGTGGAAATTGGAAGGATAAGAAGGATGCATCAGTCTGTTCTTCCCTATCGTCTGGTACATGCTGTGCCCTGATCTCCTGATCTGCACAAGGTATTCATTCACTGTGTGCCCTTCACCACCATGTTCATCACATTTCCTACGTTGTGTATTGATCACATTGTGGACCTTGACAGTGGGACTGGTGTGTCACTTAATTCCATTGGCACTGTACTCTACGTGATTAGGGGAAGATGGACAGACTATGTGCTACTATGCACAAATTATAATGGGATTTTAAGGTGTTATTAATTTCTTTCTTTAAAATTAATAATAATAGGAGATACGGGGTGTTTTCATATGCCTATACATTGGCTTTATTTATTTTAACTTTTTTCATCTTGAGGAGTCGTATTTCCTGTTCACTGCACTGCAATGACATTCACTGCAGAGCAATAACATTCCTTCAGATCTTGAAGAGCGTCGTGATTAATTTGTTGAATGAATTCATGTAAACATTCACATTTAAAATTAGTTAGAATTTTGGACATCTCTTTGTGGTAGATCTCGTAGGCAGTAAGATACCTTGTACCACTAATAATTGACTGCTGCTTTGAGCATCTATCTAACTGCAACTTGAGATCAAATATTTTGGTCAAGGAATTCTGTGAGGATACACACAAGACTGTACATCATGGTAGACAGGAGAAGAAAGTTACAGAGCTGCCCTGTTTTGCTTAGTAAATCTGAAGAGGTTCATTCAAAAAATCAGAAAAATGTTGAGGATGACCAAGCTGTCAGATGTTACAAAGCTAATTTAAGTACGTGGTTTGTGTGTTCTGCTAAAACTTTGCATTCAAAGTACAGAGTTCTCTAAACTATTTTTGCATCCTAGGCTGGTCTATAGATATATTTCACTGTTTTCCCAAATTTAATCAATTAAGCCAAACGATATTATCTTGGCAGGTCCTATTCCATTCTCACCTACACCAATGTGGTGTAAAATCAAGTGGCGTGCAGTGGTATACCAAAATTATCGTCTCACTAATTTTATTTTCACTTCCACATTCTGTATTTGAGCAGGGAGAATGATACATAGTCAGGAAGATTAAATAGATTTAGGTTATCTCTTCATATGCTAAGGTTGCCTACTGCCTCTGTTGCAGGAATTCTATGATTTCGTGTCTGAACTGTTTAAAATCACAATAACTTAATACTTTCTCTGGATACTATAGGCAACTATACTAATTATTGATTTTTATTGGATGCCCTTTCCTTCAGTTAATATAATAATTTTGTAATATTATTTGGCCAAAGGACCCCAGAATGCCGGTGGACATGGGAACAGAATGCAATAGTTTGATAAACTTAATAAGTGTAGCACAATGTGAATTTGTAAAATGATGCAGTTCTATGCAGAATTATTAAAATCTGTGTATTACTGAAATCATCACTTGAAGACCTTTCCAAAAGTGCCAGGAACAATATTATATGTGTATTTTTAACCTTTACACAGACAGCAGGAGCACTGTCAACTGAATTTGCATCTCATAGCAGGAACCAACACTACTGCATAATGAAGTATCAGAATAACAATAAGTTACCTTGTCAGATGATTTTTTTTTATTTTTGAACTATATAGAGCAATAATTTCATCATTAACAATTCAGTAGCTACTTAACAGATTTGTTACACAAGATCATTTTTAATTGTGGGGTTTGAGCACATATGTTGATAATCCTGTGCTTATTTTCAATTACCTGAAACATCTCCTATGACAAGGAGAACACACTTTGTGTTAGCCAGTATGTTCATGTTTTTAGTTAAAAAATGCATCCTAAACTTGCAGTATTAAACATTGCTGTTCTTCTGATTTGTTTAATAATTTTCAGATCATGATAAGACACTATATTTGTTAAAATATCCACGTATTTTCTCTACAAAGCTATTCCATAAAAATCTGTATGGGAGAAAGTGTGATTGGACTAAGCTTATATGGGAAGCCAGGTTTGTAGGAAGATGCAATAGATGCTCTTAATATATTGAGATAAGTTTTAAGATAAAGAAAAGATTATGTGCTAAAACAATTACCCAATTTTTGAGTTACAACATTTTAATAAGCAGTACTATTCCAGCTATGAACCATGCAACAGACAGATTGCTTACAAAAATAGAACAAGATTATCAAATAACCTAAAACATGTTTTGCATTTACGGAACTCTTTTTCTCCTGCAAAATTTATTGAAGCTTTAAAAAAGCAAGCCAAACAATTTGCCTTCTCCCACTTCACCCTGAACCAGGAAAGGTTCATCCCGAAGCAGATTTGGTCCAGAATCCAGAGTGTCATGCAAAACAGCTAGCATTCATAATGTCACAGAGATGATACCCATATATCCCAAGAAAAGATTGCTCAATGAACCCATCATATTTGTGAACAAAGAGAAGGCTGTCAGGAAGTGTACGGATTTCACCCAAAAATCATTTAATTTCAACTGATTTCCTATTGACTTTAATAGAATTTGGATTTATTTTCTCTGGGAAGCACAGATGTAGAAAGTCCCAAGCATGAAACTTCTCAGTGAACACATTTTCATATAAGCTATGTGGAACTCGAGCTCCATTTGGAAGGCTAAGTTTATGTCTTTAGTATCACTTATCCTTCTAAACATTATTCCGTATGGTAACCGTGAAACCCCTTCACAGTGTGTGACATGTTGGTATTAATCTGCTAATGTGTGAAATAGTATATTCATATCTAACTGCTTTAGATTCTCTGCTTTTGTTGCTGCTTTTCAAATGCTTGAAAGTATGGTAAAAGGGACAAAAGCTTCAGGTTCAAATAGCTTTAAAATAAATCTATATTTATGCTAAAACATCTATGTTTCCAGTCAAGAAATGTTTGGACTGCTACATACAACTTACTTTGTACTGCCTCTCAGGAGAGAATCATCCTGGGAGCTATTATCCGTGTGACAGAATTGTCTGCGTGTTCTGTACACAGAATAATGCCTGATAGAGATATTTCAGAACTGACAAAATGTATAGGCTGCAAAAGTATGTTGAAAATTATTTATAACTGCTTAAAAAATCTCAGCCTTTTACATGGATTATTTACAAGTATTTCTGAGGGTATGTGATGATCTGGAATGATCACGAATTACATTGAACTTCAGCAAGTATTTTAGGCTTCATTTAATTTCAGCAAGTAATGATTATTAATCATTCATTAAAAGCAATCTGGTAAATTCCCATTGACGACAATGGGAAACCTTTTTACATCCCATTATCATTATTTCTCGAATACAAATCTATATTTTTGATATTGTTTGTGGGTTTTTATCACCAGTTGTGTTCTAAATCAAAAAGCTTCCATATTCAGTGTTAGGAAGAAGTACCTCAGTATATAAAAACATGAATAGACTGTAGTAATGTGTTGATAATTATTTCATCAGTTGTAGATAGGGATACTAAAGCTGAGTAGAGGGCTCTGTAATCAAAAAGGAATAGTATTAAATATGTAAATCATGGACCATGCACTTTGATATTCAAGGTAAAGTGGCATAAAATAAAAGAACAAAGTTGATGCTATATGTATTGTCTATTTATTCATTTGTTTATGATTAATGGATATAGAACAAAGTTTCCTAGTGAAAGATGCTTATGTATCTACACGTAGTGACTCTGAAATCTGTACCTTGAGGACAAAGAAAGGTCGCCAATCTCTCCAACTCCTAGTTCTTTGTCAAAAATGGACACAGTTAATGAGGTTTGTTTGGTACAGCACAAATTCTCAGACACAGATAGAGATCCTTTCAATGGAAACAAATTTGTTTGGCTTTACCAGGTTACTTAGCGATTAATAATAGCCTTGAGATGCAGGTCACAAAGGTCATCGTCCCCGCTTGCCAACACAATCTAAAATGTGCAGCTACTCCGGCTCTGCAGGCTTTGAGGCCCCGGAATGCTATGCATAAAGTAAAACAGGCTATTTTCCAACTTCTTTTTTCATATTAATAAGCAATTTTCAAGAGAAGGGTGGCAAAATGGGGGCCATGCCACTCTAAGTAATTCATTTATTTTGCAATTTAATCTTATGTTGGAAAAAAATTACACTGCTGCAAAAGCATAGCATGGTGATTTTTAAACGTCAGTGTGCTTCATAAGTAACCTTGTATGAAATATTGTATTAGCAGCCTTTAACAGTAAACTGCAACAAAAAATATTTTCAGTTTCAAAAATACCTATGCATCTTTTCTGATCTGTATTTCCTTTTCATTCTATTTCTCTTTTGCAGTTAAAATAAAATGTTTAATTACTTAATACTTTACTTATTTTAATTGATAAAATCTTGAAAGATAGGATGAAACAAATAGATGTTCTAGATTCCAACTTGTATTTAAAAATTATTTCATAGTGTTCATATTTATAAAGCAATTATTGCAAATATTTCACATATTTTGATGAACTAATTTAATGATAATTAAAATATTAAGAGTAAGTCCGAATCACAATCTTAAAAGCACTTTCAGGAGCAATATGATTTTCCATGAGATTATTCATATCAGCAAACTTATCCTTGTGCATATTTTGACATGATTTGACCCGTATCCTCACAGTGTCTTATTTGGTACTCATTGACACAACTGAGACTATTAATGTGGACCTTTCTAAATAATCTGTTTTGCAGGAATATTGAATCATCCAGTTACATGAATAGTATTTTTTTCTTTTTATTTTATCATATATACACATACTAAAAAAATAAAGACTAGAATTGACTCAATTAACTTTTTAACAATCTAAATGCTTGACTGAATATGCTTGGTGTCTTTGGCACACAGGTTAATTTGAACTAGCCATTTTGTAATAACAAAAATTACAAATGTTAATCAAACTAACCTTTTTTAACTGGGTCAAAAAATTCTATACATGTGCACTGTGCACAATAGCACAGAATTTTGTTTCTTATAGAGCATTAATCTACTTTACTGTTTGCATAATTTATGGCAAGCCTGGCTCTGAAAAAAAAAAAGCCATTGAGGAGGAAATCTATGCCCATTTTCTGTTCAAGTTTTCCTCTAAACATTCAGTTGAAATCATGAGTTTTCTCCGTTCTTTGAAACCTGGTATTAGGTGTAGTTCCATATTTCTTTTATGATGAAAGGATTTTCTGCACAGACTCACACATTTAGATGACTGTGTGTTTGCACACCTCTGTCATGTAGTGCTTCATGAAGCAGTTTCATCCCTGGTTCTTGTGGTGGCCTGTACAGCTCCCATCAAGCCAGAGCAGAAATGACATGTGCAAGAAGCCCAGTGCCGTGGAAACTCCTCTTAAGGACAACATATGCATGAAAGGCTCCCATCCAGTTTTCCTCTGTGCCTACTTTCTCAACCTTACAAAGGGCTCAAGGATCCAGGAGTGAATGTCATCTCTTGTCCCATGTCTACTATCCTCTCTTCTTCCATAAAATCTCCCCTGTCTGCAGATCAGGAGGTGTTGCAAGGCACTAGCTGAAACATATGTGAACAACTTTTATTTTGAAATTATTTTAAGGAAAATCTCTATATTGTAATACGTTCCACTTAAAGAAATTCAAAGTAAAAAGGCACTTAAACACAAATAAAAGGACATATATGAATATTATTTTATCAAGCTGTAAGCAATGTGAACTTACATACTGTTCCTACTTTTGATCACTTTAATCCTGTTTCTTAATAGTTATATCCATGTAGTATCCTACTGCTGTGGAACTAGAAAACCAGTAATTTTACATTCCAGTGGTGTCAGTTTACTGCTAATATATAAGACCAGAGCACTGTGAAGCTATGAAAGAGTTAAAGTAAAATAGAACAGTAGCACACAGTTTGTTGTTATAATATAGTTAGCAGACTTAATTTATTACAGGAGTGAACTTCAAGAGTACGCAGACATGAAGGAAAACGAAGACAAAATGAAAGACCTAGAAAAGAAAGAAAAGGAAAAGAAACACCAAGCCCGAAAGATGCATTACCTCCTTAGCACTGAGCAGGTTGGTAGACCTGTCCCTGACAGCTCATGCAAACCACTTGGGCCCCCAGCCTGACAGAGATAAACTAGCAAGCTGAATGGGACATGACTTGTTGAAAAGATATCACAAAGACACTACTTCGAGTTCAATTTAGTGCTTTTCTATAGGCAAGAGCAGGTACCATGACTACTCTGTGACAGTAGCTCATAGAGGCAGCATCAGCACTGCTGGCAGAAAGAGTCCAAGTCAGCAGTTTGATCTGCCACTGTGATAACACAACATGAAGGGCATAACCTCGCTTTAAAAACTCATTTTGACTGGCTTATTGTTGTGTTGTTGCACTTGTCAAGAGCTAACAAGTTATTAAGCTGAGAAGAGATTTCATTTTTTTTCACCTTTTTTAATTGAGCTAATGCTCAGGTTGGTGCAGTGTTCTGCTTGTTTTTAGGATAGATTGTAAATGTGGGTTTTCAGATAAAGCTTGTCTTAGAACTTCCTGAATCAGCTTATTTAGCATGATTTTTTTTCACAGAAAAATGCCTCATAAATTTTAAATATTTATTATTAATTTGTATTGTATCTCTATTACTGGTATATTATTCCAAGCTTCCTTATGCAAGCTGCTTTAAACAGGCACTCTGATATGCCCATAGATATATCTTATATAAAATTGATATGATTGGTAAAGCTTGTGGGTTTGCCGTTTTTCTAGTCCCCTTTCGTGAACTTTCATAAAAAAATAAAAAGATTTTGTCTCCATAAGTGTTTGGTGACTGGTTGTTCTTTGTACGAATATGGAATTAATATGAAATGTTATTATGAACTAAATGCTTGCTTTTCGTAAGTTGTTAATCATAATCTGTGTGTAAGAACTGCTAATCCTAAAGAATGCAGGAAAGATCCCATGACACTTAGTGACAAAATATTTAATCTTCCCTTCTGTTGGGAATCACTTGTGATCTATCCTGTAGATAGAAATGTGGTTTGATTAACGGCTCTCAGTGACGAAAACTCAATGTGTAAATCAAGTTTAAGTAATTTTTTTTTAAAGCCTAGTATAATATAAGTAAAAAATAGCATAAAAAAATTTCCCAGTGGCTATTAGACAAGGAAGCTAGTTAATGACTGAAATTAGCTCACTCTTATTTATTTTTCCACATGTAGATCTAGGATGTTAAGAATAATCTGCACAGTATTTTATATTGTTTTAAACTGTAGAAAATCGGGAATTCTTTTTTTGAAAAGTACAATTTGTGTAAACAAATGCATAAACATTAATATGCTTACCTGGCATACAAAAATTGTGGGGTTAGAGACATTGAGTGACTTGTGGTCTAGTAAGATTTTAGTAAGCTCAGTTCACCGCTAATGATACAAGCTTAGCAAGCTGTAACGCTTTTAAAGGAATGGCGAGTAGTTCCTAATTTCAGCCATCCACCTGGAGAACTGGTAGAGGGCAGCAGTAACTGTTACATTCTGATGATTTTGGGTTACTAATTTTACAGGATTAGAATTAGCTAGCAGTGGTTTTAGCTAGCAGAACAAGAAAATGCTTGGTTCTGCTTGCTAATATTGTTTGTGAATACTGAGACTCAGAGCCTACAGAATTTTTTCTTTATCACAGAACTGAGCTCCAAGAGCCTACTTCTTTTGCAGGTAGTATTTCAAAACATAAATAAGTGTAAATCAATGCAAAACCTACAGAAACCTGAAAAACAGTAAAGATATATTTGAAGTTAACTACTTACTGCAGTCAAAGTCAGAGTATTCCACAGTCAAAGTATTCCACAATTCTACATAGTTGTAGAATATATCTTGCTAAGATACAGAGCAAATTATTTCCATGCAGAATTTACTGGATTGAGGCTCTGTGCCTGACATTTTACTCTCTAAATGTCTGGTCTTCTGATCTGACTACAGCTGCATCTTGCAGTTTTCAAATAATAGTTAATTGGATTACAGAGCAAGAACCATTCATGTCTCAGTAGAAACAGGCAGCAAAAGTCAACACTTTTGAGTGAGTTAAGGAAAACATATCATTTTTAAGCAGGGCACATAGCAAATGAAAAGAGGACATTGATGAGCTAGAATTATTGTAGGGTTAGGCATTACCTAAAGCCCAGTAAGTCATAGAGATGACCTGCTAAAATTTAGTTCTCCTCCCCTTCCTGCCATACGTAACGAGGTGCAGTGACGGAGCTGAGCCCCCTTACGCATCAAGGCTGCAGGTGTTCAGGCAGGTTATATGGACAGCATTGCAAAATCTGTATTTGCATTAATTGTTTCAAATACATCCTGTAGTTTGGAATATTTTTGTTTTAATGCAGGCAAAAAAGGTGAGAAAAGGGTCTTTACTTACTGACAGAAAAGAATTAAGGTGCTGTTGCTCCTCAATTTTTGTAAAGAAAGGCACATCAAGTTTCTTTCTTCTCTGTCTACAAGCTGAAGTCCACAACAACATCTCAGAAGTATGTTTACATATCTATATATCTGTATCTTTATCGATATCTATGTCTATATCTATATACAGGGTGTGCCCATTCCTGATTGCTAACATTGTTTTACTTTCAAGAAGTAAAGCTGAAGAATATGAGTGTCAGAAATGTACAGGGGTGTCTGGTATGGACGTAATAGCATGGCCTATGATTAAGTCAATGTTTTGTCCTTTTCATGATATATCTTGCTATTCAAGAATTTATTTCTTTCATAAACTGCTGCCTTTATAAAGAAAAACCATTTTCTGGTTGCTTACTGCAAGAGATTCCAATGTGAAATAAAGCAAGAAATAAATCCATGAGGTGCAACTTTGGGACTTCCAAACCTAATTCAATTTTATAAATAAGGTTCTCTGTACTTCAGGTTTTAAAATTTTTGTATAACACAATCCTTTTCTTATGTGTTTTTTATCTTATCAGTCTGATAAATTTTGACTTTATGATGAACATAATAACAATTATATATTTAACAAGTCTTTATTAAGAATATTTCTTGTAATTTCCTATTGGTAACACAGTTTGTTTTCATCTTTTTTACCTGTTTTATCATGAACTGAATTGTGATTTCTTATTGAGACATGAAACTTACAATAATTAAGTTTTTCTTATTAGTCCAAAATCACAGTATGCTATTTCCACTACAGTGGTAATGATCCCTTTTTTTTCAATTTGTTATTAATAAATGAACTACTTATTAAATGTGGTTTTCCATTATAAACATGTTTACTTATGCAGATTATTATTCTATATCCCTGTAGTTCATTCTTTCTGTATTAACAACCTTCACTTGACTATAATTGAACAGGTTTTTACTTCTGCTCTTTGTCATATTTTCAAGGCCAACATTTGTAGTAAGGGCCATCCCCTGCCAAGTGCTGACAAATGACCTTTAAAGTCAACAAGGGAGAGAAGCACTGAATATATTCATGGCACTTTGTAGAAACAGGGTTGAAGAGCCCACTTCTGTTGAAATATGTGGTTGCATGATTCCTGTCATTGCTATTTCCAACCTTTCACAAAATTTTGCTGTTGGTCTTTGTCTTACAATGGTGATCAAAGTCAGGAGTATGACAGTCTAAATCCAGAGATCCAGTATCGAGCTAGAATGCAGACCTGTATTGTTTTCAGTATCTGCTGACAGAGCAAGCAGCAGTGCTGAGGTGATTCTGTGAGAGCGAGCAGGTGCACCAGCACCTGCAAGTCCACAGTGGGATGGGAAGCAGAAGCCAGTGGTAACTGAAATACAGAGCAGAAGTGGGATATGTCTTGTAAAGTACTGAGTTCACGAAAAGAGCCCTATGGAAACAGTGTTCCAAGTGCCACAGCTGAAAAGGCCTTCTGCTATCACAGTTTCTCCCGCCACTGAGAAAAGGATTGGAGAATCAGCAGAGCAACAGATCTTTTCCCTTTATAGTTTTTCACTGTATAGCAAACAGTTCTGGGTGAGGTAAAAGAGAATTTAATTATCTTTTCTCCATTTCTTCTGTTTCTAAACAGATAAACACAATTGCTTTTTGTCAGACAAAATAAATGTACAACTAGTCCAGGAAGCCAAATTTCTTTTCATCTGCAAAAGCTTGAGAGCTTTGTCACACAATTGCAGAACATGTTTGTACATCGTTGATAGTGGGATGTTATACATGCATCAGTTAAGCTTATCATTGCTGTGGCTGTTGGTCCTAGTCAAAGCCTCATTTCTAAACCTGGACCTCCTGCTCTGTGATAAATCATGCTGAGAGTAGATCAGCTGGTCCTCTTTTCTGTGGGAGCTTCTGTTCTATCTGAAAGCTTTAACTATTGAGACCTTAAAAAAATTAATCATGCTGTTATGTGTGTATGTCTACTCTAGATTTTTGTATAGTGTCTTCCTTCTGTTAGCCACTGACTAATTAGAAGACCTGATTGAGTGAGACTGAAGATTCCTCTGGCCAAGGATCCTATCTTTGACAGTGGCCAACAGCATGGCCTAGGGAAGAGGAATAAAATGGAGCAATGGGCAATATAATTACTGTCAAGAATATTCTCTCAGTTTCCAGCTAACAGTAGTTGAAGGACTTGTAGTTCTTAGTTGTGCAGCTTTCTATTTTTGTAATATTTAGATTTTCATTTTTTGCCTCCATATTCCTTCAATTCCTGCCTCTCTTAATACCCAGAGAAGGAATAACTTCTCTGTTATTCTCTGTTATAGAGATGGGGAGTGGGTTAAGAGATCTGTCACTAACTAGCTCTCAAGTTGTGCTTCCTTGGAAGCCCAGGTTCAGTCATTCTCTTTGCAGTGTTGTTTTGTTCATGCATGTTCATTTCACAGCTTTGCTGGCTCTGGTGTTCTGTCACAGGAGAATATGCAATTGTGGAGTGCCTTATTCTTTCTCCACAATTTCATCTGGTTCTGGGGATTGCCTCTTCCACTCCAAGCAACACTAAAGTCTATCACTTTTCAGCCCTCTTTAGCAGGGTGACAGTTTTTCCTGATGTCCTTTGGCAGTTTGTGAACAGATAACGCTCATAAGCTCCTGGTAAATCAGAGCTGCAAGGGAAGATCAAAGTCCATGTGTAATAATAGGCCATTTTCATTAGAGAAGCTTTAGAAACTATGACATTCCTGTTAGTAACAAGACATGAGTTCTCTTTTTGGATCATAGTAGTTTAGTTTTCAGTGCCTGCTTGAGCATGTCACCAACACTGTTGAGTCAAGGCTAATGCACGTAGGTATGTGGCTGGTATTGGCCCACATTTATTCCCATTGAAGTAATGCTTTGGAAATGGTTACTAGCAAAGATATTATAGCTGGTGCTATAGAATAAGAAAGTATTTTGAATGGAACTAAGCTTGACTGAGATGATCCTTTCTAGGGAGACATAAACACATGAGAAAGTAACCCTTTAATAGATTAGCACTATAGGAAACATTAAAAAAAAGGCCCAAAACTCCACCTTAAGAATAATGCTCTGTGAGGAGGAAGGAAATGTTTTCTGTGAGTTGCTCTCAAGTGAGTAACAGCAAAAAGTTCTAATGTCAGCAACAAGAACCAAGTTTTTCCATTTTTACTCTCTCTGTGTATCTCCATAAGCAGTTCCACTTTAGGTTAATAGGAACCATTTAGCAAACTTCTCTGGATTCTGCATTAGGGCTTTTGAGTATAAAGGAAGTAAAAACATGCCCCAGTTTTTCATCTTTTGTTTCTAAGACCCGTTTCATTTTGATTTTCTGTAGTTAATGTAGAACTCAAAATATCACTTCTATAAATTGTTTCAGTATTTATTCAGCACTTGTCAGTTCCTAGGCTAAAATATTGTAAATTCAAATTCTATTCAGTGCTAAGGTATTTTTTTATTAAATTTTTCCTGTCAACAGAGATGGCAATTCATAATCATTACACTGACTGCATTTGTCTCCTTTTCACATTACTGGAAATCAGGAGTTAATTCTATTGAAGTTACTGCACTTATTCAGGTCTAAATGTCTAATGTTCTAAGTGAGAATGAAAAAAGGCCACAAAATCCTTCCTGGAGCAGGTTAATGAATATTCAGGAGATGCAACTGATTAATATGTTTCTAACCTAATGTGCTGTCCTGTAAGAACTTGAAAAACAATTGGTCTAAAATGACACTGTTTGACATCCACTCTGTCTCTGGACAGCTGGCAGTTTTATTCTTATAAAGGTGAGGACTCAGTGGATAAAGCCCTAGCCTTTGATCTTCAGATCCACAGTTTAAGAGACAAGGCTGCAAGTTTGGTCATTTGAGCTTAGTCCCGAGTGAACAGTCCACATCACAAAATGATTATACATAATTTGTTACTATTGGCAGTGTCTGTTCAGGAAAGGCCAAGGACTGAGCTAGCATGAAGAATGAATTAGCTCTTACCTTTTACATTTTATTTCCTCCCTCTTTACAGTTGTAATTTTATTATCCTGTCTCTAAAACATTCAGGGGATGAAATTATCATTCATTATAAGTACTAATACTTCCTGAAGATGAACTAAAATAGTCAATTCTTTTTTTATTCTAGGTGCCCCAATCAATGAACATCCCCACCTATCCATGGGTGTTTAATATCCACTCATCACTTCTCTGCCAAGTAGTCAGATGTTTCTGAGTACTTTCCAAAGCTTGTACCATAAAAAATCCTATGTAAATTACAGAGGAGAGAGTGAGCTTCCTTAGTTCTCAGACAGGCTTGCATTTGTATGTGAAGCACTTCACGCTGCAGTGTTCTGTTTTTATAAAATACTACTTCCAAAGGGTTCACAGTTTACATTACATCCTTCTGACAGTACTTGTGACAGGTATGTTTGATCAGCAAGCTTTCTTGGTGTATTCACTTCGCACTGGAAGCCAGATGTATCAGTCTGTTCACAGGTATTCACTCTAGGAAAATCATTTAAATCTTGTGCCTCTTGGGGCACTGTACACACAATCTCAGTTCACTTGGAAGGGATCTCAGTTCGTGTTGCTTAATGTTTCTATCAGAAAGAAGGACAAAGTAAGGTAAACTGAAAGAAGCCAGTAATTGAGTTGTTTCTCATGCTGAAAGACTTTGTACCTGAATGCCAGCTCTAAATTCCAAAAATGACATTTAAGTGATTTGCACACACAATCAAAAATCTCTAGTTCTCTTAAAATCTGAGTCCAGCTCTTGCCCTTTGGGATGACTGATCTTGGGGACACTCAAAACTGAAATTCTGATATTCAACACAGTATCATGGTGATGTAAAAAAGAGGACAAGAGCTGAAAGCCAAAATACATCTCTAAAATCTATCTGGTGCACATACTGCCAAAATAATTCAGTGTCAAAATTTATAACTTCCATAGATTTTCCAGTTTTGCTCCTATTCTTTTCAATCAGACGTTTTTGTTCTCTAAGAAATAGTGGTTATCTCCCTAGGGAGGACAAGTACAGTCAAAGCCAAAACTGAAATGGTAAGCATGGTGATCTTCATGCCCAGAAAAGGGTAACTGTGGTTAGAGGATGGAGGAACCTCTCTCTGCTGACACCATAACCTATCTCCTATGCAAAATCCATGGCTGTGCACCATTTCAGATGTATTTCTTCCCAGTGTCAGTGAACAGAACTACCCTCCCATTCACTCTTCTCTAAAGTCTCAGCCTAGCTCAAGTGAAAGTAAGTGAAAGTATTTCCAACAGAAATCAATAATTTCTCCTTTTGTCCCACCTCCCAGAAAACAAGATATTCACTTCCTATTCCTTAAAGCTAGTCAGTGAATGAACTTTTAAGCTTTATCTGTGGCAGCATTGTAAATTCTGTTTTTCCTGAAGGCTGCCTGTTACAAAATCATTTCAGTTTGTTTGATAACTGGTTAACAGTTCAAAGAAAGGAGAGTTTGCACAAAAAATTCATCTCTTATTAGAAAGAGCTTAACACACAATAAAATATAAAGTTTGAGTGCTGTTTTCTGATTGATCCTATGCAAGCTTAGTGTTTAAAGGTATACCCATGCAGACATGGCAATATTTCTCAGAGCTTCTTCTAAATAGCTTGTTGCTAGCCATGTAACACAAAGCTTGATATTATAGCATAGTGACATTTCTATATCTACTGTGTATTATAGCATTGAGCATTTCAGCTTCAGTCATTTAAACATCCACTAGTTAGAAGGTCCCTGCACTTAAACTGTCTTTTTCAGCATCTGAATTGCATAATCCCTATTTGTGTGGATTTTTTCTAGACAATAAACTTTGTGCTCAATTCCTGTGGGTAGGATTAATGGCAGAGTTTAAAGGACAAGCTGTGTGATCTATCAAAAAGTGTACATGCTGAGATCTTAGAAAAACATGACCACATTTTGTGTATTACTGTCAATTGGGGTGGCAAAAGGGTTGGATTGCTGCAGGGTTAGAAAACTGGTAAGACTGAGTTATGTATTGAATGCTGGCTGTGTGTATGATACAGTAAAAACATTTAAGGAAGAATCTATATTGCAAGGAAATCACAATGCAGTACAACATCAGCGAAATGGTTCACAAAGCCACATTCAGAAACAGTGGACCTCCACTGACATTCTTGGAATAGTTACTGGTATAAATTTGGTTGATGCATAGTAGTCCATCTGGTATTTAACTAAGTTTGTGTGAGCTATGGTCTTGCTCAGGTAATTTTTTTCTCCTGTTACATTAGGAGAAGTACATGCTAAGTAAGAGACAAGTGGGTAAGAAGAGGGAGGTTAGGAATGGCGTGGGAGAAGTCATGGAGATGAAATACCATGCATGTATCAACAGCAAACCTTCCTGTTGATTAAGAAGTGGCACTGATGGTATGCTTGCTTTAATGAGACTTCAAGATGAGTGATGTACATACCAATTCTTTTGTTTTTATACTCTTGGGCAACAGATTAGCATATTAGTAAAGTTCTTTCATTAATGTGCACTGTTTATTCCATATTCAGTGCTTTTGTTTAGTATCTGATACATACTGTTAATTTGAGAGTTGTGTCTGTCCTGCAAGGGACGTGACGAACACAGTACATCCCCCTCTATCTATTGTTTGCTTTGCTTTCAGATTTTCCATTTCAACAATCTTTCAGTAAAGTCGTCATCATTGGGGTTTTTTTCATGTTATGTCACTCTTTTCTACTAATTTCTGACTACCTTTACTAATCAGACAAACATGGTTTTGTTCCCTCATTATTCTTTCCCTTATACAATACTATGACCGTTCATTAAACCTTCCCTTCATTGTTTATTGGTCTCATTGCAGAATGCTTTGTTAAACTTCCTGCCACATTCTGAGTTTTTACTCATTGCCTAATCCTATAGGTTTACTACAGCAAATTGTTTAATAAATCTGTCAGAACATATGTCTGTGAGAGAATACTCACGTGTAAGCACAATCCAACAGACATAAGGCACAAGGAAAAGCAATGAAATATTACGTTTTTTGGTTGCACTTATGCATTTTTGAGGAGTAAAACAATTCTCTATTTAGCAATTATTTCCTTGACAAAAGAAATCTCTGTATTATTTCCACCCCTACCTGTTAGAGTTTCTCCCATCTTCTGATATGTTGTTGCAGGTAACTTGTGGTGTTACAAATTCAAAGATTCTAAATGGTGTAATTACAAGGATTTTTCTCAATCCAGTTAGAAAAAGAGTGAATCTCAAGCAGATTTTTTGTACAAAGCTATTCTTTTCCATTATGACAATGGCAGTGGATGGCATTTTAATTTTAACAATATAAGTAATATCACATATGTAGGTATGTGTTTTAAGGCTCTGAAAACTTCTCACAAGATAAATAATTTTAGCCTCAAAATAGCTCTGTAAAGGAAGAAAATACTGTCTGTGTGTTTACAGGCAATTATTGAGACACAGAAGAATAAATTCACCTTCAGAGATTATTTTTCAGACTAAACTCTTTAATTCCCACTTACACAAGGTGGTTATAGAAACAGGCTTCTTCTCAGAGATTCTTATAATTTGTATATTATCCCATATTCAGCCTAGCGCTTCTTAAAGAGAAAATTATAACAGTAATGGAATTTCCATTCCTATTTTTAAAATAAAGCCACTCAGGAATTAAGTTGTATTTTTCGGCTTGTTTTGAAATCAGAAGTCAAATGAGAAGACAGTAAAAGAACTTTGAATGTGCTGTCTCTGTGTTGTGTCTTCATCGTTAGAGTGTTGTTTCCCATGCCATCACTCAGTCATTCAAGTTATTATTCCTGATCTAGTCAAGTCATCAAGAGCCTGCATTAGAATTAGATTTGACAGAGTAAGCCTCAGTCAGAGAGGCAATCAATGAAAGGTGGATGCATTTTTGGGATGCCTCTGCATCTGCTGGGCTGCTGTGTTTTGCATATTGCGCCACAATGATTCATGCAGTAAACTATGATTATGTTTCTCTTTTGTCCTGGTGCCTAAATGCCCAAGCAGTTGGTACCTGTTTGGAGACTCAATTACAGGGCTGTTTCCTGCAATTGAACTTAGTGCCTTGCAGGTTTAGAGGTTGGTTTTATGGTCTGTGGCCAGGATACTGGACTTGAATATTTCCTTAACACCTCATTGTATAGTCCATAAAATTGCTGCCTGGTTTACTTATACAAGTGCATTTAAACTGTGATTGCACTATTATTTCGATATCAAGCAAACATTTCGCAGATGAAAAGAACTGAACCAAGCTTTACAGTCTGAAAGCATAATAACAATAATTAATGCTTCTATTACTCTGTTTAAACAGAATATATATTAAGCAGAAGACAGGTAATTAATCCCACTTGAAAGAAAATACACTACTCATCACTCATTTATGAATTCTTCAGTCTCTCCATAAAAGCAGTATCTCAAAGAAAGGTAAAATACCTTAGGTGCAAAAACAGGCTAGGTCCTCCAGTTCTTATTTAGGTGAAATTCCTGAGAGTGTATTTTTTAGGGATTAGAGGATCAGGCCTGAGGAGCAGCATTAGCTCAGTGAGAACTGAACCTATATTTATAAAGCTGGGTGACATTTTTCCTATTGTCAGGCATGGTAAAGAAGTTTTATCTCAAACCAGAATGTTAAACCATGCTATGGTGTTTTTCCAACATCTGCATAAGCTTGACAATGTATTTCTTAATTGTTAACACAAAAATCTGTTCACATTAGTTAAAAAATTGCAGATTGTTGCTAGTAGAATACATTCTATTGCAGCTTAAATATTTTGATGTTTTGCATTTGAGTTCATGGACATAGTTTTATTATACTTGTTGCTAGAACAGTATTTACAGACTTTTTATAGTTGTTCTTTCTACAATAAATCTCATATTAAATACTGTCCATTTATTTTCACTAAATATGAAATATTCTGACAGTCTGTAAAAAGCTAGTTATTTAGAAGTTTAAAATTCCTTTTCTTTTCTAGACATGTTTGCAGCATTATATAAGCACTTACTTCCTTGTGAATCATTAATGTTTTAAGGTATTTCTTTTCCCTCCTAGAAGAACTATATCTGGGGATTAACAGGATTGTTCACTGGAATTCATGTGGAAGCATAACTGCAGTAGCTGAGAAATGATCATGTTTCCTTTTAGTTCTCAGCAAGAGTAATTGAATGTTGAATATCTTACTAAACGCTGGACTGTGACAGTGTGTTAACACTCCAACTATCTCCTAACAGCAGGGCAATTATTTGCTGAGTGGGATTTTTATAAATCCCCTGGCAGTAGTATGTCCTGATAATTATGATGAAGTGCACTGGTCAGTGTTGATTCAGCAATCCCATCTCTAGCAAATATTTCATTCACAGCTCTCCTTCATGCTTTTACTTTTATGGCTTTTAAAGATCTCTTACCTCTCCTCTCAGCTTGCTTAGGTTTTTTTACGAATTACAATGGAGGAAGAAAGGATTTTCAAGTTAAGTCCCTATTTTGTTGAAGTCTTTTCCTTCTCATTTAGCTCCTCATTAAAAGACCAGAGTGAGAAAGTAGCACTTTGTTTAGGTTCTTACTGTGACAACCTCTTGCACAAGCTTCCTCCCCTCAAAGCTGTTTTTTTCAAGATTAAATGACTGTTAAATGAAACATTTATATTCGTGATATATGTTGATTATTTCAGTCTTTCAGAGCAGATATGAAAAAGTAATTAAAGTAGAGCATATCTTCATTATTGCTTAGTTAAATTACAGTAAAAATATGTAAATATATCAGAATACACTTTCTATTGACTTAATGCTTACAATTCATCTTCAGCTCAACTTTGTCAGTTTTAATTTTACTTGTATGCAATTATTTCCAGCATGGTAGTTATGCTGTACCTTAGAACATATTTGGTTTGCAATTTTTTACATAGACTTTAAAAGCTCTGCCAAGAAGTAGAAAAGAAGACTAAGAAATAATTAATTTATAAATAAAAATTGCAGAATCTAAACTGCTCAGTGTTTATTATGCCCCTTGGGGTCACCCATCTTTTCCGAGGAACTGTCCAGCATAATCAGCACAGCCTTGTCTTTCCCTTTCTACCTGCTCCTTTTTCTTTCCTTTCTTCCTTCCTTCTTTCTATCTCTTTTGCTGCTGCCTTACTTCACAGTTTAGCTTTCAAGGCAACTTCTTAATAATTTTTTCTTTTATTCTGAAAAAAAATTAATTTAGACAGAAAGTTAACTCTTTCTCTCTGTATGGACATGATAAACAGGAAGAGACAAAAATGGATATTCTTTAGCATTGAGTACATACAGCGTTAGTAGTGGAAGCAATTCAGACAATAAAAAACCCCAAATATTTCTTTGCTAATGTTCATTAAATTAACATTTGTTTCCTTATGATTTTTTCTTTCTTTATATATAACCATTAATTATAAAGATAAGAAAATGATTGGGAGGAAACAAAATGATAGAGTGTTAGAAATGCAAAATGATTCAAAATATTAATGTAATGCTAAGGATGACTGGGTAACAAATGGTACATTTGCCAGTATGCTTGACCTGACACAATTAATATTCCAGGTCATGCTTCGATTTCCATGATGGAAGGTCTGAGGCAGAGAATTCTAGGGAAAAATATATCTATTGTATAACTCATTTCTCTCTTTCTCTTTTTTTTTCCGATTTTTTTTTTTTTTTAATTTTCCCTGATGTGTCAGAACCATAGTCTTAAAAAAAATGTATCTCTGCTTTCACACCTCATTTGCCATATTCACCACTGGGCCACTGTTCACCAGAAGGGCCTGATGTAAGGAGGTCAGTAAGAAGCTATTAGCAGAGTCCCCTCCTGAGATTTCTTTGGTCTTATTGAGGTGGAAGTTAGCATGACAGTACTGCAAATAACCCAGTTGTAAGTTTTTTAACAGTTAGCACAGATTTCCCCATAGTGTTTGTCACTTTAGAAAATTGTTCCTGGAAATGAAGTCCTGAAAGCTGGCTTTGACAGAGTCCCTTCTCAGTGTTGAAGAGCACAGGTACAAAAAACCGTGTCATTCTTCCTGCAGAGCAGAGGTACTTCTTGTAATCTATATGATATTTTGGAGTGTTACACATTTTCTTATGGACTAAAATATTGACACCATAGTGTGGGGTAATATCTAAGACAGATACTTTTTTACCATTGAAAAAGCAGTATCAAGTACAATGGTTTTGTAGTTGAGAGAATATTGTATTAAAATAGAGAAAGATGAAGTAATGCTTTTAATACATTGTACTTGTCTCAAGAAGATATGCAAAATTATTAAGTACCAAAGGCTTTGATCCCCCAAATTCTTAGTTTTCTGTAGACTGCCAGCTCCCTGCAGAAGACAGAGTGAATAGGGTATTCATCACCACACTGCACGGTGCAAGAAAGTCCAAAAACAAGACTAAAATTTGTAGAGATATTTTTAAAAAAGAGTGGAAGCAGTTTTTCCAGAGATTGATCTGAACTGGAAAGTAGAATCAAACTCATCCCCTTGTCTCTCCTACCAAACTTTACCAATTTTAAATCTAGGCCTAACCTTACCACAAACCTTGGGGAATTTAGAATAAATTAGTATTAATTTTATCTGTCTAGATACTAACTCTGTTGATTGCTCTGCTAAGTGTCTTGTTGAATACTTGAACATATGTAATTAAAATGTAAAGTAATTAACAAGGATTGCTTGAAAAATCATTATTTAGATATGCACTTTGTAATCAATTTTGACCCAGATCTTACAAAGAGTTTCAACTGTAGAAGAAGCAAAAGCTTTTGAAGTGTCCAGCTGGTCTCCCTAAACTCCAAATCAGTTTTTATAGTTGATATAATATCTGTATGCATTTAACCTGAAAGTATGTAAAAAAAGAGCAACAAAAGATGACTCTTTGTTAAGATACCTTTTCAGCAATAATAATTCAAAAGACACTGAATCAATGGATTTCCACATCTATTATAGCTATTTTTGGTTTCATAACAGTGCTAAAAGCCAATTCTGTAAGTGCTGTTGGAGGTACTTGGTAGCATTTCACTGGGTTTGAACCCTTTATGAACTATAGTTTTTTATTACTGCCAAACATTTAATCAAAGAACCACAAAGTAGAATATATACAGTATTTTAATAGAGGTTGCAAAATGCAGTTTCAGAAAGCCATTTTACTCATGGAGACACTTATATTATCTCTCAGTGTGACTAGAAGAAGTGCCCGGATAGTACATTAATTTAAAGTTATTCTTGAATTTAATTCTTCAGAGGAAAAACATTTAAATTATTTCAGATATTGTATTTTTCCACTTTGGAGAAAGAAAACCCAAACCTCAAACCTCTGCTATGTAGATTGAAAGAATCTAATATTTTAATTTTTTTTTCATTAACAAAAATGAAAATATTTCCTCCTCAATTTCCTCTACAGCATTCTTTTAATTTTTTTTTTCTTTTAAGAAAAGGCTTAAAAGGGGTGTAAATTCTGGGCAGATACAGCCCTGATCAGGATTTGCTACTGGTCAACAAATCCATGCCTGTCAACTTTAGAGAGTTGTTCTTATGACTTTGTGGTTTTTTCTGGATGACTCTGATTCTCAATGATGTGCATGAAGATGTTTTTCTTCTGGAAAACGTTTAAATTTTCAGTGCCATTGGCACTTTCTATAAAAATACGTGTTTCACAGACATACCATGAGAGTAGTATCTCTCCCCCTAGCTGGGAACCTCTGCACATCTGTGGCAAGGCTAGAACACAATCTCCACAGCTGAATGTGGGTGGTGTAGGAAGGGGTGGAAAGATGAAGCAGCAATACAATGAGCAGTTCAGTGAAATATGTAAAAAAGGTAGTTGCAGGCTATTACTCTTCTGTTTACTGTCATCAACATAGTGAAGGCAAAAAATTAATTGGTCAGAGTGTAGGCAGATCCAAAGGCTGTGGTAGGACTAATGAGTTAAGAGATACAACGACCATGGCATAGAGATTTTGTGTGTCTCCAGCAAGGGATGTAATTTGCATGAATTTAATGTATTCCATTTTTACGTCATTTATTTGTATTGGCTGCAGCATTTTATATTTGTGAGAACTTGTGTGACTGGTATATGGTGTAAATGCGTTCAATAATTGTGGGAGAGCGCATTAAATTCCAAGACAACATATGGAACTTGTCTTTATGTAGCACTTACAGGTCACAAGTGTTCTCAAGCAAAACTCTACTGGGCTGATATGAAAATTGCAATATAACAGTGCAGGAAATACTACAAAAATAATATCAGCATGAGGAGAATCTGTAACATTATGAGATGTTCATGTGAGTAAGAGTCAGGCTTGCAGAACGAAAGATTAAGTTGCAGCTGGACTTCACAGATCATAGAGATGGGCCTGGAATTTCACATTCACTCCAGTGATTCTGCTTGCCTGCTGTTTGAAGCATGGATCCCTGCCATTCTAATTTGGCACCCTGAAGAGCTGAAGGAACAACCAGAGGCTGTTTGGCATACATATGTTTCTACCACTTACCTTTCTATTAATGTCCTCTTTCCCATTGTACATTTACACCATTAGTGAAACAGTTTGTATGGTTTGCACTAAGAGGGGAACATATAACAGAGGACCAAAATAAATTGTCATTAGACCCATATCACTTAGAGAGTTGAAGGATGTAGTCCATAAACTTTTGAATTGCCCAACAACATTTTGACTAAGCTACCATCTCTGAATACTTTTGTCTATTAGACACTGTTTTATATGTGCCTTACTTAATTGTTTTGACTCAAGAAACTGGAACTTCCCAGTAGGATATGTTAATGAAAAATGCATTAAGAGCTAATTGGGGAATGTTCAATCCTCTCAGCCCCAAGAGTTTATTGCTTTACGAGGAGGCTGACACCCTACATAGTTTTCTCATGGGTCCTCAGTAGTGTTCCAAGGAACAATACAAGATTTTAAACATTTACTCTTTTCCTTAACTTTCCCTGTGTCTTGAAACTGATTTCTTTTCCTACTACTTTTATTCAAGGTTTATTAGTAGTTAGAATTATGATAGAAGCAAAGGACAATGTATTTTAACTGAGCAAGTCTACTTTAAAAGTTTTAGTATACCATTGTAGAAAATATAATTATATTTAAAGCAAGTCAGTATCTTTAAATTAATTGTTGTGAATTTTAATCATATGCTATCTATTTTTAGTGGCTTTGTGCAATATGGAAAAGGAATTTTCATATTTAACAGTTCATAATTAATTCAGTAAACTCGCATATGTCTATTTGGGAATTGTTTATATACAGCTGATAAAATCCCTACATATATAGGTATGATTTGGTAACAGTCTGTCACATAATTGTGACTGGCCAGATATTCACAGATTGTTAATGATGTAGGTTACTAGAACAGAATTTGAAATGTGTGTTTTACATTAGTAATTGCTGTATTATATTACACTTGTGATACAATTAGTAATGTTTAAAAAAAAAGAAAATATTAAATTCAGTGACAAATGAACCTTTCAATTTTAGTCACAATTTAGAAATCATTGTGCTAATTTTTTGTTTTTCACGTGTTTTATGCTATTAAGACTAAACACATTGTAATAATTTATTAATTATTATTTATAGAGTTAATATTCAGGAATTTATTGTGGGTATTTTATTGGAAAAAAAAGCAATTGCCGGGTTTTGGTATTCCATAAATTCTCTTTATTTCTCCTTAACTAATGACTTTTACTTTTAAAAGTGCTGCAGATGCCACTGTCTGACTTTGTTTCTAGTGTATGTAGAAATTTAAATGAGTTGAAGTCAAAGATAATCCCATCTTCTGCTCAGATTCCAGGCATCTACAATTCGCCATTCAGAAAATCCCCAGATCCGATGGAACTGCTGCTACGGAAGTCAAAGCCACTGAGCCACAGAAAGCAGCAAGTGAAGAGTCCCTTTCCCTATGAGCTCTATGACTGGCCAACTTGTAAAAAGCCTCCAGCTTTCGTCACAGAACTGCCTCTGCTACCTACTGACAGACAGAAACCTCAGGTAACATTTTCCAGTGGCTCTGAGGCAGCTTTTGCTCACATCTTTTATCATAGATTACCACAGAATATCTTGAGTTGGATCACCAGGCCTGAAAATCCATTTGTGGATTTAAAAAAAAATTATAAATCTAATGCTTGCATTTAAGATATGAACTCTTTGACACAGACTTGACTTAGAGAAAAAGAAATATAGGTGTTACATAAAAACAGGGAAATATGATTCTTTATATGTTGTTTTTGTCCTTTGGGGAAAAAAGTGTAATTTATGATATTTCAAAGGTATGGCCTGATATAATTGAATATCAACATTATGATTCATTAGAGCTAGAACTCTTAATTTCCAATCTTAAATCATTAAATAAAAGGAGAAATGAAAGGTGATAGGACAAATTAAGTGGTCGTGTTAACTTTTCTCTCAGTTTGCAGTTGTTTTCCATATGAAGACTGAGGTATTCTCTCAGTTCAGAATACTTCCTGCTCTCTTGTGTCCACTATGTGTGTGCTAGCTTTAATTGCAAAGATTTCTACATGTTGTGCTCCATCATAGTGAAGTTGCCCAGCTTCCATTCTTATCCATCATGGCCTCAATTTCAATTTCATTTGATGTCACTACATGTTGCAAGGAGATTTTTTTCTTTTTTGTAAAGTAATGGACATCTGTGAGGTAATGCATCAAAGTGAATGTCTCACAAGATGGCAGAACAGCTTTTGCCACTTTATTATCAAAACCTGATGGGAATGTAAACAATATATACAGCAGAAAAACTTCTAAGACCTTTGTGTTCCACACTTGATGAGAGTACGATGACATGTAGCTTTTGCCAGTCCGTGCCTGATAACCTTCACTTTTGGGGTAGAAATACTCTATCTTGCCCTCTATTCTGAAGAATTTTCCAGTTTGCCCAATACACTGAATCTTCTGTTTAGCTCACACACACTTTCCATCTGGTTTCACTTCAAGTGACACAACATCTTCAGAACCTCTAACACTTTTCCTTTTTGTACTCCATTCTATATTTAAATTTCCTCATCTGTATGTTGCTTAGAAAGACAATGCTTACAAATGAGTCCTTCTTACTAACTTTGAGTGAAGCTATCACCTGTCTGCAGAAATGTAACAACTTGAGCAATAAGCAATGTATGCATATCTTTAATGGTGTTTTACTCCTCTGAATCAATATTGCTCTCTACAACTCTCTGCAAGGAGGTTGCAGTCACGTGGGAGTTGGTCTCTTTTCCCAGGCAACCAGTGACAGGACAAGAGGACATAACATCAAACTGTGCCAGGGAAGGTTCAGGTTGGACATAGGAAGGATTTTTTCACTGAAAGGGTGGTCAGGCATTGGAACAGGCTGCCCAGGGAGCTGGTGGAGTCACCATCCCTGGAAATGTTCAAGAAATGATTGCACATGGCATTTAGTGCTATGGTTTAGTTGACGAGGTTGTGTCTGGTCAAAGATTGGGCTCAGTGATCTTGGAGGTCTTTCCCAACCTTTATGATTCTGTGATTCTAAGAAGGTGCAGGCCTGTGAGAACACCTCTGGAGAAACAGAGGTGAGCCCACTGCTTCTAGCAGTAAGAATCAACTTCAGGGCTGTTCTCCACATTTGTCCTTCCCTCCTTGTATTCCCTGTACCTTGACTGCTTGAGCTCCTTCATTGAACGACCTCATTGACTCACGTAAGAATTGAGACAAAGTGTGAGCCAACAAGCAGTTTGGGTGATCAGGGAGTTTTGAGTTGACAGAAACATGACATTATAGCTTTACCTTCTGGGACCAAGGGGGCTGTGACAGTCCTTGAGCAGGATGTGACTGGTTGCATTTGTCTCTCAGGAGACAAGAAAGATTTTGCCTTGTGGACATGGCAAGGTCCATGGTGCAGGGATCAGGCTTTTAAATAAGGAACTCACAGTTCTTCCATTGTTAAGGTGCTCTTGCAAAACTGCTTTACTGTACACGAAGTATCTTACAAGCTTCTGCTTGGATTTGGAATATTTTATAGACCTTTCTAAGTTCAGACGCAAGCACAGCAGTTATGCACAGATAGCCTTTTAGAACAAACCAGAAGAGTTCTGTTTATTTTCTGCACCTCAAAGAGGGAATTTACTATATAATACTTTAATCCTTTCAGCACCCTGGGATGTACACTGTGGGGTAAATTTTCAAAGCACAGCGCGTGGATTTAGCTGCCCGACTCTTATTGATGTTAATGGGAGTCACACGGCTAAATCCCTGCACAACACTTTGACAATTTAGGGTTGTATGTCTAAGAAAAGGACACTGGTTTGAGCTGATGAAACAGCTGGAAATGAAAATCCATCAGAACACATCATCCTGAAAGTTGTCTGGTGGGACAAAGAAATTTAATTACTAGATATACTTGTGTCCTAGTTCTTTGTGGTAACACTTTTTGGCACCAAGCTTCTTTTTCTAATATCTGTCTGGCTCACTGTGAGCCACTTGTTACTTTCCTTCAGGTATCTAAAATTTTTATTGCCCATATGTTTGGATATTTTACATGAGGATGTCAATTATATATGTTAAAAAGAAAAAAACTAACTATTTTTCAGTTTTCTCTTAGAGAAATTGGTATTTAGTGTTTAATAGATAAGCTCTGTGTGTGTAAGAGAGTGTATTTAAAAGAAAGGTTTTAATGATGCTTATACATAGTTAGATCTATCATTTTTATTACTGAGTTAACTAGAATTACAGTTTGATAGAAACATGGATAATGCTAAAATTAGTCATCTATTCATTAAAAGGCATTAATAACAGAATGCACATTACCATTTAGATTTTTTGCATGCAGTTATCTGTTGTGGAATGGGAACAGTGAAGAATGCATAATTTCATGCAGATCATATTTTGTATCATGAGTTTCTGATATTATGGTAGAGTACCAAGAATGCTGATCTGCTAACCTTTATTTGGCAAACCATTTGGTATTAAGAAAATATATGCTACTCAGTACAAATTCTGAATCAACCATAGAGCTGTGTGAGTCAGGGTACAAACAGTTGGTTGACTCCTTCCCCTCCTTTCCTAGCCTGGCCTCCCCAGAAAGATTTCCATTTTGAAGCAGGATGCCTGAAATGCTTGCAACCATTGTCAATTTGAAAACATTCTTAAGCATCTTAAACCACAGTTTCCACCAGTCTTAATCTTGTAAAATGGAAATAGACACATGGATTTTTTAGATGTCTTCATTCAAGAGACATTCCTGAGGTCCCTATTACTAAGTAAATTTCTTCAAATATATGATTCAGAGGAATGGAAAAATCTTCAGGGAATGTTTAGAATTATCTCAGTATTCTGATATATATACCCTGATTTCATTAGTGATGACATAGCCTTGTTTTGAGGGACCTTTGCTTAGTTACATCCCTTCCCCCCTCCTTCTACTAGTAGTTGTAATTTTATTTGAACTACAGACTGGGGATTTTTTATGTATCTAACTCTTAGTTAGGTCTCAGAAATTAAAGATGGAGAAGGCCCCTTTCTCAGATATCTGATTTGGCCCTTATTTTGGAGGAATATGAGTCAATATTTTTCAGTGAAGAAAAAACACAATATTCTGAAAGACTGCTTTTAAAAGCAAACATATTTATCTTGGTATTATTTCGTAATAGTACTTTTCTATTTTCTTCCTCCATATATCCACTTATTGCAAACATCTTGTAACAGCATAGTCACTTTTTTATTAAAAATTTCAAACTTTCTGATGACTTGATCATCAGGTTATGTATTACTAGAACACTGTTGACTAGTTTTAATGACCTGTTCTAATACTGATTGTTTTCTCATTGGTGGTAACACTTTTCATTCTGTTTTTGAAGATTTTTGTGTTCTTTTTAAATGAACATGTTTTTTTACTCAGGCTTAGAAAACAGAAGCAAGAAAATACCTTCAGGAAGTGTAAATATTATGCTTATTTGCTTACTGGGACCTTTAAAAAGATCTCCAAACCTTGGTGCTGTGCCTTTAAAAAGTAAAGTTCCAATAAAAATCCATTAACTACTTTCAAATACAGCAATCCTCCTGTCCAGCTGTGAAAAGTACTAGATGATACTTATTTGCCATTTGTGTTATTTACGGTCCATGACTTTTATGGTAACTGGTTCCTATTATTGGTTTCTATTAATGTAAAACATAAGTGAACATAAATGAGGCGTGAATCATTTCTTTTTATTAGCCCCACAGTCTTCACTCAGTGCTTGCAGTAACTCCAGCTGTGACTTGTTAGTGATAACCTATTTAAAGAAGGATATCTTTAAGAAGAAAGGCTGTGATTAGGATTCTTTGTCTGTTCGTAGTTTCAAAAGGTTTCACTAGTTCATTGCAAGATCAACAACGAGGAAAATAAAAATTAATTAGTAATACTTCTAAGTCCAGGGCTGCCATTAAACTGTCCTGAGTGGCACATGGCTCTAATTATATTCCAGGTAAGTTCTTAAGGGTTAGTACTAAAAGTGAGGCGTATAAGATATGTCACTTCAGGAGCGCGGGAGAGGACTTCCTGCTGCTATTCATCCATGTTGTTAAATGGTAGCTACTGATACAATCAGTTACTAAACAATATACTCTGGAAAAAAAAAAGACTTGTATTTTTAAGCATAACAAAGTTAATGTGAAATCAGACTTTCCAAAAATGGACTGTATGCCTATACTACTGAAGTCATGAGTTTGAACTGTGTTACAAGAATTGTATCTTAAGTCAGGCGTTAAGTGCCGTTCCAGGTAGCTTTATAGTTACATTGAAAAGAGCATGTTCTCTAAGGTTTGTTCTATGCAAAGTAAAATACTTAAGTTTTCTGCTTAAGCAAAATTTAGATATAATTCATACTTGTTTTTTATTTCACCAATATTGTTTTCTAATGAAAAGTTAAGTTTTCCTATTCAGTTCTAACAATATATTTTTTAAAATACTAAGTATTTATTAGTAGTTAAATAAATTTAGTGTGCACATTTCTCACTTTCTTTGAAACCTTAGGGATTGTTATCAGCCTTTATGTTGTTTGTAAGTCTCTACCAAAACGAGCTACTTAATTTATTTTGGAAGAAGAGTCTTGCTACACTTCTCAAACATCCTGTGTCCTGTTTCATCAGTGATGTGCCATGAATAAAAGAGGGAAAGAAAAGGACTGTAACCCCAAAATAAAACTCTTGTATTATCCAACACCTCCCAGGGGCCTTTCCGCGATCCTGCTGAAGTGTTGTGGCAGCGCTACAAGCCTTTGGAGCCAACCCTGCGAGTGGCAGAATCCAGCAACTCACCACCGGCCAAGGCCAGAGAGGAAGTCAGAAGAGAGGAATGGAGAAATCCCATACATGACAATGAGTAAGTTTTTTGGTTTTTCTTATATTGTTACGAGAGTGTTTTCTTTATTCCATTGCTTTCAGAAACCTTTCGTGCCTGACAAAATGAAGTGTCAAACCTGACAGCTTCCTAGAATACATTTTATGAATATACTTCTAAGTTTTGTGTCCTTAGATTATAAACTGCTCAGGGCAGAGACCCTATCTTGTAATTGCGTGACATGTGCCATCCATGTCTATGAATCTGTAGAAGAACATGTAATGATAATAATATGTGATGCAACAGATGGCTTTAATGGGAAATAGGAAAACAAATGCAAATTCTGTCTTGCCACACGCACTTTGCCAAGGAAAAAATACTGTTTCAGTCTTCACACTCTGGGACTTTACTGGTTATGGGAGGAAAAAATGGTGTTATGTGCCAGTGAGACTTGTTTTCTCCCCCAGAAGAGTACCACAGCTCACTTGGAAGCAGAGAGAGCATATGTTGCACGTTAGAACATGATACAAAAACTGGAATCATCTTTGAAACAGTTTGATTTCCTAAGCCATAGCATCTGTAATAGAGTCAGACAGGCCAGTTCTTTTCCATAAAATCTCGAATACAGGCATCCCAAAAGATTAAGGCTTCTGTCCCAAAAGATTTAAGACTATTGCCAAAAAATTTCCTTTTTTGTTTGTTTTTTTTAACACAATGGACTGTTAAACACTGTTTTATCCAATCAATAAAAGCCTGCCAAGTCACCTCCTCTGGCTTTGTTGTTAACTAGAAAAAGAATTATGTTTTGTCGACCTTTTCCTTGAATTCACTGCTCTTGGCACTCCTTTGGCCCTTCAACACCAGAATTCAGGACAGAATGGAATCACTTTTCCTCATGAGCAGCCTGTGATCCACTGGTTCACTGGCACATGATGTTTTGCTATCTTTGATCTGTTTCATGCTTTTTTATCAGCTCCATACTGCTATGTGTCAGCTTCAGGATTGCGACAAGAGTGCCAGAATCAATTGTGTTTACGTGGTTTAGCTTCTATGCTTTTATTGTTGGACCATTTTCCCCAATTTAATAGTAATAGTGTCTTTGAATGAAAATTCCATTCAAAACCAGCTTGGAAATTAAAAAAATATTTTAGTTAGACTACTTTTTCACTTTTGGACAGTGTTTTTGGTGGTCTTTTTTTTTTTAAATTTAGTGAGATAAAGCACTTTTTATTCTTTCATACAAAAATCACAACTGAATTCACTTACAAGTACAAATATACTTCCCTTTTCTATTATTGTCTGTATTCTTTCATGTATCGGTGTGAGGAGGAAGCAGCTTAACTTTCCCTTCTCAGCTTAAATTTGTGCTTTTTTTCTTTTCATTTTTTTATCTAACTTCTCCTGGTGACATTTAAAAGAACCCCTATCACTAGCTAGTAATTAATATTCTACCTCTCATTTAAAGGGTTTTCTTCACTGAATTAGTGGTGATTGATGCATTCCAGCTGAGGATAGATGATGTCCTTCATTTATAGGCATGACTACATTGCACAGTCTTTATTTGATGAAGTTTACCCCAGACGTCACTGTGTCAACAGTTCCAGAAGGTCAGACCTTGTAATTAATATTTCACTGATTCTTCAGTGAGAGAATTGTGAAGATTTGGTCTTTTACAGTTTAAATTTGGAGCCTCCAATGTTGTTAGGTATTATTTGATATGGAGTCTTTATTTAACTTATGGATAAGGAAGCATTTAGTGCCATCTTTAATGCACGGAAGCAATGTCCTAACAATCAATGATTCTCAGCTTCATGCACACTAAATGCAGAGTGTATTATACATTTTCAGGCTGTGATCATTCCATTTGTGCTTCTTATTCAACCAACCATGCAAGGGTCACATCTGTAACCTTGAAAAGGTGATGACAGAGCTGCAGGTCATCACCAGGACCAATGCTCACTAGTAATGCTGCAGCTGCTGTGTGGGATGTTGGTCTCCAGGGAGGAGCCAGCAAAGGGTTACTCAGATTCTACAGTAGCTTTTTCTCAGCAGTGTCTATTATGAATTGACAAATTTCTGTTTCTTGCTATGTAATTGTGTACTTTGGGACTTTATTTCTTCCTGGTGGTGCTTCCTATGCTGATTATTCTTCTGTTTTAGAAAATAAGGAGAGAATGAGCAGCAGAAGTATGTGGCATTTGTTGAGAAAGCTTGTGTTTGCAAGCTCTTGAGTTTGCATACTCGATATGTTTATTTTCAGAGTGAGTATTGTGTGGGCTCTCTTAAGACAGAAAGATTGTTGGCGTGTACCTGAAATTTTCAACAACATTTAGAATTCCCACACACCTCTAATTATCAGGATTCTTTAAAGTGGTTTACAGGATGATAGGATGAGTGTTGCAAGCTCTGAGAAAGTTCTTGCTTTTGATAAAATGCAGAAAAAATTTGGAAAAGCTGTGAGAGTTTGAGGCAGGCAGAGAATCAAACCAAAAGAGAATACTTTATCAGAATCAAAGCGATTGCTGGAATTTCCTATTCTGTAATGAAAGAGCAACTGGGTAATCCAGCCTAATAAGAACGATTCCTTTTTCTGATGTAATTGAAGCTGTTACTACCTTATTGTGCTATTTTTCATACAAATGAAGTGATTTCCCACTCCACTTGGATAGGAATGACAATCGCATTCCTTTGGGATGGCCACTTAATATAGTGTCTAGTTTGAGACACCAACTGCTGGATCCAGCAGATTTAGACGAAGCATAAAAAGTTCTTTCCTCAGTTGCATGCAGCTGCATGTTGGCCTAATTTTCCAGAGAACAAAAATGTAAATTATTTTCATTAACTTTGATGAAATCTGTCTCATATAATATGCCTCATACTTCAAAGTATACTATTAAACATCTTTATGAAGTTAACAAACATCAGAGCGAGATGCACTGTGGTGATAGCAATAGTGTAAGGCTTTGGTTTCCTGGTTTATTGTAGCCTTCCGGTGTGACATCAGAAACATCATCTCAGCTTCCGGCTATGTCTGTGCTCAGTGCTGTGCTGGAGATGCACAGCCTGATCCTGGCCACATTGGTTCACTCGTGTGCAGCAGTGTTTGCACACCCTGCCCCTCCCATGCTTTGTGAATACTGCAGCACCCAGCTCCTCATGGGCTTATTCTCAGCAAGATTGTGCTTTTCTTTACGAGCAGCTGAGGTGATGCTGTGCTACCCTGTGCTGGGCACGACAGGTACACTTGCAGAGAAATTAGTGACCTAAATAATAGTGACCTCTGTACTTGGAGAGCATCGATGTTATGAGCTGCCTGGTATTAATGGCAAGAAAACTTAAAATGCAAGTTGCTTTAAGGTTTTAAAAAATCCTTTATTTCTAGAGTTATAAAATCTTTCACTGTATTTCTCACTTAGCTGCAGTGAAAATGGCTACTACATTTTATGTTGTACAAATACAACGCATCTGAAAACTTTTTTCAAATTATGCTTAGTTTGTCATATGCTTTGCAACTTCAGCAATTTGCATATTTTCTGGACTGTTATTGTATTATGATAAACAGGGATTATCATATATTTTCAGATAGTGTTTTCTTAACAATTCAACTTCTATTTGTAACTCTTCCATTTATTTTAATTACTAGCACAGTGTGCAACATTTATTAATCAGCAGAGTCTTTTTAAGTTAAAATACTAAATTAGCTAACCCCATTAACACAGAATACTCCAAACAAGCAGTAATAGGAGAGGTAGTTACTGTGCAAATCGTATTATACATGCGGGTGCTCTAGGGCACAGTTAAGCATGATTACCCTCTTTTGATCCAGTATTCCTCTGCTTCTTCCAGCTAATTTCCACTGGAAATTTACAAAGTAGCGCCTTCATTTTTCCATCTTAATTTTTCTAATGAAGTTCTGGTACTTTATAACACTGGGGATGCAGATAATAAGTCTGTGTATAATTAAGAAGTTCCGGAATTTGCTGCAGAAGAGATCTCTTCTACTTCCTACAAGCACTAAGCTGTGCTTTTATTTGCCACTTTACGTTATCGCAGTTAAATAAAAATGGCCAGAGGATTTTTAGATTTACTGATGTTACAATCAAAATGATTGATACTTTTTCAATAAACTGTGTATTTAGTATATCACCAGAAACAATATTTGTATTAATGCATCCAAGTAGGTTTCTCATGGCAGAAATAGTGCACTAAAGATAAAGAGACTAGATATATTAAGTAAAATATTCCATCTTTATTCTTGTATCTAACACTTTGATTTTAATATACATGCATTAAAAACTAAATAATGTCTGCCCTGCTGCAGTTGTTTTGCTATGGAAAACCATTATGTTTCCTTCTTTGTTCCTCAAGTGAAAAGATACACACTGCTGGATTTGATGAAAAAATTACTTTAGGTTTAATCCAAATTTGAAAGCTTAAAATTATTGTCATTTTTTATTAAAGAAAAAAAAGAAGATAAAATAGTCACAGATTCCTGATAGAGAAGCATGGCTTGTTTGGACCTAATTGTTCATGGAGTTCTTCAAAGTGAGATAAAATTGTCTTATTTGAATTAAATCAAGACAACAAGGAATTAAATTGCTATTGTATAAAAACACTTTAGATAAAAATTTAACAATGTCATAGAGTTAATATTTTGCTGGCATCTTTTCTACTAAATTACAAAGATGTGCAGTACATACAAATATGAAAGTTTGAAAAATCACATAAGCAGTACTTGGGGTTTTGTATTTCTTACTGTGCCTTGGCAGTACAGCATGTGTGGAAGTCCAGCAGCAGATCTGGCAGTTCTTTGTCAGAAGCCTGGGTATGTTTTGAAGCATTTCTGGGACCAGGATTACCTGCCTGCTCTGGTAGACAGCTGGGATTTTGCCTCTTGGGCAGGTTCAGAGAACACACTGAAGGACCACTCTGGTTTTTTGTTAGCATTTGAATTTCAAGAAAGAGTCAGTGCCTCTGTCCTGTGTCCCATTGGTAGGTACCATACAGCATTGGGACACTGCTGCCCAGCAGTCAGTGATGGACCTGGGAAATTCTCCTTCCTGCTTGTGCTGCTGAGCTCCTCTCACATTGCCATAGACACTAGAAACCAGTTCCTGCTGCTGCTTCTGTCATCTCTGTCAGTCTAATTGGAAAACCTTCAGCATCTAAAAGGCCTCTTCCATCTCCTTTCAAAATAGTGAGAGAGATTGCAATAAAAGAGACAAAATAAAGGGAAGAAATGGTAGGTGAAGAATGCAGGAACAAAAGTCATGAAAGGGGAGTGTAAACATGTGAGGGGAAAAAGGATTGGAAAGATGAAATTAATAGCTGAGGGAAAGTATAAGACAGGATGAGAGGAGAGAGAAAGCAATTTTTATTTTTGCTAGCAACAAATATCTAATGTGTCTTTGAAATTCAAACACACACCACTAGCAGCTGTCAGGTCCTGGTTCAGCTACTAAGCAAAGGCTTCTGTGTCTTTTTACGCTAATTAGGTTCAGTCCAGCGGGGTCCTGGCAGCAGTGCAGCTGGCCTTCATCATCAGTGACACAGCCAGCCTTGGTCCTGGTCCTTCTCAGTTATGTATGAGTAATACTGCCATTTGTAGATGCCCATTTTTGGTTCCAGACCTTTCCCCATTTTGAATGTATTCTTTGGCATATCTCTCATTCAGGCTGACATTAAATAATTTTTCATTTTTCAAAATGTTTATTTAGGGAAAGTTTTCCTTGCATTAAATCATTATCTTTTGGGAAGTCTCAGCTTATACTGACTTTGTCTTACAGCACAATAAAACATCAATACAGAGTTTAATTATTTTTGATTGGTACTTCTGTCTCTGTTATGTTTATTGAGAGGCTTTAAGAATTTCTGAATTTACACTTAAATCACAAGGAAAAGCTGAAACCTAGATGTAGGAATAATGAGTGAATGTTTAGAAATCTAAACTACTGAAATCTAAACTTGTACAGTTGCTAATGGTATCCTACCATTGTCTGAATTTAATTTTCTTCTTCCATCACTCTCTTCTGTCACTTTCAGAGCACGTACTGTCATTAATTTTGGGAAAAGCTGTGTCAGGTGTATATAAAGAGCTACAGAACATAATACCATTACTGAAGTGTTTTGCAGTGCTTTTACTTCTTACTATTATTATTGGTTGGGGGGGTATAATGACTTTTGTATTGTTCACGTTAATTTGGTTGCCCTACTTAACACGAAAAATTGTAGTAATTTTTTTAATTACTTATTCACATAATGAAAATTCTCAGTTACTTTAAACAGACACTGAATTTACAAGCATATCATCCTTTCTTGTTGTTAGAGCACCATCACTGTAAGGATCTGCCCCCCGACTCTGAGAGCCGAACTGTAAACAGAAGAAAAAGCTTCTACTTCATACCATTATACCCTATTATATTTTTGTTCTTTCATTTAATATTTAGTATTTTTTATTGTCCAGTGTTCTTCCTCAAAACTTCAGAGTTGATGTGAGTTTTTTTTACTCAGCCATAGACACACATTCCAAGCTGGGTGGCACATATTCCAGCTAATGATCGTAGAGGAGATATACAGCAGTATGCAGCTCACTTTTGTGCTAAACTACACGTAGAACAACATACTGCTAGTTGTGTCTCAAAGTGTTAATTTTGGGTTGTTGTTTTTTTTTTGAATCGTATTAGAACCTACATTACTCTGAGTATTTGTTTGCCAAAAAGACAAAGATTAACTGATCCACTGTAAAATCAAAACCTTTATGTAGAAAATTTTAGAGGGAAAACTATAATAATTTACTTCTATTTTACTCAAGATTTTTTAATCATTCTATGTGTAAATTTTACAGACATGGTATTTATAATAAATTATGAATTCTATGGCTCAACTAAATTCTGTGCATATATGGGCAAATCCCTAAACTGCAAGCCTTGTCTTCTCAGCTATCCAATCCCCTGAGAAAGCCAATTTTCTTTCATGTCTGAACAAAAGAAAAATGTACTATTAAAATGCAATTCAGAAGTGATAAAAACTGCAAGTGGAGCAGCCGGCTCACAGCACCTTCGATGTATTCTCTGGGACACTGGGGCCACATTAATTTTTGTGTGTGTGTGATGTCCATCCCATGTGCAAATTAGCATTACAAGTACCCTAATCTGTCTTGTGTGAGGGTGTCCTTTCCCCTGGGTATACACATGCTACTATAGCTTTTTATTATTTAAAACGCTGCTAACTCAGGGTTTTTCTTTCACTAACTTTACATGACATTTGTTTGTGGCACGTGATAGAAGAAGTTGATGCTGCTGGAAAGATTCTAAAACAATTTCTTTTTATGAGGTGAAAAGAAGGAAAAATAATTTAAGAAAACACTCAGTTGCTGATAAATCAGTTAGACAAAATAAATAATTTTCTGCATCGGTATCAGCTGAGAGACAAAGAAGGGTATTTTAATCCTCATCTTTATCAGAATCTTGTTTGCCCAACTCTTATAGGGACTGATTCTGAAAAGCTTTCAGCTAGGGGAGGGTTCCAATTAACTATGGTTGCTGCCATAGCAGTTAGAAGTGATGTTTTAGACTTCTGAAGCATATATTTCTAATTCTACCAAATAATATTTTTTCCCGCACTTCTAGAATAATGAACGCATGTTGATTTTTTTTCAGAGTACCAGCAATGATAAGCTTAATTTCCAGTGTTTTACTTTGTAGTAAAATGTACTTATTTGCTCTCATGGCTCTCTTGGAAACAGAGATAGATGGAACTAAGGCACGTTTGTAGTGCGTCTCACAGATCTTTTATAGATAAGATGTTCTTCACCTTCCTCCATGCAGTTTGCTGTGGAACGTACCCAGAACGCCTGTGGTTGTCCATGACAGTTATGGACATCCTTCTGAAAATCCCTTCCAGCAGGTAGCTGGAGCTTCACTGCTTGCTGGCACTATGTAAGCAGCAAGTCCATCATCATTATGACCAAAAATGAAAGAATCTGGTTCAAAAAGATTGCTGATTAAGACATAATTGTAACTTAAGAGTGAGGTGCACAGTCTGTGCATTCTGAAGAAGCAATTTCTCTGTTTTGTGGCTTAGCAATACGTGCAAGTTTCTGTTCTGTTAAATGAGAATATGGTTTATTTAGCTTTGGTTATCAGATACCAAAGGATGCCTATCTCCACAGGTGATCTCTATCCTCATACATGGGCAGTGCCTGCCCCTGACAGCTGGCACGGGCTGCACTTCCTGCTAAGATCTGAGGTATCAACACACACATCCCAGCAAAGGGAACCCTGATCATCCTGCACATCCCACCAGTTTTTAGTGCAGATACAAAGTAATAATCTACCAATGCAAGTGACCCAAATTAGATCCTTGTGCACAGTTTTCATTTTATCCTGCTGAAACTCACTATCTCTTTGCTCCAAGTTTAATCTGAAAGAAGCTGCAGGAGAAATTGCAGTAATTGTCTCACAATACTGAGGGGGAACATTAAGATGGTAGTGAAAAATAGCAGGAACATGTGTCCATGTCATCTCCTGCAGCATTGATATCCATTATTTACATCAATCCTGTGGCATCTAGAGAAAAGCATAACTGATTTAAAAATATTTTTGAATTTCAGATTTCCGCCATTTTCTTCATACCGTAAAAATGATGAGAAGTATGAGCCATTACTTCGTAGGTCAGGCAAATATGGCCAAGAAGCTTATGGAACTAAACATTTCAGAGAAGTATATCCTAAGAAATGGATAGCAGACAAGGTAAGTCACTGCAAAAATTAAGGATTTTTAAGGACTTTTTAAGATTGCCATTTTTTTAGAACTAAGTGAATTTCAGTATGATCCAGAGATCATGGAATCCAATGGGATTCTTTCTAGCATGTTATAAAATCACATAGTTAGAGCTGTGATGAGATGTCAGATTTCCTTGACTCTCTGGTTAATTCAGTTTGAGGAAATTCAACAGCTTAGGTCCTACAAGATCAAGATTTAAGATCATGATTAAGTAAAGCTTCAGTTATATGCATTTTGCTAAGTTTCATTCTGCTTGTATTGACTTTTCTGATTTAAGAGAGGTTGTATATTTACTCTTGAACATTGAGATAAACCTTCAGGAGATTATAGCAAAACCTGATTAAATCAACACAATATTTTACTGCTCACATTCTTTGGAAAAATCTTAAAACTAGTGAATAGGAGTTTTTTAAGATCACCTCATTAAATTGCCTGCTTTTTTAGGAGCATCTCATATATTTCTGGTTTTGTAGTGCTGCAAGAGGTAATTTTTCTCAGTACATGAGTTTGTGTAGTGTTTTCATTACTTCTATTTGTGTTAGGTATCTTAATCACATTAAAATCCCTGAGTACAAAAAAGATAATGGACTTTGGCTCTGTGCTGCCCTCTCTACCAATACAGTTAGGGGACTGGAGCATCTTTTGTAGGAGGAGAGGCTGAGACAGCTGGAACGCTTCAGTCTGAAGAAGAGAAGGCACAGGGGGAATATTTTTAAGGTGCATAAACACCTGATAGGAGTGAAGGAAGAACAGGAAGCCAAACTTCTCTCAGACTCTGTAGCACCCAGTGACAGGACAAGAGTCAATGAACTCAAGTGAAGTGCATGAAATTCCATCTGAACACAAGAAAACACTTGTTTTCCTTCTTTTTCTTCTTCTGTGAGGGTGACAGAGGGCTGGCACAGGTTGCCCAAAGAGGTTGTAGGATTTTTATCCTTGGTTATACCAATGGTCTAGGCAACCTGCTCTATCTGAGCACAGGGGCTGTAGGGGTGATCTCAAGAGGTCTCTTCCTACCTAAATAATTCTTGGATTTTGTAAGATATGATAAATTACTTCCCTGAAATCAGTTTAACCGTTGTAAATATATAGCAAGTTCCAAGGCATCTTAGTTTGAGAAGGAACATTTTTGAAAGATTTTTTGCTCAAAACTTTCAGCTTTAAAAATGAGCTCAGAGTAAAATTTTGCTATTTCAGCATGCATTAATTACACCTCCTTGCAAATAAAACATCAACAATCAAACAAAAAGATCTGAATTTGTCTTTCAAAAGCAATGAGTAGAAGATATGACTGGCTGAAGTCCCACAGTGTAAGTATGACATATGAAAAAGACTTAAATGTCTTATTTCTGGTAGTCATCTTGTCCTGTAAAGACTTGGTTTTCCAGTTCTTAGCAGTTCTTGCTCAGGCTCTGATGATGATATCAAAAATCTAAAGATATTTATACTGTACATCATATCATACATATATAAACTTAGCTTAGCTAAGTTTAGCTTAAAAAACTCACTTTAGTGAGGGCTTAGCTGAAAAAACTCACTTTACTTGTGATCTTGGAGACATAGCAGCCTAAATCTCTGGAGGTGAATAGCTGTATACATTAACCCAACATGACACAGAGCCTTCCAACCCAAATTCTAAATCAATATGAAGCTTCCATTAGGAGCCACTTACCCCAACAGAGAGGTAAGAGGAGAAAAGGGCTATTTATGGCATACCTACTGCTTTAATGGGTCATTATCATCACGGAAAAAACCCAAAAGAACTACAAAACGTCAAGCTCCTCACCGCAATTTAATGGAAAAAGGCCTGTAGGCAGGTGTGAAGTCCTAATTTCATAACTGTTAAATTTGATAGAACTCTCTGTCACTTTCTCATTTCTAAACTCTTTGAAAACTTTGAATATAGCAGTGCTACGAACAAAATTATCCTGGTCTAATGAATCACAAGACTAAAGGGCATGTAAAAAAATATAAGAAAAAAAAGAAGAGATTTTTGCTTAAGAGTCTGTCTGCTGAACACAACCCTCCTTTGAGTTGCCCATGAGGTTATATTTCTGGAGATGCAACTTCTATTACAATCCGAATTGCTGATAACACTGCCATGATCTCTATTCAGTTTCTGACAGTCTTTTGCTAAACAAATTCAGCGTATTGTTGCTGGTAAGACTGTGTTAAGGTCTTCCAATGGGTCAGTTCAGTGGTCAGTGGATCAGTGACCCCTCTGAGCTGCTGAGGTATTATTTGATGTTAGCTGATACTAGCTGGCTTTTTTTAATATTATGAATAAAAAAGTTTCCTTGTGTGTGTGTGTGCACGAGTATGTCCTAGTTGTATTTTCCTGAGGTTTTCATGTGTTTATTACTATGCAATTTAATTCAAGTCACAAAAAGATTAGTATGTAAATTATATAATTACTTTAGGAGCAAAATGAACAACAACGAAAAATATTACCTTGTTACATTTCTTCTGGAAAATGAAAGGGTATTAGCATAGACTTCCTCTAAACATAATAATTACCATATCTATGTGAGGAAAAGTTAATAGTTCTTTTTTTCATGTAGTTATAATCTGAAAATTTTTATCTCACTCCGCTTACATTTCAAATAAGTTTGAGTTAAGGGAAAAAGTGTTCTAATTCTTCATTATAAATAAATAAGGAATGGAAATAGTATACCTGTAGTGAAACTGAATCTTGTTCGTTTACTCAGTAAATCAGTATAAAACATAAAAATGCTTACACATTTTAAGTTTTACATTATATGTCTGAATACATTGGAATGCCTTTGATGGAATTTATGTGAGGAGTTTCAATATAAAAAATGTACTACTCACTAGGAATTTAATATACAATGATAGGTTCCAATGTAGATGGACAGTCAAGGGATCAAATACACTAACTATAATCTTTCAGCTGTCAAAACACTCACATATGTTCATATTTGCTGAGGCAGAAATGATAGCTTACAGTCTTTAATCTGTATTGGAATTAGTTTGCATATACATTTTAGAAAACTGACTTTAATGACGGCATTTAATGTTTTCTTATTTGTAAAATTCAGGAAGTGATAGTTTAAGACGTTCCATTCTGATAGATTCTTCCCTCTGATGGCTTATTATAGGTGAATTACAGTACAACTGAATCACGGTTTCATTATTTGCACAGGCGTTTTGGCCCTAAACAGGATTTTATTATCTACAAAGCATAAAAATACCCAGGACTGCAAAGAATTAATTTAGAGAACCTAAGCATATTGCACAGAACATAAAGTTGACCTTTACCGTCTACAGCTTTTGGAATGGAGTGGGATGTGGAACACATCGTAGATTTAATGTGGCACAACGCCGTCTGCAGAAACTTGGGTGGGACTGTGACTGCCTGCCCATTGCACCCGATGATTGAATCTGCTGTCACCAGCATCCTGATAATAATGAACATTCAGCTTAACGACCGTGATTATGATTATCATAATTGATGTGCAAGTGCACTGTGTGGGGATCATTACAGCTGAACTGTACAGCAGAGAAACATGCCTTAGTTATAGATAATTTTACTTTTATGCATTGATTGAGATAAAATATGCCTTTCAAGTTCAACAGGCCAGCTTGATATAATTTTTGTAAGATTTCTACATGTGTAAATTGGTGTTTATGAGATTCCTGCAAAACAGTCATTCTAGCTGTTTGTTTTGAATTGTTTCATTCCATTAATAACGGGAAATAATTAAATAATTAGATGTTGTCTAGTGGAAATCACTTATAGAGTACTGCCAGCGTTAATCAAATATCAACTTCAAATAATTCTGATTATCATGGCCTTGCCTGGGCTAGGGAAAATAGCCCTTGTAATTCACCACCAACACAATTCTACTTTTGGTGGAGCAGTAGAAATAGGGCTGAGGTCAACACTGCTGGCATTTTCACACTGTACTGTGTAGCCATTAGAGCAGGCAATAGTTGTTCCATATATAAATTATATCACTTCCATCTTTGTCACCAGAGGCAGAGAATTACAGGCTCAGATTCAGCCAGTGTAGATAAAGGCACAATCAACAGCTTCAGTCGATTTTGTTGAACAGTGATTGCCTTCAACTGCGATTGCATGAAGTTGCAGAAGTATTTAATTAAATCATGACATATATAACAGATAAACACAAGGATGAGTATATATTTCAAGCCAGAGTTTATATAAAGAATGTTACAATATAAGTATAATGAAAAGTATATAGTTTAATTGCTTTACACTAGGCATAAATCTGGCTCTTTGTCCAAGAACTGACAGATTTTCAATCTAGGTTAATAGAGAAAACAGATGACAGGAAAAAATTCCTGTAGAAGAAGAAAGGGATTTTTTTCTGTTTGAAAATTTGTTTTATCTCTTGTAGGGCCAACACATACAACAGTCTTGTCTAGTACATGATGTCATTATGAGGCAGAATTTTTGACACACTATTTGTGCTTTCCCATCCCTGACTATACTGAAATTTATTTAAATTCCACCTTAACTCCATTTTTCTAACCTTCCAGTTATTTGACTTGAGAATAGGTATAATCAGTGTGAAGTTTTAAATTTTCTTGATCGGACTGTGACTTCATTTTTTTTAAAGGAATTTGCTTGTTTTCACCTTAATTAGGAAAAAAAGATTATCTAAGAACATTTTCTAGTACAGTGTAATACTGGCTAACGAATGTGCATCTGAACTGTCAGCTTTATTACCTTTTAAAACTTTCAAGGCCATACTTACCAGTGTGCTTTGTGATAGAAGTTATAAATGTGTGTGAGAAGAGTTAGCCCATTTTTTGAATATCAGACTCCTAGCTCCCCAATCCAACCTCAGTGTGTTTTCCTAGGCAATGCAGAGCTTACATAATCTGGCAGCCAGAAGGGAATTATTAGACGAGCTGTAAGAGTTTGCTTGTTCCAGTTCCGGTTTCCTCATGAGCCATGTCAGGGATAATGAGGGTTGTTGCCAAAGTGGGACGCACTCCAGCGATCCCTGGCCCATGACATGGCTCCTGTATAGTTATTACTGCTGGCATGACTTGATGCATCTATTCAGAGGCTCCAAATGGACCCTTAGCTTGAGTTATCAACTATCTGCTTCCAACAAAACACTGCTTTCTCTCACTTATTTTGCTGTCTTGAGTCCTGCACCAAACCAAATCATTCAAATCCAAGGATCTGGTCCTGCAACAATACATCCTGTGCTATTCAGAAAAAGTCTGGTTTTTTTACCCTGCAACATGTATTTTCTGCTCTCAGAAGAACAAAAATATATCAGAATGCTGCTGTATCTTCCCATGAAAATCAACCAGAGTGATTCCCTGCCTCCACACAGGATGATTCCCACAGCAGCGTTACTCTTCAGAGCTGTGAGCTCCTTGGAGCTCAGGTGTTTGGCTACTTGGTTAGATAGTACAGAAGAAGAGCAGTGTTGCCCACTTCAATATCACAGAAAAACTTAATAAGCAGGTGGTCTCTGAAACTGAAACAAAAAGTATCTTAAAGTCCCTTTTGCAACTTCTACTTTCTCTTTTTTTCAGTAAATGTCATAATGTACTGTTGAGAAGGAAAGATATTAAGGAAAGCTGGAGTGTGCCATGTCCCAAAATGGGAACACCAAACACTACCTCATTCACAGGACTAGAATGAAATATCTCTTATTATAAGATGCACCCATTCAGTCTTCCAGAAAAGCAAATGACAATTCCAACTTTTGACATAATGATCTTTCCAAGTTCTTGTGACTGTGTCTTATTTACGGAATTACACTTTATTATGAAGATCACTTTCAGTGCTCCCACTGGAAAGGCTCTTGAGCTGTAGATTGTTTCCTTTGAGAAAATCCTTAAGGTCACCACCGTTGAGCTGTCTTTGAAAAATGCTATGCTTGATATATGATTATTAATGATTTTTAACTATCAGTGAGCTTTCCAATTATTTTCTTAGTTGCAGAAAGATGCTAAACACCGTGAAGCAAATTAAAACATGCAAAATGTATCCTTGGCTACTGTTTAACTAAATACAGAAAAGAATCTGTGGATAACTAGAAGGCAGATAAAAATCTCTAGTGGAGGTTACTGATGAGTTACAGGGTCTGATTTTGAAGGAATGCTACAAAGTAGTGACTGAGAAGAGTTGAATCATTCAATTATTTGCATAAGAAGAGATACTGTCACCACTCGTCTAATCAAATCTGTTCTAGTGGTTTATTTGTAAGGGTTTGCGGGCAACTAGTTGAATATTTTATAAGACCTGGTTTTCAGTTCTGTAATTTCTCAGCGGGAAAATGCAGTCCCTTGATGATGATCCAAGGCTTTGAAGAATAAATTGATTCGAAAGAGAAAATTAGATGGCACTTATTATACTGTCTAACTAGCAATCCTGTGTCATTTGTCTGTTGGATGATAAATGTCTTGCTTGCCTATCTTCCTCATGTAATAATGTGACTTGCATCTTAGTGGTATAAAAGAAAACCTTGCTTTTTTAGCAAGAATTAACTTTAACCAGTATTTCTCTGAGGGAGACGTATGTATGTTTAAGTTTTCTAAAAATGCCCATTGTACACATTTCTTAAACATTTTAAAGCCTCTTATTTAATCAGAAACACTTTAGAAATAGAGTATCTTGCCCAATTCATTCAGTATGTGCTTAGAGTACATTAAAATAACTTGTGGCACAGCTTTAAATTGGAAAAAAATCAGTTGATCTAGAAACAGTAGATACTGGAGTTACACCTAATTTGTTTTGTTTATATTGGTTTTAGATGTTGACTATTTGGATATGATTTTGTTTGTTGGAATTCAAAATCCATACAGTAAATTGGGAAATGCATGGCCTTGCCTTTTCATGTCAGTTTTGGATAGGCTGTTCAGTATTCTTGGAATTAAGTAGATTTTTTTATATGTATGTCAAACATAATGTATTTCAACTCAATTCAATTTGCCACAATATTGAATTAAGAAGGCTATGTTTCGAAGTCACTTAAAATTCTTTATGGAACTTATCTGCAAAAGCAAGCTGCTTATCATTTGATAATACTCATCGAGACCTTGTTTGTGCTTGTTAAATAGAGTTGAAATTAAAATAACTGAAAGCTTTTCACAATCTTCTGAGAATTACATGGGCCATACAACTGTTGAAACCTGCAGGTTTGAGACCTGGTCCTCAGCCCTAGCATAAGTGATATATATCCATGGAGCCAGGGTAATTGGCATCAGGTAAAGATCCGGCCCATAATGATCATAATCAATATGTAAATACATGCCATTCAGACAGAATGTTCTAGGAAATGTGGTGTTACCTATTTTCTCAGAAAAATACACTTTTTAAATCTTGTCTTTAAACGTACATTGCTGGTGAGTTTGCAAAATTGAGGTGTAAGATCAGAGACACATATTTTGATGACTTTCTTGCAACAGGCACACTTAAAACTACAGACTGTTGCATCTTGAAATGATGTCTGAATTAGAGATTTTGTTACACTGACTCATTATGACTGTATGGTTTTATAATTTAAATGCTAATAATACCTATAGGTATTCTGGAAGAATTCTAAGGTATTATGCCAGGTATGAGCCCAAGTGGAAACAAAGGCTGCAAGTTTGCGGGAAGAGGGGGAGGTTTGTTTTGATGCTCTCTTCACAGAGCGAATGAACATTATTCTCAGAGTTTCAGTGCAGAAAAAGGGAGTTTAGAGTAACCTACATTCCTTGAATAGGAAAAGTCACAATAAAAGCTTTGTGCATTTATGTTGGAGTGAATGAGACATGGAAAGTATTACAGACTGCTTGTTGTCTTAACAGTTTGACATAAGTTTCTTGACGCGCGGTCCAGGTGGCCGGTGAGAGCGGCGCCTGTGGCTGGCTGGGACACTCCGAGGATCTCTGCCTCGCAGCTCAGACCCGGTCCCGCACTCCCAGCTCTTGCCCAGGCAGCCCGCCTGGAGCGCAGGGCGCTGCCGCGGCTCCGGGATGGAAAGGAGAGGGAGAAGCTTGTGCTTGCCGTTCCAGGGGCGTTTATTGAAGGGAAGGCAGAGGAGCACGAACGCACACCAAACGCAGGCAATGAGACAAGCCCCTCCGGGGGGGGTTTACAACAACTTCTATGGAGAAGGAGAAGGGGGTGGAGAGAATACAAGGGACCAATGTCGGGGAAGAACAGGGGAGGAACAAAGGGTACGACAGCCAACAAAACGTGAACAGGGGAGGGTATCTTAAATTGACAGAAACTTAGACCAACAGGGCGTCAAGGAACTTAGAACTGTCTGGAAGATATAAGTATTCAACATAAGAACTGGATATTTACTAACTTATTATAATAAAACAGGGAGGGGGAGCTTGGGATTGACAACCTGAGGGGTATAGTTAAAGGATGCGGGATAGAAGCTATGTTCTAACCCACCATGGGGCGGTGGTGTTGCTTTCCTGACAATCCTGGGCAGCTTCAGCTGCTGTTACTACCACCACAGTTTCTACTGTTTCTTTCTTTAAAATTTATATTATGAATCAATTCTGGACTCATTTGCCCCATTTTAAATCGTGTTGTGATACTCACTTTGGAATACACTTCACTGTTTATTCTTTTAATGCAATGAAGAGCTGGTTTCAACATACCCTTTACAAACGCAGGATAAAAGGATGTTCCACCATGATATACTATATTATTTCTTCTCTTACAGTTTTGGTTCGGTTTGGTTTGGTGTTTTTTTGGTTTTTTTAATCTCAGCATAATATTTGTAGGGAAACTGAAAGGCATATCTAGATAAGGAGTGGTTTTATGAGTAGCTCTTGCCATGTGTTACTGTTCTAGAATGAAAAGTATGGAATTAGTCAGGACTAACCTTTGCACTTCAAATTCAAACTTCACTTCCATATAAATAACCTTACAAGCTTTGATGAGTTAATGTATAGTGGTAAGCATACCTCAGGTAGAAGACTGAAGCACACAGTACCAGTTTCACAACTGTATTGGTTTTGTTTCTCATAATGAGACTATTTGAGAAGGAATTTATGTTTTGACTACAATAATAGGAACTAATAATATTCCTGGCTTGTAGCTTTGAGACATGTCAGGATTTCTCACCTGTAGTCACGTGAAGGAATGGCAACATATGTGGTAAGTACTTATCATTACCAGCCAAACACCCTGCTCTTTTAAAGAATAACTTGTTAGGTATGAGAGTCCCAAACGTAGGGGGAAAAAAGGAAAAAGAGAAACAATAAAATATTGCATATTAACAGACTTTGTACACTAATGCAAAGCTGCTTGATTGAGCAGTGTAGTGTCAACCATGTCTTTCTTCTAATGCTAAAAGTAATGCACATAGACAGAGTGACAATCAGAGTACAGCCTCCCATCAGCTGTAATTAATCTTTTAGTTAACAGAGACTAGAAAAGCTTCTCATCAGCCTCTTCTGAAGTCTGAGGCACCCTGTTTTTTGATGTTTGCATTCTGAGCAAAATTGTCCCCACCAGTTCTAACAAATTGAAACACCAGGCTAATTATGGCAGCTAATGAAGTGTGTGGAATGGTCACAGCTTGTCGTGAAACTGTTCCTTCAGCTCAGATTAGAGTTTCATCAATCACTTTTTTAAACTGATCCAGAATTGCTTCTGCCCAGTGCTTGGCATTTTTAATGCTGTTTCTGTAATTGGTTTTTTCCCCAAAGCTTAGGCTATTTTTTGAAATATTACATTCTCAGGACAGGACTTACAAACTCCAGTTTATAAAAAAACATTTCATTATTGCCTCTATCAGCTGATCAAGTGCTAGAAAGCTAATAAAAGAAGCAGAAATATAAAATTTGATATATGGCTTTTAATCCAGCTAAAGGTAGCAATAAAGCATATACACATATATGTATAGGAATCATTATTACTGTGGGCTGGATGTACACTGCAATCTCATGAGACATGGTTTGTGGGCTGGATGGTTCAAATCCCACTGAAAGACCTAAATGAAATGAATGACTTCGTCTTAGCTTATTTCCTGGTGGATTGTGGTCTTCCATATATCACTCAAAGAGTTTGGCATGATTTGTGGTTTTTGCAGATGCCCAAGCCTTTGGCAAAAGGAAGACCAAAATGTGTTGCTATTTAAAGAATTTCCACACTTCAGTTCAAATCTGAAGTCCTCAGAGAAGTATGGGAAACTTTACAGTATAATTTATATTGCTATTACACTGTCAATGAATAAATTAGCATATAAAACATTGTAAAAATTCCCAGTTCCTCTTCATTTATAAGAAATAATCATACTCAGCTATACATTGAAAGTTCTATGTAGACATTAAAGGCGTAGATGTTAAAATCTCAGGCTAAATTCTTTCCTCAATGTGGCCAATGGAGTGTTGAATTTAGTTCAGAAGTTATCCAGCTGAAAAATGAAATAAACTTTTGCTTATGCACTACCACAGAATATTGCTGCACAAGTTGTTGCGTTTCATATATACATAACGTGTTCATATCAGAACCAATGCAGCACGGTTTTCGTTTTTGAATTGCTCAGCAATCTATTTTTAAAATTTGTGCTAATAAGTGTAATCCATATAATTTTTCTGAATAGTGTTGAATCTGAAACAATGTTTGGCTATAAATACCAGCTGTTCTTCTCCCCAAAGCTTCTAATCGGCAGGTTTGTCAGAAATAACTTCGTGCCGATGCCAAAACAAATCCATGGCACCTGAGTGAGTAATCACTGTAGCTGATGCTGTTCCTGAACTGTATCAAAGAACTGGTGGATTTACACTGGAGAAAAAGTGCCATTGAAAATATCACACATAAAGAAGATATGTTCTCATGTATGAGTAAAGACAGACAGAAAAAATAGTAATAGGTATTAGTCTAAAAGCTGCTGTTCCCTTTTTACTGATTATTGAGAACATTTGTAAACACTGGATGGGAGATGAGTAGTTTCTCTAGTGTTAATTTTTTTTTTTTAAATATTTAAAGTGTTAGCTCATCTGCAAAGTAAGCTGCCTGCAAAATGAGAAAATATTCGTGTTTGATCATTTCTGTCTCTTCTGAAGGTGGGTTATATTTCTGGAGGAGGAAAGCTGAGTTTCTCTTTAGCTTTCCTCAGTGCTAGGGCGCATCGCTGACTCACGTTTAGCCAGTTGCCCACAAGGACCACCAGGTCCTCCTCTGGTCCGCTCAGCTGCCCAGCCTGTCAGCCTCCAGCCTGCTTTGCTTCTGGAGTGAGTCTGTGCCAGGTGCATTTGTCCATCCTGTGTTTTGTAAGGTTCTGTCAGGCCATTCCTCCAGCCTGTCTGCATCACTCCTGAGTGACAGCCCTTGAGTGTCTCCATGGTGCCCATTACTTTGCTGCAATCCAGGAACCTGAGGAGAGTGCATTCCATCTCCACCTCCAGGTCTCTGGGGAAGACATTAAGATAGGCCCCAAGACAGCACCTGAGGAAATGCGTTGGTACCCAGGTTCCAGTCAGAGGAGAAGCCTTTCATTGCTACCCTTTGAACCTGAGACTCCAGGCAGCTATTACATCTATTACTCTGCACATCTAGACTATAATTTGCCAACTTGATTAAAAGTATTCTCCGGGAGATTGTGTTGAAAGCCTTGTTAAATCTCAGCCAGACAGCAGCATCCACAGTTTTCCTTTGATCTACATATCTAGTCATTCCATCACAGAAAGCAATCACGTTAGAAAGTGTCATCCAGAACCATGTGAAACCAGATGAAATCTAACTGGAGTACTGGTTTTGCTGCATATCAGCAGCCAAATAAGATAAAAAATATTTTCACTTGAGGATTTAAACTCTGAATTTTTCTCCTTAACTCCTGGTGGTATGATTTTGGCAAGTTAGAGAGAGTTGCAGCTTGATCTTGGCAGGTTAAACATTTTCTGGCTTTAGTCTAGCGGGTTAAAAGTGGTTCTGAGTTTGTCTTGGCAGTGAGCACTTGGCACTGGCTTATTTTCAGCTGGAGACAGAATGTGGTAGTTGAACAGATAAGACAATGAAGGCGGCAGCTTACAAATGGCATAAGTCAAGATATTTATCCCTAAGTTTCTGACGCAAGTGCTGTTGCTAGCAGAGTGTGTGTGATGGGCGGTACAAGAAGTTGGTTTAAAAATAAAAGCCCTGTGGTAAAAATATGTCCTTTACTTTTTTTCATCAGATTCTTTTTAAGTCTGTGTTTTTCTGTACACAGGAATGCAGTGTTAGGCATAGCTCCACCTCAGATTTAGTAACTTCTTTAAAGGGTTATATATTTCTCATTAGAGTGTTTTCATTTTTGACAATGTTATTCATACATCTTAAATAGATTAAGATGAACTCCTACTCCCCTGTTCAAAAATATTTTGTTAAAATACACTCTAAGAGGTAGACATTTGCATGACGATAGCAGATAAACATCTCTTGGGATTCTGAATACTTACTGAACTATTTCAACTGCACATTTGTTTTTTAGCCCAGATTCAGTAAAGTTCAAGGGTATCCAAGTATGAAATAGCTTGCAGAGAAATTCACATTGGTTTCTTAATTTAATTTACTTGTGGAAAAAAGGCTACATAGTTGAAAAATAGAGTATTTTCTTTGGCAATTTTGGTTCATATACAGACATTCGGAACAGAATTTGGATGATGTTTCATAACGTTGCCTAAAGTATGGTACAGCATGCACTGTAACTTTGTGTGGCAAAAGTTGTACTTGTAATATTGGTGCTGACTCTGAACAGGTCTAAAAGTACCTGAAAAGTCTCTACATCAAGGTGACTTATCCTTCTTCAGTAGATTAGCTTTATACACATAAAGAAATTAATTAACTGAACAGTTATTTACAAGGGCGAATGCATTTCTTTCTAAAGCATTGCAAAGCTAGTCCATGTTTGAGAGGAAGGACCAGACAGTGCCTAGCTTGTAGATCATTAATGAATGGAATAAATGAACGTAGAGGATACAGCTGGGAATTCCACCCTTTCTTCCCCTTGGGCAACCACAATGGCTGCAGGGTACTAAGTAAATGTAACAAATGCAAATTTGGGCCACAAATCTTCATTGCTGGTTATATGACACATGACAAAAAGGACAGCCTAGTTTCAGATCCCGGGTTAATTTTACAGAGGCAATACTTAAAGGAAAAAGTAATTTACTGGACCAAATCCTTCCTCTTTTTTTCCTTTGTCCTTCCTTGCACAAAACTTCCATCAAAGCCCAGAGATAATTTGCCTTTGCTTGTGAGAAAGGACAGTAAGGGTTGACACATTTGTAATCCTTAATGAACACAGTGATTGCAGAATATCTTACTCATTTAGGAATAGTTGTGCTTTCCTTGTACAATGGCTCAAACTATTGCATTCTGAAGAGCATCATTATTTTCTGTCACATCACAGCTTAATTTGTGCAGCTATGAAAGGGGATATGAAAGGTTTTGTTCCTTTGTCCAAACTACTTCTAACCATGCAGTAGCTAAAATAGGCTCTTTTCAAGCCTAGAACACACCCTCTCCTACCTTGCACAGAGGAGGGCAGGAAGTTTTAGAGCTTGATTTTTGTCGGTTGCCTCCAACTATCTCCAAAGCACAAATTAGCACAATTTAGCTGCTGAGCTGTGGAAAGTAACTTCAGTGAGCACAGATTAGCAGCAGAACACTTCCTTCTCCAAATACTTCAGAAAGAGAGGAATGGAATTACAATTTCCATGTTAGACTGTCCCAGGGGAACACATATGGTTGTGTTGCTCATACTTGACACATCACACAGAAAGTATCTAAACCTATGTGATTATCAAGTTTGTGGTTTTTCAAACTCATGAGCCATCATGAGAAATCTTTCATAGTTTCTAGCAAGCACTGTTTGAGTTTGGCTTCCTCATTTTTAATTCATAAAAGCTAAAACATGTAAGAGTCAGTGATAGTTATAAATATCCATGAAAAATTAAGTGTAAAAATAATGAAATGTTTCTTACATAAATTAAGTAGCAATTAATGTTTTCTCTTTCTGTCTGGAAGATATGATATTAATATTGTGTTGTTAAATTTCCTACTGTGAACATAATTTCCTGATTCTTTTTTACAACACATTATCATAATGTCAATAAAAGACCAAAAGTAACAAATAGAAAAAAACTTGCCTTATGTGAGCATAACACAGAAGGTTACAAAGTTGTCTTTTATGATGGCTGTACAATATAATTTTATTTTAAGATCTAATAGCAAGTTGATTCAAAGGGTAAGACTTAAAAAGTCATTAAAGCAAGTAGAAAATTGCCTTCCACCATAGTCACCCAGTCTTTTTAAATCAAAGAGTTTTATTGTTGGTGGTGATGTTTGCATTTGCAGGAGGTAATTAGGGAATGAGTTAGACATCACACTCAGAGCCCTCAAGCTTGTCAACAAGAACCATAAACTTCACTTGAAAAGAAGAAAAGTCAGTTTAGAAGGCAAATTGCAGAGAAGAGAGGGAAACAGGATTGTAACATTTTGAGTCAGTTTGACCTCTGCTGTGTTCATCCACAATATGGAGAAGCTCGTAAAATATCCTGTGCTTCCATGAAAACTTTATTGCTCCTACCAAAAAGATCAAAATGTAGAGGTTTTCGAATTGGTAACTGTAGTAGACAGTTGAAGGAGGATGTAGATGTTGGTTCCTTCTTCTCCTCCTGTGCATCGTGTTGGTAAGCTGAACAGGGAAAGGTGCAATTCTACCCCCTTCATCACAGCAGTGGTCACTTGTCAGCTGTGAGGCAGGGAACTCTGGTTAGGCACGCTTTTCCCTGGAAGTCAATACCTCTGTGCTGTCACGATGAGATCCAGTCCCTGAGGCATGATCCAGGCTTTTGTTATTATCTCTTATTTGAAGGGGCTGGTTGACCCAATTGGTTAACACATTAGCTTTTCAATTTTATAGCCTTAAGTCATGGAAGACCTCTTCCTAGGTTTTGGTTTTTTCCTCCATGGGAGAAAGTAAAATTGGCAGTCTGTGCCCACCAGCCACGAAAACTGAGTTATGCCAAACAACTGTGTGCTGAACTTTATGGCTAATTAGCTGTTGAAGCTGTGCCCAAGAAATAGGTTTTGTTGCCCATGGGAAGAAGCATGAAGCCATTATTAATGTCCCAGCTCATATCTCTTAGTAAGTCTTATGAGCAGTGCTGCTTAAAGAGGCTAAATGTACAACAGGGAATTAAAAATTATAGTACCCCTTTCACTGACTGAAATATTGTAAACTTGTTACACTGGGGCCAGGATTGGTGTCAATGTACTTTGTGTGAAAAGTGCAATGGAAGCATTAGTATTTGACAGCCCTGGTTGAAATAAGTGAAATTAATGGAGCTCTTTTCATATACGACAAGGCCATGGCACCCCTTTCATGCTGCTTACAGACAGAGAAAAGTCAATACTTTTTTATTACTTGATGCTGACCTACATTTTGCACTACAAGTGCCAGGCCCACTAATTGGTTTCAGTTGTGAGAAAAGTTTGCCCCAAAGAAACACTGGAGCAGATAAATCAATCTTTTTTAGGGTAGCTTAGTGGGTTTTGAGCACTTGAAATGACATTTGTGTTGTATTGACAGAATGGGTTGTTACACTCATTTTGTCATGTCAGAAGGCCCTGTACTAGTTGGAAGTATTGTTAACCAGTATTGATAAATTTGCTGAGAATAAAAGTTAGCTGGATCAACATTTTACTTGTCTAACAGCTTGCTGTTTCTGGTTTGCTTCCTTGTTAGAGACCTTTGTGGCTATTAACAGGTCAGGAGGCTTACTATGACAGCTCAATTTAAAACTCTAATTTTATTATTATGAGCATTAGGATCATAGGAAACACTTTGGTATGACCACTTAGCGTTAAACAGGTGGGGTTGTGGACTACATCTGTACAGTGACACTTGGCAGTACTGTCTGGTTTTCAAAGGAGCTGTGCACATGGGATGTCTCCAGGCTTTGTGGGAAAGCAGGATTGCTCAGTGGCTTACCCTACGCTAAGAACATACCTACTGCAGGGACATTTGTGCAGAATTTCCCACTGCATTCTCTAAAGTCTTGGTGTGTACCTGTGGATATTGGTTTCAAGGTATTGTTTCCTGGTTTTACTACTCAGTAGCATGAAGATGGAATTATGATTCCAGCAGCTGTGTTCATTTTTCGGTTATTCCTTCTGCCATTAACTCTTAACAGAATTTACATTCAGAATAGGTGTTCTATATAGAGAAGAACAGAAGAGACCTCATGTCACTGTAGGAGCAACAGATACAATTCCAGCACTATGAAAGAGTTTTTCTGAGATCCAAACTTTTCATGGATTGTTCACCTTTCTCACAGCACATTGTGCCATGGTTGCCATAATGCGTTTATACACTGTCTTTAGTACTTTTAGATGGACCCAGAAGAGGACTCACTGCTCTGAATATCTGCTGTAGATGGAATGCTTTACATTACAGAGAATACTTTTCATTATACAATTTATATTTGAAACTTTTGCACATGTTGCTTCTACTCAACTATGAAGGAAATCTATATTCATGCAACCTAACACAACTTTAATCTCCATTTATGCAACCAAATCCCTACTTCTTCAGCAAACACAAATTTTGTCATTACAGAGAAAGGAAAGGCTATGATATACTATAAATCAGATAACGTGAGTTAATTGCATGCTTATTGTTCCAAGTTTATCACATGCTTAGCAGCGTCATAATTATTGTGGACTTGAGAGATTTGATAGATGAAATTATCCTGAAGTGTGTATGCGGGAGCTGAGGATAAATAGTAATAATAGTGCTCTCTGGCCTTAAAATCTGTGAGTAGATATGCAACTGCTGTTTGTCTATTCTTGCTTTGGTCTGAGGCAGTTGACTTTCTACTTCATTAAATTTCCAAGAAGATACTCAATTTTAATTCCTATCTCATTTCAAACTGCATTTTTATATGACAGGATGCTGTACAATACTCTCAAAATTGCTTGGAAAGAAACACTGTTGGTACAAATTTGTTTCTAGAATCACAGAAGGCATTTTCAAAGGCCTTCAAACCAATATGAAGGTCTACAAGGTCTTGTTCATTTGCCAGCATTTGTACGTGATCTGTATTTATGTAAGTCTGCATAGATGAAAAATGTCTTTGGAATTTGCTTTAATAACATTCCAAATATAGACTATGTAACCATTTGGCAAGTCTAATCTATGACATCAGAGTGCTGATTGAGACAAATCTTTGATGGCTTTATGCCACCTTTTTTAACTCCATTGTTTCAAACTGATGAGCTCACGAGCTCAAGTAGTCAAATATATTGAAAGGGTCCATAGGTTTTGTTGAGCTCTGTCAGTTGAATTTGAGTCACTTACAATTTACTAGAGTGAAAGGAGTCAAAGCTGGACAAGTTCGAAAAGGAAGCGTTACATTAACTTTTTTTGGGAATTTAAAAGAAGGTCTCAGTGCTGAGAATTACAGGCCTCCAATGCTGAGAATTATATGGCATGATTTAAGAATGCATTGTAGAAAAATTCCGTAAAGCTCAGCTCCATGCTCCTGTGATCCCAGAGTGCAAAACTATAGGGTCAAGCTCACCAATATTTGTGAATTCATATTTGTGAGCCTATTCATTCCAGCTACCAACAGTGAGGAAGTGATGGTGAAACCAATTTTGAAGAAGCCTGTTTTTCTCCACTCACAACCTATGTTCTTCAAAAGGATTATTAACATAACTTCATAACTTCTATGTTATGTAGCAAACAGCTTAAATTCAAGATGATTCCTATCAGAATCAGTGAGCAGTGCATTGTTGTGCTTCCCTGAATGTTTTGAGTTGTCATTTCACCATCACACTAGATGGACATGAGAACCTGGCTTCCAATTCTTTTCCGTTTATGCTGCTGCAATGGTACAGTGACACAGATTTTTTTCAGTTCTGTGAGGTAGATCTTGAAAGCCAGGTGGTATTTTCAGGCCTTACTTTAACTCTGTTGAAATCTGGTTAAAATCTTCAAATACAGAAACAACAGAAACAAGATCTTTTCCCTGAAAAGATATTTATATTTTATATTCATACTGTGCAACATTTATCTAGTATACATTCTTAACTTCTTTAATTATTGTAACTCTAAAGCCAGCATGCTTTTATTTATCCATCAGACTCTGTAATGCTCCCTAAATGTGGTCAAACATAACTGCTGTCGTCATGATCAGAGCCAGTTGTTTAAATGCTCAGTTGTGAGTATCTAGTGGAATAGTTTTAAATAACAAGATAAACAGTACAGCTGCCAAACCAAAGTAATCTTACACTGAGGGGGCGTGTGGCACAGAAAATTTCCTCTTTGTCATTTTGATTTGAGTTTGAAGCTGGACCTGGGCTTAGTTCCAGCTCAAAAACACTGTTCAGTTCAAAGGCTCCTAAATCGTCCCAAGGAGCTAATTTTGGCAGCCAATTGTTTTTGTTTGGCCAGGAATCCTAATAGCAAAAGCCGTCTGCTCCAGCAAATGAAGATCTCTGCAATGCTCAGCCTTCCCATTCCTGGTTTTATCCTGATATGGGGGGTGCACAGGTTTCACTGTTTTCCCTGTCTCAGCCAACGTTCACCACTTGTTAAACTGTTCACGATTTGTTAAGCTGTACATAACTGTCCTGCATGTTAATTAATAAGATACTTTCTATTTTAAAAAATAATGGATACTATGTTCTGCTCTGAATTACTGCTTAATCCTAAATTATTGCTGGATTATCTGCTTGCTTTCTCGGCAACTAGAGCTGATTTGTTGATTTTTCCATTGCCATGAACAGAATTAGTCTGGTTAATTTACTGAATTAAATATAACTAGCTTCACTTTAGGAGAGAACCATTTGCAGTTGTGTTGGAGATACTACAATATTTATTATAATAATTGTATGGACAACTTTTTCCTGCAGTAAGAAGGTGCTTGTGATGCCAAACAGACACTGAAAATTAGAATATTGTGCCATTCTTAAAGTTTATTATGAAAATAAGCAAATAGGCTGTTGCTGTTGAATAAGAGATTGGTCAGCACGAGGCATAGAGAAAGATTAAAAAGTAAATCTTGTGAATCATTTAAGAATGGGATAATATTCACTTCCACACCACACACAGATTATTTAATTTTGGATGTATATCTGCCTTGCTATTTTAAGATTTATGCACCAGAATTTTGGAGGAATCATAGTAAACAAATTTAAGTATGAGATGTAAGAAATGACATGGTCACAGTTTGGCAACATGCAATGCAGGTGAAGTGCAGGTGGGCCCTGTCAGTGTTTGCATGAAGCTTACTAGAAGTCACAGGTGCTCTGTTTGTAGAGATGCAGCTGAACTGTGGTCTGTGAAGTAGCTAAATCCGAATTGTCCAGGGAATGATAATTCTGTTTCATTCCAATTAAAAAAAAAACCAGTTTTTATTCTCTTTTTAGGAGAAAATGAAACCTTTCAAATTGGGAAATGTGTTGAAAAGATAAAACTTTTTGCTTTCATTCACTCATGTCCTCAGATATATTCCATGAGGATGTTTCAGTTTCATCCACTTTCACAGAGCTACTTGGAGATAGAAAACAGTACAAAATATTCAGACCAACTTCTTAAAAATGAATCATCAGATCCTAGAAAGCTGAGAGTTCATCTGTGGGATTTTACTTTCTAAAATTAGAAACCATTTTAATGCAAAACAAGTATTTTCTATTGTTATTCTATCGTAAGTATTTCAGGTTCAAAGAAAATAATTTTATTAAGAATGCTTTGAAACCTTGATCTTAAATACCATTGACTTGCTAATTATTTACCAAGAGTATTTATTAGTAAGTTGGCAAATCAAAATATAGTTTAGAACACTTTGTTTTACTTTCTTGTTTATTGGCTGAATTGACATTGTACTCTTATGGCACAGTTTCACTTGTGTTTCCCTTATTCAATTTAGATTTTTAAGCATTTGCATTTAAAAAATTGAATGTAATAAGCAAGAACATTTCCTGGGGAAAAAACATGTTCACAATCACCCTGCTTCTCCTAATCAATTTGTTGCCACTAATACTTTTAAATATATATTAATGGTTTTTTACCATTTCTTATGAAGCTGGTTTAATGTCCATATTTCAATGTTAACCAAGGTAGAAAGGTTAAAATATAGCAAGGATATTGTGCTTTTAACATGTCTGGTTGCCAGGGAGGAGAATAAATTTTGTATACCATAATTAGTCAAAGACTGTACAATCTGGTTTCTAGAGCAGGAAATTTCTGCAGTTCTTATAGTTGCTGAGAGTTTGAAATACGTATTTGCTTGCAATTAAAACAATTCTTGTGCTTCTCTTCAAGCTAATATTCATATAACATAAAAATGTATATTTAATATTAACTATTTTGCATGATTTGCATTCTGTCATGTAACGAGATGTAACTAGAAGGCAATACTTAGAACTCTAAAATACCTTAAAAAAAAAGGCAAACCTGTTTGAGCCTAACATAATTTTTTTGTCTCTCTTTTCTTTAGGACTTCGAAACACTCTTTTCATCAATTGTTCTCTTTGAAAAGTTTGGAAAAACTTACTCCAGCACTGGGCAAATAGTGTAATTGTCCTGGAAATTACAAACCATAAGACACATGAAAAGTAGTCAATAAATGCATTTCAGCAAATATGTTGATTGAATGTCCTATAAAATACACCTTTTGTGATGTATACTTTATCTGAAGTAATATAAATTGATTTTGCTTGATCTTTAGGCATTATGACTTCCAAGATTTATCAATTTTTTTTTAAGTATTATCTTAAGAAAATTATTTCTGAAAATGCTATCTTTTATTCAGTATAGATAATTTAAGATACAAAACCAGAGCCATCAAGTAAAATATTCAGAATGACATTTACTTATTACACATTTGTTAGTGACATTAACACTAAAGAAGGAAAAAAAGTTTAAAACGTATGTATTTTTTTCTCACAAATAAAAATGTATCTGGTTCATCACTGTTGTTCACCATCTTCAGTGTTGTTAGGTATGACTGATCCGTGGCTTCAGAAGTGCAGGATAGGCATCTACATGGAAGATAAAATACTATTTAAAGTCCTGTTAGCATTTCTGTGGGTGAAAGAACTTCAGTGTTGAAAAAAATAAAGTTCTGAAAACATATATACCTTATTACTAGGTCAGTTTTTCTGTTTCCACTTAATTTTCTTTATCACTACCTGTGCGTTTACTCCTAGTCCTGTATGCTGTGAGTACATAATCATCTGATGCTTGGTCAGAACACGTCTGATGACACAAAATTGATACTTGTTTCCTCTGTCCACTAGCAAACAGTCCTGCAAAACATTTAGCATCCTCAGAGCCCATCCACTTCAAAAGGCTTAAAGAATTCAGCATCATGGGAAGATCTCAGCATATCTAAAGATCAAATTATAAGCTGATTCTTAAAATCATGTGAGTGAATTTTTACAGGAGTTTTATGCTGAATTTTCTACGATACCATATTTGCTTTTCATATCATTTGACTATATTTGAATCAAATATATCTGTTTATCTTTTACTCAGTAACATCTGAGTACTGTTCATCATTCATCTGTTACCAGGGCTGTTTTATGTGATTCTTCTGGCTCCTCTAAATGTGAAGAAAACCTCAATGTCTGTTTTTATGAATACTTTCTGAACCTGGTCTAGTGGAAGGCTTGCCTGTTCGTAGCATGGAGGTTGTAACTGGATGATCTTTAAGGTCCCTTGCAACCCCAGACATTGTGTGATTCTGTAAACTAGGAATCAAAATTTCCCTACTCTAGGTTTTCACCTGTCAGGCTATGTGAAAAAGTTTTACTGCTACCACACACCAGATTAAAAGCCTTTCCAATTCCATTCCAGCAGGCTGCAAGAGCAGGCGCTGGGCTGTACTGTTATTACTTTTTGGAGTTGTTTTTTTTTTTGTTCGAAAAGTTTATTTCTATTATGAGAAATTAAGTCTGAGTTTCCTAGATAAGATTTAATCTGATCCAATGTATCAGAGTGCTTTAGTTGTTCCTGGAAGAGATTGAACATGAGACACTTGTGCAAAACTGTTGATGAATAAAGATGGCACAGTAATTTTTATATGTGAGAGCTATCTATTTGATTGCTTCAGCTTTAAGGTAGTTCATCACAGTAATTCACCCTGTGTTGCCTCTTTAACTTCATACCACAGTTTCCCATCAGTCCGATTAGAAATGGCAATGCCTTTATCAGATTAATCTTTCTTTCTCTTTCTTCCTTTCAGTATCTCTGACCCCCAGGACAAAGCAAAGCCTCCCACTCAGCCTGTGCTGCAGGGTGGTAGTGCTCATAGCTGAGGGTCCAGAGCACAGAGGGAGTTTAAACCCAACACTTTCAATTGGAATTGTTTGATACGTACACACCTTTCCTCCTTTTACCGAAAACACTCCAAAACTTTTCTGTTTCTATGCAGATAACCAGAAACATTCTTACACAAAACCAGGTCTGTTTACTTTATTAGATAAATAAACAGCCACAAAACTAATGAAGTAGCAAACGTATTACCTGTGAGGTTTGGATTTTGGGCATCTTTTGCAAATTGTATTTCGCAGGGAATCCAATTTTCTTTATCTGGAATTCAAACAGAATTTATGTCATTCATGGGCATATAGCATCCGAACTATTTTGTTTGGCCACAGTATAATCCCAGAATCCTTTTATTTCTCATTAAGTACTTTCAGCACTTACTCATTTACATTTACACAAACCATTTGATAGTTATTCTAGAGGGACAATTTTGTTTTGCTGTCTTGCTTAAATCAAAATATTTTCATGTAGCAAACTTGCAGTTTTAACTAAAGCTAGTTAAAGCTAAAATTTTGATATTTTTATTCACTGCAATAATATAATGAACAAGGTAGTAAGAATTTTGATGGTGTCATTGTGTAACCAACTATCCGTATAAATACTGATTGTGTAAGTGGTTTTACTTTACTCCTGTATGACTTTATTGCTGATATAGTTTACCCTTCTGTTTTAATTATCACGTTGCTTTTTCTAGTATATTTGACTAATTTTTTAAACATTTTTTATACTCTGGGTTTCCCTTATTAATAAAATTGTTGTTTTATAACATGCTATGTACTTCAGAGAAGACATTTCTGTCTTATAGGAGACGTTAAAATCTGTTCTCGTAGTACAAAATCTTAACACAGAGAATGTGTGCACCAGGAAATGAGCTGAGCACTCTGGAAATACGTAAGGGCCTCCTGGACCTTGATGAGCCTGCAAGACTTGTAGCCTTTTAGAAATGTAGTTGGCTATGACATATAGCAAAACTCTCACAGCAGTACCTGAAAATCAAAAAGAATCGCTGTGATGGTAGGGAAATAGACAAATATCAGTCTTCAGAAAAAGAAGGATGTATGAAATGTATTCCAGTTAATTGTAGTTTAACAAATGTGAATAGTAAAACATCCATAGCCAAACTACAGCAAAGGACCTGATTGCTGTTTTCTGCAATAACAAAATATGGCCTTCAGCGTGCAGCAAGGCAAGAATGTTCCTTGTTTTTCAGCAACAGAAAAGTAGTTTTTGTGATTTGAACTGATTTAGTTCACGTGTACAGAGGGAAAAAAATACTGTTTAGATTTTTCCTACTGCGTGTCTGCAGAGGCTTAGCAACACCTTTAGAAAACAACACATACTGGGAAGAACCTGTCCTCCCAGTGCGCTACCAGAGCATCTCATGATGTGTCACTTAGATATTTTTGTCTTACATACAAAAAGCCTGGAACACGAGGCTTTGATGCCCACCTAAATCTGAGCAGTTTGTATAGATCACAGATCTTGAGAGCATCAAATAGTAGTGTTACTTGGTTTGTATCAGACGCACTGGCCTACGTGCCAGGTGCTGAGGGTTCAAAGCCTCTTTGCACCTCTTTGCTAATGACCAATGATCTTTGGATTCAACCACCTGTGGGGATGGCAGCACTCATAGAAAGATGCAGGTAAAGTCATTAAAAGGTAACAGCTATGTGCAAAAATTGGCTCACAACCTGTCTCATCCTGAGAAGCTTCAGGTATATTAGAAAATGTCTGGTAACATCTATTCTTACCAAAACTATCTGCTGTTGCTCAGTGGATTAAAGATCCTTCAGTATTGCTGCCCAATAGTTTTTTTGACTGCTACATAGCTGGTGTTTTAAACACAGCAAAATCTCTTAATTTAGGTAATTTAGGAACTGCCTTCTGGGCCGATCCAAGATGTTCTCCACACTTGTCAGGGAAAACATTTAGCTTGCAATGCCCTCTAGAGGCAGATTTGCCATAGTAGTGGTGGTGCCTGCAGGTACACTCTTCACTTTTCTGGTCCAGTACTGGAGCTTTCAAGACACAGGTTTGGAGTTTTTTCTTCTTTATTTTTTTGTGGANTTTTTTTTTTTTTTTTTTCTTTTTTGTTTGTTTTTTGTAGTTAGCCACATGTCAAATTTCTATAGGAGCAGAGATCTAGAAATATTGGGGGCTCTGAAACTGGTCTAGATGCCTCATTCTGGACTTGTACTGCAGGTGCTTCCAACTGAGATGGGGCCATATTTAAACTGCAAAGTGGTGCTTGCAAACAATAATGGATTTTTACACATCAATGCTTGACATTGAATAAGACTCTGTTAACATCCAAATTAAAAGTATTTCTAAGAGCTTACTGTTATTCCAAAGGATGTGTTTGCCACGTGCCTTCCATAAACCCGTGGCTCTCCGTTTAATGAATTTAGAAGTTCTGCTTAGTTGAATGATGTTCTCTGTCTTTTCCTGGCAGCCATGGGCTCCTATGCACAGAATAGCAAAGACTGAAAAGCAAAAGAGGAGCATAATTCATTAATATCAAAATCTGGGTTATCCCATACTAAAATAGAAACACTACAACTACAACGGAGTCACATCCACGTAATCAGAAACAGAATTTGGGTCTTGGAGCTTTTATTTGTCTTCATTCATAAAAGATTTTTTGGGATGAATTTTCTTTCACTAGTTGACAAAGCTTTCTGGTAGGACTGGAAAAATGTCAGCAAAGAGGTTCAGGCAATGCTGGCTTGGCTTCATATTTTTCCATCTTTTAATAGTTCAGCTCATTAATGAGAAAATCATCTGGCTGCTGGCACAATCAGATGCAGTCACTTATCAGTACATTGAGTTCAGTTTATAGTACTCTGATTCATATTCATGATCAGAGGATGCAGTGGAGCAATTCATTTGTGCACTGCTGCATTAAGCAATCACTGCCAAAATGTGACATATTGAGAGTTTGCATTAAACTGCTTCCTTTGAGCATCTTTGAGTAAAGAAAATCCCAAGTACAGAAATCTGTTGAGATAAATCACTCAGCCACTTCAGGCAAAATGTTGAGATTCCATGTATATAGCAGTTAAAAAAAATCCATTTACTGGTGCTATTGTACGTGTGACATGGTCACATCCTCAAATGCAAGTTTAGATTATTATAACAGCTAATAACATGTACAAATTAGATCAGAATTATGCCAAACGGAACCCTCTTTTTTACCCTTAATTTATATATGCTGTCTAATGAACGTTTTGGTTGTTCTTGTTTTGGCTGAAGATATTCAACAATGTCAAAACCCCAACCTTTTACATTCTATATATCATGGTACAAATAAGGGGCACTTGCAGTTACAGTCTGGACACTCTCACAATGACTCAGTTTTTAGGAAGGGACAGTGCTTACAAATTTGAGAGAGATGCTTCTTGTGTACTGTTGTGAGAAGAAGGTGAGGATGGGTTTAGTCACCTTCTCACTTATTCAAAGTTTGTAGCATGGGATAGCGGTGATTCCTTGTCCACATGCTTCCATCAATCTCATCAGATCATTTTCTACTGTCAACCTTTATCATCTTTTCTTCAGGTTTATAAAGTCTGAGCTACACAGTGGTAAGAAAAGAAAGAGAGAAAGAGAGAGAGAAACAGAGAAAGAAAGAGAGAGAGAGAAAGGAAGAAAGAAATGAAAGAAAGCTAGAGCTGTAAATCTGTGCTCACTCATACATGAGCAAAACAGGTGCTAAATTTCCTTTGAATGTGCCCTTAATGTAGCTTCTCTTGCTTGAGTAGGATTGTTCTTGGTTTTTCTCATTGGTATTTTGACCAAAATCTGGGCCAGTTAATCACTGGTAAGAGGAGGAAATAGGCATAGTATGTAAAAAAAAATTAAATGGGCTGCTCATGCTTTATGTTTTTGTAGCAGTAACAATCTCACTCATGCCTAGTAGTAACCTGTGTTTCAGCACTGACCAAACAGTCACTGACATGGGTCTCTCTTTAGTTCAGAAGGCATTTCCTGGCTTCATTTTTCCTCTTTTTCAAATCCATGTCAGATAGATGAGATTGCTGTGTACCTGCTAGGAATCATTCACCCCTATGGTTTTCTTTCTTTGTTTGAGCTTTGCTTTTATGCTCCCACTGGATCCATTTCCCCTGCATCCTAGGATACTTCTACTAAATGCTAATAGTGGCATAAAAATATCTTCTATGGAAATTAGTTGAAGATCAATTGGGAGTAAATAGCTCAAATCTTTAAAGTATTTGTGTTTGCAATAGTTCTCTCCCTCTTAAGATCCTGTATCTCCTCCACCACCAAGTGTTGCCATCTGCAGATGAGAGGAGAATTGGTTTGCCATCAATCTTTTGCTCTAGACAGCAGAGCAAATGGAATATTCTGAAGCAGTCTCTGTGGCTCTTAAACAAAACACGGACATTTATTTGAAACAGAAGGGTCTTTCTGACATCCTCTCAGTCTCCTGAACACACCTTTGACAGTGCCATAAACATAATCATTATGCAATTCTTAGTCTGACTGAATGAGTTTATATCTTAATCCCACTCATATCATATCAATGTATCTTATTTTACAAATTTTACAGTATTATACAAAATTTAGAATAATCCTGAATCCTCCTTGGTCCAGATGGTTACTTAAATTATCCATATTGCCAGGCTCTGTTTCCAAACCATTTTAAAATCTATAGGATCACCTACAACTCCTCTGAAGTACATAGTTGTTGTAGTGTTAAGCTAGATACGGAAGAGAAGATAGATATAGATATAGGTATAAAGATAAATATATATATATAAAAATACTGTTTGGTCCCAGGAACTTGTGCTGTCTAGCGAGCTCCTGATTTTTTTTATGAACAGCCTTGGAAGCTATTTTTTTTTTCCTGCATGGCATAACATCCTTGTTTTCACACTTCCAAAGAAAGGGCACTGACCCAAAGCGTGGCCAGGATGAAGCCCTGTTGTGACTGAAGCCCACTATCCTGCAGCCCATAAGCAGCAGTCCAAAAGGAGACCTGTGGAGTTCTCCTGGACAGCAGTGGCTGCCACCAGCAATCTCCCTCTGAGCAGGGCCTCTCAGAGCCAGGGAATTCCACATTTGCTGTACTCAGAGGATCTCTGAATGACCACAGATCCTGTGCTGATACCCCAACTCCTCGAAGCTCAGCCCTTCACCCTTCCAGAAGATGAAAAGGCATCCAAGGTGAGCATTTCACTGCCTTTGACGGGAATTTTTCACGGGTACCTTGTGCTGACTCTTTGTGCCTGTGTGCATACAAATGTGCAAATGCTACAGCAAATCTGGGAGAAATGCTGCTCTCTTAGATGTTTAAGTACCTTAGATATCTAAGTAAGTTAGGCCTATAAGTAAGTTAAATTTAAGTTGCCAATTGAATTAAAAGCTGTTAAGTGTTGTTCCTTTGCTAAACGGTTAAATTTAAGGCAAGTCTAAGCACTTTTGAGTGCCTTTAAGCCTTTAGGCCGTATTCCTTTTCGTCCTTGCCCTTTCTATCCTTTTGTCACATGCACCTTAACACACACACACACACACACAAACACACACAAACACACACACAGAGTTCTCAGTTTATTTCTGTTTTGATGGACTGGGTTTGGTTTGATGCTTTTCTTACCTCAGTGTGCCTTAACCATCTCATAAGTAGCAGAGTGAACCTTTGCCAATGAACTTTGTCATGCTGCCACTTAACATTAAATCAGGTTTTTACTGATCCCCTCGCTGGTGATTCTTTAAGTGAACTCAAACACTCGTTTGTAACCCTGGGACCATACTGGGGGCTATTGGGAGCAACTGGGAATGGCGGGTGTGTGCTGGAGGCAACTGGGATGTACTCGGACTGAAAGAGATCATGGTGGGGGCAACTGAAACCATGCTGGGGCAACTGGAATGATTGGGAATGAGCATGCTAGGAGCATCTGGGTTATCCTGGGAATGTCTGAATTAATACTGGAGGGGACAACTGGACCGTGCTGGGGGCAAGTGGGGGCAAGTGGAAGTGACTGTGTCTACACTTGGGCCACTGAGATGGTACTGGCAGTGACTGGGACTACAGTAGTGGCAACTGGGATCACACTGGGAGGAACTGGGAATGACTAGGCTCATGCTGGAGGCAATTGTGACCACACTGAGAGTGACTGGGATCGTACTGGGAGTGACTAGGAGCATGCTGGGGACAATTGGGACCACGCTGGGGGCAACGGGGATATACTGGGAGCAAATGAGATCACACTGAGGGTGACTGAGAGTGGCTGTGAGCAACTGGAATTGGGTTGGAAGCAATTGGGAGCAACTGAGAGCGTGCTGGGGCAATGGGATATAGTGGGAGCGATGGTAAGCAACTGGGATCATACTGGGAGTGACTAGGAGCATGCTGGGGACAATTGGGACCACGCTGGGGGCAACGGGGATATACTGGGAGCAAATGAGATCACACTGAGGGGGACTGAGAGTGGCTGTGAGCAACTGGAATTGGGTTGGAAGCAATTGGGAGCAACTGAGAGCGTGCTGGGGCAATGGGATATAGTGGGAGAGATGGTAAGCAACTGGGATCATGCTGGGAGTGACTAGAACCATGTTGGGGGTGACGAGGAGCAGTTGGGATCATGCTAGGAGGAAATGGAATCACACTGGGAGTGGCTGGGTTGATGTTGGGAGCAGCTGGAACTACACTGGAGGCAACTGGGATCATCCTGGAGGTGAATGGAACCATACTGTGAGTGGCTGTGATCACATTGAGATCATACTGGGAGTGACTGGAATTATAGTGTGAATGGAATCTGACTTGGAGTTACAGGGAGCTACTGTTCCCACATTGTGGAGCCAACTGGGGACATGCTGGGATCATACTGGGAGCAACTGGTACTAAACTTTGGGCTGCTGAGAACAACTGAGAGCGTTGGGGCTTAGGGTTAGAGTTAGGTTTAGGGTGAGGCTTAGGGCTGAGGTTATGGTTTGGTTTAGCGTTACATTTATGTGTGTATATATCTATTTATATCCACACACACTTGACCAGCTATCTGCCTGGTACATTTTTTCAGGGGTCTGTTTTGGGGATAGACCTTGGTATGGTTTCATAAGTTTTGATGTGTCATATTCAGAACAAAACCTCTTGTTTGCTGCCCCTTTTTCAGATATCGAAAGGAAAAGGGAATTAATTCAAAGGGAAAAGAGACTGCACGTTTGAGAGCCATGGGAAACAGGTAAAGAAAGTAGTGACTGGGAGAACCATAGAAACCATCCTGCTCACATAGTTCAGCAAGTGACATATACTTTGAGTACTGGGAACAGTTTATCCAGGCTTTAAACAGGAAAATGGAGGGGAAAGGACTGCTCTGGGCTATGGCATGAGTCACTGAGTGCTTTTGGGCAAGGCAGTAATGGCAGCAGTTCTTCATCTGCACAGTGACTCAAAGCCAGATCTCTGTGGTAAGGAACTCCCTGTAAACTCATGCTACCCGTGAGAAGGTAGGAATTCTGGCTGAGACCACTTTCCACTGCCTGGTACTACAGCTCCTGCAACTTGTTAGTTCGGCACTTGCAGTCTAATGACAGTTGAGGAGGATGACCGTGACAGACAGCTGTGTCTGTTAGCATCAGGAGAGAGCTTGTGTCTGACCTACTTCTGGCAATGATTAACACATGATTTAGCTCTCATTCATTTCTATTCATGGTCATATATCTCACAGCTGTTGCTGAACACCAAGAATCAGGAAAGGTTTTTGATGACTCTATACAAATGCATCATCAAATGGTGAGATCTGATCGTTTCCAATAACAAGTTATGATTCTTGTTAAAAAATAAGAATACTTGCCCCTGTTGCTCTGAAGTTTTTATTTCTGTTTAACCACCAGCACATTCTAGAAATGTTAAAACAGTGATGGTGTATTTAATTTCTCATAAAAACAATCAATATGCTTATTTAATTTTAATTTTTTTAAATTTCTCACAGCTCCAGTGTTTTGAGATGAAATCACCTAATAAAAAGCAGTCTAACAATCATCTTTGAGATGTTCGAAAGATTTCCAATTGTACATATTCTTGTTCAACATTTTATTTTTACAGTGGAGACTGCATGATTCCATCTCCAGTATAATTGTACCAAAAGAGACAAGGTGCTTTTGCTGCCTCAATATTTAATCCACTTACATCTCCATCATATTAACAAAGAAAAAGTTATAAATCTATGGCTAACTGGGATCTGGCAGTGCGGCAATAGTTCCTCATGCATGGACTTAGGAATTCGTGGCTTCGTTAGAAATAGCATGTGGAAGTTCATTTGATGTTCAGTAGCAGTCTGGTAGTTGATCACATCTGGACTGGGAGAGTATCTCCACTGACTGAAAATATTTCTGGCAGGTTTACTTATCTACCTATCTATTACCTAAAAATGCAAAGAGGCACATTGTGCAAGCATAGCCCTTTTGTGAGAGGTTTTAGAAGCTCTGAGTAAGGGCAGGTATGTGTGAGGGTTTGTACACGAATTGCTTGAATTCAGAGATTATTACAATTTTTGAAAATCTCTCTCATGATACTATCTTGAGATCCCCACGAATGACTAATGTAAAATCTTGCTCTTTTGAGTATCTTTATTTCTGTCCCCTATAATTTTCTTTCATTTGTTTGGTTCTTCTCCAATAATGATTGCTCCAAATATCAACAGATTTTGACAGTACCTGCTCACTTCTCACTCATCTTTGCTTCCACTCTGCACAAATCTGACTGATATAGACAAACTTGTAGAGGTGGTGAGATGCAAAAGATTCTCACAGCTGTTCATGTTGATGGCATTCAAGCTGGAAAAATGTGTTCTTACATCATAGTTCTTTTTTAAGAGCAGATACAGAATTGGCAAAGAAAGTACGAGTATTTATTTACAAAGCTGATTGTATTAACGGGTGAAAAAAATTGTTCTGGTAATTTAAGAAATTAGAAAAAAGTGAAACTTGTGTTTCAGTCTTGTGAATGTTGATATAGTTCTGTTATGCATAGATTTTCCTCAAAGTCCAGCAGCTAGCCAGAACTAATAATTTAATTTTTTTTTATAATTGTGCATTTATGTCCATTTGGGAAGAAAATAACAATGTCTGTGCCAATGATTCTTGAGAATTCTTTCATCTGGGGAATCTCAGATTCCATTATAAATATCAAGAGCCCGTATAAACAGCTGAAATTTGGAAGACTCAGATTTTCTCCTCATTATGTGTACATAAAGATAGATGGAGAGAAGATTCACCTTGAACAAGTCACTACTAACCTTCTGCTGAGCTTGAGAACTAGTAGGCTGCCCCAGTTTTTACACTGATAAAAGGAGTCTGGCCATGCTGTTTTCTCAAAATATGTTGATAAACTGTCTCCTCACAGCAAGAACACATTTAGCTGATACATCTGTTACTCAGATTGTCACATAGAATTAGCAAATCAATTCAAATATTAAGTATTTTATTGCTATCTAGGAGTTAGAAGCAAGGACTAGAGGGATCAGTCTTGGCACTTGCTATGCAGAATTTTTACATGAATAATCTTAGGAAAAACTCAGTAATATTCTCTAACTAGAGAAAGTAGTTAAAGATGACAAAAAGATTTTGCTTAAAATTTGGGTTTTTTTAAATCAAAATTTTAAATGTAGAAAAAATGGCTTTACAAGAGAGATTTAAAATCTAACTGAGAAGAGAAGTCAGAGTGATGGGGTAACCCTGGTCAGGGTCCTGGCTGTGGGCCCTATCCAGTGGTTGCCTTGGTTTACTGGGCTATTCAGGCACTGTTTGCCACTCCTTGCTGTGAACCACTCCTTGGACCTCAGAGGGAGCAGGTGTGTGTTTTACAGGCTCTCCATCAAAATACTTTGATGGGTTGCTGAAAGTGTTTGGAAAATTGGATATTCTTAACACTTTGCAATTTTTGACAGAGCTGACTTTAAAAAAAGGGCACCTAAATCCCAACATTCTAGAAGGGGAAAAGTTATTTCTATGTCAACTGTAATCAGAGGCTGAAAATACTTTGTTCATCTTTGTGATCCCAATGATGCCCCTTCTGATAACTAAGCCTGCTTTTATTTGTTAGTCAGTGATGGATTCTAAGACAGGTGGCCTCTCTAGTTTTATATATCAAAGAAAGTAATCATGCTGATTTTTTCCAAAGTATAAAATACCACTATTGATGCCCAAATAATTTGAATCTTTACTTGGGGGCCTGAAGTGGAACCTATCAGAAAAGAGTTACATGCAGAGCAGAGAAAGTTTTTGTGTGGATCTCTGTCTGTTCCATTGAAAAACTATAGCAGGGAGCCTCAAGAAAAGATCTAGTCTTCCCTTGGCCACAATTTATATCTTTTCTCAAAAAAAAAAAAAAAGAAAAGGATAGGCAGGAAAAGTAGTGATGCATGTCTGATATTGATGGAAAGCAAGTATGTACCTCATCCATTGAAAACATTGATCAAGGCCACTTTGCTCTTTTTTAATGATGGCCCCATAAATCTGCCGGTATCAATGAAAGTCACTGTTATCTACTGAGGTTCTAAATGGTTCTGCTAAGGAAGCTAAGTCGTAGCCAGCGGTTCTTTGCATCCAGGAGCCAAATTGTCTTACTCTCCCCTTTCAAAACTCTTCTGCTTCTTGTTTAGTTTTTGTTTGCTTATTTGGCTGTGTTTTTCAGTCAACTGCACACGAAGAAAACCAGGACACGCTAAAAAAGAGGAAGAAATTCCACATACTCACAGCAATTTTTAATGAAGTGGTTTTAATGCTGAAAAGCTCTTCTGGCAGTGGGTTTCAGTCAAGAAGGATGAGAATCCAACAGGATGTGGCATTTTTCTGACGTGGCAGACGAATTTGAATAAAACAGGCCTGGAAAAGTGATATTCATGTTACATATCGATGTATAGTCTGTGGTTCAATAACAAATCAGATGTAGGATTAGTAAACCGAGGTATTGGATTTGACTATTTTAAAAGACCAGACACTATATGTGGGTGCTAAGAAGATCTGAAGGAATGAACAAGGAGGTGCGATCAGCCTCTTCCTAGCTCACAAACTGTGTTTAAATACATGGGCTTGATCTGCACTGCCGTACTGTCGGCCAGGAGAACAGTTCCAGAGGATGTCAGGGACTCCTCAGCAATACCAGGGTAGGCTGAGGAATCTTTCCTGGGACCCCCAGTGATTACCAAATGGGCTTTACCATTTCAGTATTTTATGCTACAGATGTTCAGGATTGAAGTATATCCTCCATGGGGGATTTCACCTCACACAATGGTAAGCAATAAATAACCCTTCTCTGAAGAGATGTTGAGAACGTTTTGAAAAGGAAGTTTACTTATTTTTTGCCTCAAGAATATCAAAGAGATTCTCTAGACAGATCTGACTGTATCTTAGTTATCTTTGCAATGAAATCCCTCCTTAGCCTCACCCCAACACACATTCCTGTGTAATATGTACATGAATCTCAGAAACAGATGGAGTATGCCTTACCCGGAATCTAATCCTAGTGAGGTAGAGAGGCCAGATGGTCTCACTTTCCAAATGAAAACTTTCAGAGAATCTTTAAACTAAGAAAAGATTTTATTAACACTGATGGCTGGATATAGTGTAATACACAGAGAAGATTAATTAGAAACCCTAATTAAATGTAACAGTGTAAAAGAACCAGAGCACTATTTGGCATCAAACAGCCCTTTAAGATTCTTGTTGAAACCTGGAGTCCTCAGCATGGCTGAGCTGCAAAGCGAACAACAGAAAAGCAGAAACAATGAGATTTACTAAAAGGTGCCAAACTCAATTCTACATGCAATCATTTCCTGTATTTTTTTATAGAATCATAAGAGGGCTGAAAGGAACCTTTAGAGGTCGTCTAGTTCATCCCCCTACCCCAAGGCAAGATCAGCTATACCTAAATCATTCCTGACAGATGTTTGTCTAACCTGTTCTTATAAAGCTCCAATCACAGAGATTCCAAAACATCCCTAGGCAATCTGTTCTGGTGTTTAACTATCCTTGTTGTTTGAAAGTTTTTCCTAATGTTTAACTCCGAATCAACGTTGCTCCAGTTTATTCTTGCTATTTTTTTGTTCTATAGACCAAGGACATGGCAAAAAGTTTATTCCTTTTTTTTTTTTATCAAGTGCCTTTTAAAAATGGAAAGATGACTATGTTTCCCTGCTATTTAAAGAAATTTTTTTTTAGACCAAGGAATCCCAGTTCTTTCATTTTGCTGCCATTTAGACTTTCTGACCATTTGGTTTCCCTTTGTTAGGACCACATCTCTCCCAAACGCAGCATTGGAAATTGAACATCGCAGCTCCACTCTTAGCTGTGCCCTGCAGAATGAAAGGCCTGTATCACATGTGTTAAGGACAGCCTTTCTTGTTTTGTGCTAAATTCACATTCTTTTCCTACACAGCTCTTGCCACTCATTTCCAGCTTGCTTTTAATGAAAGTTGACTGACTATACTGAAGAAGGGATTTCTTTGCTGTTTTTCACTGCAGACAATTGCAGAAAAAGAGTATTTATTCGCATGAAGATGTTATCATGTCCCCCAAGCAAATGAGGTGAAAGAGTCAGTTTTCTTCAGCCTGTTAAAGGAATGCACATCTGGAAGGAATATTTTAATTCTCAGACATATGGAGTGGGGAGCTGGAGGATACGAGCGTCACACATCACTTCTCCCTTTAAATTCTGTGCTCGTATCTCTGGTGCGCAGCAGGAATTCTTGCAGATCATGGACAGTAACCAAGAAAGTGTTGCCATGTTTTTACAACATGCTGACCTCTAGGCTGTTACTTAGTTGATTAGTTGGCAATACAGCCCTACAAGGTTGTACCATCTTACTGAAACCACTTTGGATCTTCGAGGTGAACAGCATGCTTAGGAAAAGCAACTGCAGGTGGCCAGTGGCACAGAGAAGGACTTCCAGGAGCCTCCTCCTGGTCCCACGCGTCAAGTGCTCTCCCATTCCACTTCTCCTGGAAAATGCTGCAGTGAAGTGTTGTAGAGAAGCACAGGAAGGCATCTGGACTCCGACTGTTGTGAAGGTTTGCTGAGACAAACACACACATGCTTATGGCGCACTGAAAAGGGAACAGATGTGCAGATTCAAGGAATTTTATCCCCCCCAAATGCTGCAGTCACAGCTAAAGAAGTAAAAATAGATGCAGTTGTGGGAGCAGCAGCGATGGCAAGGACTAATGCTGAGAGGGTGCAGAGAGAGAGGAAAGGACAACTTATCACAGAAACAAGGATAAGCGAGGAGGGCATTAATTATGGACTGCCCTGAATAGTGACAGCACCCAAACTGCCTCCCTTAACAAGTTTCCTCTTTTGTAGTTTCCCAGCATCAGCTGCATACCACCCTTTCCCACTACCAGTGTGCAGCACATATGGCTGCCTTGCAAGAATCACACAAATCATCCAGTAAGTTCATTTTTATTAGTAGCTTCTGCTTAATTAAGGGATGCATCATGCTTCATCAATCAGCTTCTGTGCATGCGAGTTGTCTCCGCCACTCTGCTGATGCAAACTCCAAGCAGACACAGTTCTTGTGCTGTAGGCAGGAGGCTGGTTAGCCTGAATTTGGCAGCCAGGGGCTGTATCCCTGATCATGAGAGGCAAGTTTCATGCCACAGCTAAGGCAAATGGAGATCCTCAGTGACTTCCTGCTCTTATGCACTGACAGATTGAAGCACAAAGAGAATGGGAAGACAAATATTAGAGTTAAGACAGTGAAAAGCATAATTACATATCGGAAGCTTTGGTTTGATTTAAAAATGTGAAGCATTTTTCACTTTCTGTTTTTTAAAGAAACCAGATAAGTCAGTTTCTGGAGTCACCACTGATTTATGCTGGTATGTTTCAGCGCTGTAGAAGAAATTCCTGCAGATGCATAAATCAGGCAGATGTGTGCAACAAAGCACAGTGCAGTGCAGTGCCAAACAGAGATGGCATGGACAGAGTATGGCTTCGCTTCCCAGAATGGACACATGAACCCACACTAGGATGCACGTAACTAAAAGTGCTGGGTTCTAGGCAGCCTGGGGTTGGCTTGGGACCCCTTCCTGGGGCTGCACACTGTGATGTGTGTGTAATTACAGATAATCACATTCTCTGGTCTCTCAGTTAATGGTAAAAAAGGCTCTCTGTTATCACCAGGCCATTAGTGGCTCTGGAATAATGCTCACAGCAGCAACGCGGTGAATTATTTCTCATTTGCTTAATAATATTAAAGGCGTAATTGGTCAGATTGCAGTTCAGCTTTTTCACTGCAACCTCTTTCATGGCCTCAGATGCACTTACCCTGGATTCCTCCTGTGCAGGAAAGATTAATTCTGACGAATTACACCAAATGCCATCATAGTTTTGCTGCTCAAAAGATTCTTTAAGAAGTGGAACCTACCAAAACCCGAATCACTTACAGCCAAAATCAAATTTGGCTTCAGTTTTCTGATGTGAAAGCCTGTGCATTAGCCCACCAGGTTACCTAACCCTCAAATGCATCCTTCCAATAACCTGTTTAGTGGATGTAAGTAACACCATAACACACGTGTAACATACTCTTCCTCTCAAAATACACAAGTCATTGTTTTCCTCTGCAATTTTCATGGTAGTTTATCCTTTACATACTTTATTATTATTTTTATGATAGCTAGTAAGATCCTTCAGATGCTCTACGGATTGCTGGTGAAATAGTACAGTATATATGTTTTTTAATAGTGCAATTAAGGTAGATCAGACAGTTCTACTGTATGTATATACATCTCTGCAATTATCATATTGTAAGTGCCTACAAAAAGTTTATATGATTTTTACATCAGCAATGCTTCACTGCACACCTCTGTAAGTAGATTTCCCAGTGGCTGTGAATTTTAGGCTGTTCCTAGCTGCCTGATAAAAGCAAACCTGTGTGAAACTTACTGGGACTATTCCAGGCCTTGAAGCTCAAATTAAAGAGCTTTTAAAACCAAATTGAAGAAAATAAAAGAAAAACACCAATAAGCACACAACCTTTATTCTTTCATCATCTATAAGTTACAAAACTGGGACCATTCAACAATCTTTAGGAATAACTTGGCACTACAGAGACTTGACCTGAACGTATTTCCCAAATGTGTGATTGGAAGGGACCCTCCCCGCAAGCTTCTCACAGTCAAAATGAAGATGCACTTTCCGTCTTAGCTCACTTCCTTAAATCCCCTAACCTGTGAGGTGGAGGAAAAGCAGAGAAATCAAGCTACAGACTGGGGAAGACAGCCCAAAAATACTTCATATAAGTTTCTTCCATCTGCTTGATTCACTTATCACAGTGGGCCTGGGAAAACAATCAGAGGATTTATAAGCAATGCCCAAGTGCAGTCAGGTTGCTGGGAAGTAGCTGAAGTTTCAATGGCAACAAAAGACTTTCACAAAGAGTATTCTGACCTTTCAGAAATTTTTGGGAGTTTTGGGAGTGGATTTGTACTGTGGCAAAACTACAGAACAGAAATTCCAGGGAGCTTTTTTTCTTTCTCCTTAGACCTCTCGTACGCATTTCTCCTTGAATCCCCTATCAGTCACTTCACTGACTTACTTGGTTACAAATGCATGCTCAGAAGAAAACTAAAGCTCTCAGAGGGGTTCCCCTGAAATATGTGGGAATTCTGATTTTGATCAACTTCTGGACCTGAAATGTGTCTCTCTCTTATCAATAAACAGATCAGTAGGTAAATCCAGCAAAAGAATCATTCACAACTGCATGGTGTCAGTGCACATTAAGGGCTTTGCCTTCAGGTAGTTTTTCATTATTAGGCCTTTCTGCTGAAACATGACTAATCTAATCCAGGGAAAAGAGGAAACCCCTGGCGTCAAATCTATGTTCCCAAATGACTGACTGATGTATTCTGCCAGAGAATCATGCTCGACATGTAGGGATTGAGAACAAGTCCCTATAATCTATGACTTACTAGCTGTTTCTAAGTGATTCTGGCTGTGTCAATAGATTTGTTCACAGCTCTAATTGTGTTAATGAATTGAACATAATTAAACTTACAGCATGTCACAAGCTTCCTCTGGCAACTCTAGTAGGTTTCTTAAGTACCAGTTCATCAGCAACCATACTGCAACTGAATAGGTAACTACAGAACCAGCCAGAATGGCTTAGTAACAAAACAGCAAATAAATATAAGACCGGACCTTAATATTACTGTTCATCCAAATTATTGCATGAGAGGCAAAGAACCTGGATTGTAAACGTAGAATTGTCCAGGGTTTTGTATTTTTGGGGTCCCTCTTGAGAAGCACCCATCTCAAGCCGTACCACTATTAATGAAAAGTACTTTCATAAGGGAACCTATCTTTTGGCTTATGCAGAAACCTTGCAGAATCCGGTTATGGTGACTGGCATACGTTGTTTTTGTAACATTCCACAAGGCAAAATTCATCTGAATTCTGAAATTTTTCTTGAAATCCAACTTTCCATGGTTCACAACATTGAATAAGAGATTATGTGAAATGTACTTCCTTCAAAATAGAACAAGGTGTAGTGCTTAATCCATTCTTCACCAGCAATTTAGCTGGGATGATAAATAACTCGTTGCTCATGTACACACAGGTAGGAGTAAAAAATCCTGTTGTATCTCCATTGAGGTTTTGGAAGTCATCCTCTGTTTGGCTACTGTGCTCTTAAGTATTTAAAGAATTGTAATAATTCATGCATTTTTCAAGCTATTTCATTTTGATCTGTCTTGGGTATTATCTCTTTGGTCAAACCTCAGACAATAAAAATCTGTTATATTTTCTATCCTAGAACTTGGATCTCCTCGTTGCTGCACATACAAATATTTACAATCAATAATTGGGTGATATTGATAAATAGAGAAATATTATTAACCCTTTTCTAAGTTATGTCATCACTAAAAATCTATCCTTAAACTTGTATCTTATTCTCATGTTTTTCTTCATGTGAACATTGATGTCTTAGCATGTATAGAACTTATTTTTTCATTTAAAATGTAAGCAAGAAGTGGTGACTATTCACAATTTACTGGTAACATTCTCATTGTTGAAGGAGCTATATAGGATCTATAGTCCCAGTAGGAAAAAAAATAGCATATAGGTGTTATTTTTTTAAACAATAGGCACTTTCTATTAAGGCTTTGCTTCTGGTTCAGTGTTTTCCTAATAGCAAGGAGTGTTGTAGGAATTACTGATGGTGCAGAACATTATCAGGTGCACACAGCATGATGCCTGCACTGTTTTCATGATGTAATTTTTGAAGAAACTCCAGCAAACTAAAACCCTTTTGATGCAGCACTAGATAACAATATGGAACAAATAAAATGATCTAGGAGAAATGTTGCCTCTAGCACAAATGACTGAATCTCATTAATATCCATGCAGTTATCTGCAGACCACGAAAAAGACATCGCTATGCATTAGCTAGCACAGATACCTCCATGCAGTACTGCCTTTAGGTTGTGTTGACATACACAGAGTATTTTCTGATTAAATTAACCTGTGTCAGGTTCTTAAGGTTATGTTTTTCTTTCTTGTGCATTTGTATCTAACCTGAGGGTGAGCCTTATTTTCAGCATCTGTCTTAATATAAATTTTGTGGTGATCCTCAGCACAAAGAATTTCTGCTTTAAATATTTTCATTATTACACTGTGCTTTGTAGACCAAATAGCAGCAAACTTCCAGTGCAACTTAGCCCTTTTTCCAGGCCTGGGAGAAGGCTGGCTAACATCTTAAGTGAGTAGATAAGCACAACACAATCAAACTTGTAGGATACACACGTACCACGTATGTGTCAGAGACGTTTGTGTGATAAATTACACAGACCATGTGGTAAATTGCAGTTTGCGCTTTTGACTGCCTCATCTACCCTCTGCTTACTAATCCATCTCCACTGGGACCACTTCTATCATTTAAAAGATCTGATCAACATCAAATAGCTCCCTTAAAAAAACCACAAAACAACTTGCCACTGTACATAAAGCAGGTTTATCTAACCATAGTAAATGCTGGATATGTCAGCAACCTTCAGCTAACCTATTTCATGTCATTTTAAAGGGCCATAAATGGCAAAAAAGAGTGGAACAATGCATGAAAAGGCCTTTCCGTAGCTCGTAACAGGGATCTTACTCTCCCTGGAAAAATCTATATGATGGGACTGAGAGGAGAGGTAAGTCTTGCAGCATAATCCAAAAATAGTACTCTGTACTAAAAAAGAAAATCCAAAGCCTAAACAAAAAATACTGACAACAAAAACAGGGGGAAAAAAGGGGAAAAAAACCCTTCCCAGCCCCCAGAACACTTCTATGAACTCTCCGAGCCCTAAACCAGAAAAATAATCTGACATCTGAAGCAATATTGAGACTAATATGCTAATTCCATATGGTTAGATTAATCCATTAATCACTGCTAAAAATAATTGTGTAGGTACCTAAATTAGCTGAATCTTTTTTTATGAGAAGCAAAGAAGAATAAAAGGCTTTATAACACTAAAAGTAATTCCTGTGGCTGATAATTAGCGTTGTGTTTAAACACTCATCCTTACGCTGCTACTTTCCCTTGAAAAAAGCAGAGCAATGTCCTCGTCTTCACTGAACATGGTATTAGCACCTCGGAATTGCACCGCTCTGGAGCCCAGACTTAATTAAATAACAAGGTTAGGATCAGACAGTATATCAAGGTTATAAACTGGAGCACTAACCTTCTGGAGGGGAGACATTCACGGCTTTCCAAAGGAAACAGGGGTCTGTGTCTATATTTGGAAGGTCCTGAGAGAACGAACTTTAGCATCAGCATAAATTAAGTACAGAGAAGGTAATTTAGGTACAGCTAGTCTCTTTCTGCCTGTGCCTTGGTTCAGGACTGGAGTTCCTGAGCATGCAGTGGCAGTGCTGCCACAGGTAATAACAGCATCAAAAAGGAAAGCAGGTCGATTTCCAGAAGCTTTGGGTCAGGCCCTGAATACTGCAGCTTCTTTAGGAAGGAACTTCACCTGAGCTTCAGATTCAGCTCAGAGTCCTTTCTTCCTTCTCTCTGCTCAGCACTAGGTTTCATTGAGTTCAGTGGAGCTGACAGCATCTGGCTCCAGAGCTCACCCTGACACCAAGGACTTCTCTTAGATGTACTGTAGATACTCCAAAAATGTGCATCTCCGCAAGAAAGAAGGTGAACGAAGGCCAATGCCAAACAGGAAGGGAGAACTGTCTTTTCTGAAAAATGTCAGCAACCAGCAGCACATTGCCCTTTAGAGCAGCAAGGTCTGTTCATAGAGGAAGGTGCTGCACAGAGCAGCCAGAGGCTTTCTGTACATGGAGAGCGAGACTTAAAAGATTAGACTGTAAGTGTTTAACTGGAAGAGGAGAGATTGTCTGGAGTACTAACCCTGTTTGACTGATAAGAATCAGGAAATACTACAAATCAGACAAGTAATCAATAGCATTCAGATTTCCAAGAGAACAACACAGAATAAAAACCTCAAACTCATTTAATTTTATTCCTGGAAAGTTTCTCTCTGTTCCAAATTACAAAATAGCTTGTTATAGTTTTGTAAAAAATATTCTTTGACTGTGACTGTTTTTCTGAATAGAAGATAAAGCATCATTATTAATTTCTCATGCAAACTACTACGCGTGGAGCAACTGATTATGAAAGAACTATTATGTTTGCAAAGTCAGTACTTGAAAGGTTGTTCACTGAAACAAAGGTTGAAAGGGCTGAAGATACAAAGTGAAAGCTTTATTTAGCAACAAGCAAGGGAGGATGAGTTAACAGTTGCAGAGGTCTGTAGGGTGGATAAACCAGAAGGAATAAAGATTTATAGAAAACTACAGTAAAGTGCAGCAAGGACTACTGGAATGAAAACAAGAAATGGAAAATTTAGACTGGGCACATCAAGAAAAAATTCTTATTGGAAAAATCTGTTACATGGCCAAACAGCCTTCCAAAAGATATTCTGGAATTGCTGAAATTCTCTGAAATAGCTAAAATGAACCTACATACAATAGAATAGACCACAGTGGCAAGAGCAATGTCAGGATTGGTGCTGAGGAAAGGGTGTCAACCTATGGTCACCTGCTTACATCATCTCATTTCACTGTCTTGACACTGCAGTGAAAGCCCCGAAATGGAGGTGGGAGGAACAGAACAAGCAGATGAAAGGAAAAAAAAAATCCACATTTACACATATATATATAAAAAACCAAAACAAACAAACCAAAACTGAAATGCCTTCATAGACCTCCAAACAATATGTGAATTATACAAATGTGGCCCCTGACCAGCCCATGGGGGCAAGAATGCCACAAATAGCTGCTTTTAGTTCCACATCAGTGATTTTCCAGGCTGAAGCTGGGTCTCTGTCTGGCAAACCAAATTTCATGACATCGGGTCAATTTTCCCTTTCCTGAAAGGCTTCATATCCTTCATGTGCACCCAGGCTGAGGTAACTGCCTCATGTCATATTTTGTTGGGGAAGAGGTCTTGTCAGTGTAGGATTCCTTTATACCCAAACTTTCAGAAAAGACCTTTTCAATGTGTACATTTAGTAAGTTTATGACCAAAATTTTTTCCCTTCTGATTGCAACATTTGCTCATTCCAGCTTACTCATTCAAGTTTTGCCACTGAAAACCATATGCCAATGAATAGGATACCTGTGGATACCTCAGCTAATAGTGCTGCTGGCCATGCAGAGCAGTGTAGCTTTTTAAGTATAGACACTTGGGCTCAGGCACGCAGCACGGCTGCTAAGAAAGAACCCAGCTGGATGCTGAGGTTGCAGTTATTGGGGAACTGACTGAAAGAACTGAAAGTATTTTGGGCCTGGCTCGGGGTAAGAGCTGAAGATATGAAGGAGGAGGGATGATGCCGTAAATGGTGACTCTTCAGCTCTCTGGTGGCTTCATGTGTGATCATGTGCAGGAGCACATTATTCCTTTGGCAAATAAGGAAGTGCTTTCTTTGGGTTATGAGTTGCTGGTTCCATCAGCAGAATCTAATACTAAGGATGTCTTCCCAAGGCACGTGCTCATATATTTACACACACAGCTATGGAAGATGTTGAGGAAAACTCATCACTGCTCAATTCAAGAAGAAGCCTTACAGGCAAAACGCAGAAGAGGCAGAAGAGCCACCAGCTTGTTCTTCAGCCACCAGTTGTTCTTCAGTCAGCAGGCCAACCCCATTCAAACACCAACCTGGAACTGGGAAAGAAAAAAAGGTCAAAAGGGAGTAACAGTGCTGCCATCCAAGGTGATTCTTCAATTTCTGCTTCTTCTGTGAAGACAGACAAATGTGAGTTTGAGCTGTCATGGAGCTGGAAAGCATAGACATCTGCTGGCTGGCCATTTTCATATCTGCCAATGGGATTTTAATACTGAATTTTTATTTAATACCCCCTTCTTAGTAACTGGATCCCTAACACCACTACTATTTTGATATCAGGGTACTTTATGATCTCCCATAATGATAGAATCAGTCTGAAGTTAACTCTAGTTCCTGATTCTAGCTCCTTATGTCCCCTGATGTTACAATTTTTGGACAGCTGTATAGTTATATTTGTTGTCAAAAAGTATTGTATGGTCTTTTTCTGGCTGAAAAAGAATCAAACACCAATATATCAGACAAGCAAATTAAGGTATAAGAAAAAAGCTAGTAATTATTATTAAAAAAAAAGTTTTTCATTAGTTTGCAAACGTACACATTCATGGCAAAATCACCCTGCCTATTTTCAAACAGTAACACTTGATCTAATATTGACTACATTATTATTAGACTGGAACTAATAGTGTCTCATCACTTTTGGGGAATTGTATGACTGGTGTTATGTATTGTGTTGCACTTTGAGAATAGAAACACTCCCAACTTGTTTGCACTGAAATATATTTATCCTTTATACTGCTACTCAGGAAGGATCTTTCCATAGAGACTGGTGATTATCCTTCAACTTAAAAATTATTATCCCTTGCTTTTATGGAACCTAGCGCACATCCGAAATGAGCCTGACACCTCTCTGCTCTTGAATGATCTTTCTCAATTATTTTAAGAATGAAGTCTACCACTAAAAAAATTATAAATTATAGAATTCTCCCACTCCCAGGTTTACTTTGATTCTGTGCAAATTTGCCAGAATGAAAAGATTACATCTTTAGCAATCAGGTGAAAAAAAAGTACATTGAGGTTTTTTAAATTAAAATATTTCTTTTGACGAAGGGATTAGCCTAAGTTTGCACACTCAGTGTAATTAGTGCATATGGTCCAGCTGTGAAGAAATAGCTGAGGACTTCTAACTTATTATTAATTAGGCTCATTAAAATGCAAGTAAGAGAACGATGCCTAGATAAACAATACCTTATGTCATAAAGTCATTACTTGACAAGAGCTAGTCTTGCTAACAGAAGTCATTACTGATATTTTAAAGGAGCTTTTTTTTTTAGACTCCATGGGTGCCAGTTAACTACTTTTGACTGACATCAAGGACAGACATGCAAAGCTGTAAGGAGCCAGCCGTACAGCACAGCAATTCTTTTCACATCATTTCAAAATATGTCTGGCTGAGGTCAAAGGTTGACAACCAAATGACAGGCCTTCTTCAATTGCTGTGGTGTCACAGCAGGAGTGTGTCAGGGAAATTTTCCTGGGCCCCTCTGTGAATTTTTACATGTTCACATTTCTTTCCTTGTCTTGTAAGTGGGACAGGATTGGCAGATTTGTGATTAACACCTCAGAAGGAGAAGCGTAGACACCATCCCAGGTTGTGAGCTCATGGTAGCTGCAGCTAATAATCAAAAGGTTCTCCTTCCACATTAGCAAAGTACAAGAGACCAGCCTTTTATTTATGTTCATTTGTATTAGAAAAGGGATGTGAGATTAGCGAGGGCTTTAGCTGTGTACATTGGTAGGACTCAGTGCATTTCTCACTATCAGCACATCTCCCACTGATACTGGTGTAATGAGCATTGTCCTCCAGACAAAGACAAAAAGAAGATCTGTGCATTAAATACCAACAAACCAGACACCAAACTGCTTTCAGAGTTTTATAAATGTTTCCCTTTCTTTAAAGTTCATACGTGCTAACTTACACATAGCTCCACTGAAACAGCCTCTGCTCTAAATGCATCAAAAGCTGGTATTGACGGGTGCTGAAATGAGGGCCTGCCTTTAACACAGGGTCAATTGATAAGTGACTGACCCAGCCTTTTGACTGACATGAGGAGCTGTCAGGCAAGGTGTGTCATTCTAAGCGGTGAGTAAGCACGGAAGAGATCTGATCCACTGCTGTGTTTGGTAAAATAACTTGTGATACAAAGTAGAAGTGAGAACCAGACTGCAATAAAGTGAGAAATCAAGGAAGGTAATTTTGCTTGGATTTGGACAAGACTGACATAATAGAGACTTCCCATTGTCTGTTTACCAGCCCCATAAAATATTCTGTCTGATGAATACATAAAAATACTATGTCTTGAGTGTATCTGAGAACCACTGTGGATGCACTCTTGGCAAGAGTTTTGCTGTGCTTCAAAAGCAAAACCAGCTTTGCTCTAACCACTGAAAACTCCCAAGAACTTGAAAATATCCTGTCCCAGTCTTATGGTATCTGTTTTCACCTCAGAGTAAAGGGAAGACAACAAAAGCTAGATAAGACCATCTTGCCTCATTCTGCCTTTGTCTACTCTTTAAGCACAGATGGAGAAAAGTGATAGGACAGAACAGATAACAAAGTACAACATATTTGAAGATGAAAGTGAAGAATTAGCTAAAGCTGAAGATACCACCAAAACCTGGCAATTAGTGCAAAGCAAGAGAAATTATACTCAAACCATGTAATACATTTTTAATTTTATATTTAAATGCTAAGCATATGAAGGAAAATCTTAATCTGATCACCTGTAGTTGAGTATCCTCTCTTCACTCTAATACATATCTCCATTGCCTACAGAGTACAGGTAAGATTTACATATGAACAAAGTGAAAAAAGCACCTTCAGTCTCAAGAACCTTGAAAAACGCCACAAAAGTACCAGTTCCTGAAATGGACCTGCCAGCTCCTGAAATTTACTGTCTTTTTCAAGCTGGTCCATCGTATGACCAGACCTTCCTACTATCTTTTGGACAATGTGAGCATGCAACCTGATAGCATGTAACATGATAGCACATAACATGGGGCTGCTGTAAAGTCTGTGGTCTTATAGGTGTCTATAGGTGACCAGTATGCCAACAAAGCACAGCCAGTTGCTCATGAAGTTTTTATCTAATGGTTGCACCCCAGCACATATTAGACCACGTGGAGAACACTGTCTTGTCTCGGTGGCCCTCAGCTCAAGACCCCATGGCCTGTAAACCAGCCTTGGATAGAAAACCTAGAGTATTGCAATGTGTATGAAACAGAAGACAAAATAAAACTGGGAGGAAACTCTTGATGCTTCCATATGGTCAAGAGGAAGTGCAGCTTCACAGGCTGCTCTTGAATCCGTCACCAACCACCTAGCCTGAAGATGTCATGAGTGACCAAATCTGTTCTGGCAGCTGGGACTTCTTTTTTTGCATAGCTAACCCCTTGTTTTCATGAAGACTTTAATGTGAGCATTTGATAACAAAATCAGAATGCATCGATTAGCTTTGGTATAATTCTGTTAATGAATCCAGTTGTGAGAACACTAATTTTTAGAAACAAAAATTCTGTTTTCCAAGAATATTTCACAATATTCTCTCAAAAGAAGTTGTTTACATACACAAGCTGATTCATAATCTAACCTGAGAAAACATGTGCATGAATAAAGGAAATTTCTTTTACATTTTTTTTTCAAAATGCCTTTTTAAAAAAATATTTTAACTCTTCATCTAGGTAGTGCTATTCTAGAGTTGTCTTAAAGGGTCATCTTAAAGAATCCAAAGACTCTTTATGTTTATCGCTGGAGAATAATTAAGGCAAAGAAACAGCAGAGTGTGAAAAGCTAGCTTCCCTGTATGCTTTAGAAATAATTGTATTCTTCACAAATACATATGCAGTAAGCAATTGTTTACCTGAACGAACAACAGTAAAAAACGAAGAAGCAGTGACTGTCCCCAGCACAACAAGAGCTTGCGAGGCCAGAACATCAGCCTGTTCAGATGTGTTCGCTGTACTGCGGGAAACGCTTCAGCAAATACTCTGAAACACGATCAGAAACGCGAAGCAGAGATGAGGATTGCTGAGCAACACCTGCGACGAGCCCTGATTGAGCAAACACTGAAATAATTAGGAAGAGTCGAGCTGTGGCAAAGGCGCGATGGGCGGCCAGGCCAGCCTGGCCAGACACGGCCATCGCACAGCTCCTGCGAGCTGCAGCGCTGCCCGAGCTGGCTGCTGGCCCCTGGGAAGCTGAACCACACTCGTGTCCTGTCCCGGTGTCTGCAGGGACACGGGCCGGACGTCTCGGCCCGCTGAGGTGGTGGCAGCGGGGCCGAGGGGCGGCAGGAGCGCCGGGCGCACGTCAGGCTTGTCCCCGGGCGGTGGGGCCCTGGCAGCCGGCACGAGATGCCTTGCCCTCCATTTCAATGCTGCGAGCATCCTCCGTGACCTTCCCTCTCCCTTCCCAGCACACGCTGACACATCCAGCCTAAATTTGCGTCTCGCATCACCTCAGGATACTCATGGCTAATTTCATTATTTTGGAGAGAAAATGCAAATGAAGCCAGACAGCTGGTGCTTTCCTCGTGGCGAGGAGTGATGGAGGGGCCTGAGGCCTACCTCATCAGAGGCTCTCATACCCGTCTGCTCAGACAGGCCCTGGCGGGAGGAGAGCGGGGAGGCTGCGGGAGCAGCGGGAACAGATGGCAGGGAAGGTAGGGAGATGGAGAAGCGAGAGGGGCCAGAGCCGTTCGGAGGAAGAGGCAGTGTCAGTTACCTGTGGGCTGAGGCCGCCTCACAGGACAGCTCCGCATCTCTCAACCTCCCCTGCCTTGCTGGGTTGTTTTAATTCGGTGGGGATATGAAAGGTGGTCACCGGTCAGGTGTTGCACAGCAGCCTTGGATACAGGACGTTTTAGGGTCTGCTAATACTGCCTTAAACCAGCAAGGACCTCAGTTTGTGCCTAACCTTGGCCAATTGTCTGCTAACTCCTCCTGAAACCACTGTAACTCCAAATCCAGCAGGTCCAGAGGTTGTTTTTTAAATCCCTTTTCAAGAATAGGCAAAGACATAGAGAAAGAATATTTTTCCCAGTACACAAGAGGGAGAGATTTTAAATCAATTCCTCCAATTATTCACGGAAGAAGGAAGGGAAAACAAAATCACGCCTGTAAAAAATCTATCAAAACATTGTCTGATAAAGCACTTTTACAAGAGGCCTGCAAGAGTAATGCAGCTCAGCACAGACTGGCCTGCATTTCACAGCAGTTCAGCCCAGCTTGTACCAACACATTCCACAGAAATGTTCCCTCACACCTAAAAAGGTAACAACACCAGGGGCATCTTAGTTGGAAGGAGTTTTTATATTGCTATTTTACTATTACTATTCTCATTTTTAGTGAAGTTATATTTGGAGAGGTCTGAAATCTTCTTTCATTTGACATACCTGCAGGCAAATAGCAAGTGTAGAATTTTTTAATACATTAATTGGAGAGGTAGGTGCTTTCCAGGGAGCAGATCTCTCCCTCTCTCTTTCTCTCTCTCTCTCTCTGGGTGGTATAGGTAGATCTTTTTAACGAAAGAATAAAATAAAAAGTAAATTTGAAGAAGTTAGGTTGAATAAGCAGATTTTTCAGGCATTAAGAAGGAACTAGAAAAGACAAGAAAACTAATGTCTTAAACATACATAGACCTGTCCTCTGAAACATTTTAACAAATTAATTCTGAAGACTTCACATGTATCCTATGTTATAATACTCCCTCAACTACAAACCCCCTCTACATCTGTAACAGAGTTCTCTCAGATTCCTCTGTTTAATAATTGTTCAGATCTGGCTAGAAATTGTAATGATATACCAATTGATTATAGAAGCTAATCACTGATCATTAAGTGAGTAAGGAGAAGGTCAGTATTATCACTGAAGCAGACTCACAGGTTTCAGAGAAGAGGATGGATGCTCTGCTCATAGACCTAATAACTGGTATCTAGCAACACAACTAGTAACAAGGGATTCAAGAGACTGGGTTCCCAGTGCTTTTAAGATACAGATCTGAAGTTAAACTGCTACTGTAAATATTGTGGCCATCAGTTCAGAGATATCCAGGGAAATACAAGTTTCAGATCCCATTTGGTGCAAGGTGCTAAGGGTTGCTGGGGGCTTTGCTGTGGAACAAACCCCTTCTTCCCTCTGTGTTCCCCACCCCTCACTGACATCCATACAAAGCCAGCCAGCTTTCCATTCACCTAATTTGTATTACTTGTCCATCTCTCTCTCATGTGGATATTCTTGTGGGTTATGTGCCTCCTCCACTCCTCCAAGTTTCTATCTCTTTCTACACAAGGTTATCCAATACCTTCCCAGCTGTCCTTTTGGTTAGCAATGCTGACAGGCACTAGGGCTCCTTCTCAGGACCCTGCCCACTCTGTTTTTCTCACAGATGCTGAGTCCCATGAATGCAAAAGGCCTTTCCTATTCCTCTCCAACCTCTCTACTGTGTCCTTTCTTTTTTCATACAAGGCTGCAGTAAACCTTTCTCTCCTTCTCAGTCCCCATCTAAGTCTGCTGCCACCAGTTGCTTCATTCAGTTCCTCTCCTTAGTTGTCTCTGATTCTGACTGACAGCCTCTTCTCTCTTCTGCCACCTTTCTTCCTCTCACACTGCAGCATCCATGATGAAGGATCAGCTGAACATCAGCTGTGTTTCTGTCTTAATATCTCCCATTTGCACTTGCATTCCCCTCTCACCTCCCTTAGTGTAGGGCTTGGGAGTTCTCTTTATCCTTGCCTAACTTTTGCAGAAATTTAGATTGATTCTCAGTCACCACAGAAATTTTCTGTATGCCTTTCCACTAAATACTCTGCCAACCTCTTCGTTGAAACATGAATCTGTCACATATTGTCCAAAATAAAATCATGGATTCTGTGATTTCTCCTTCTCAAGTGTTTAATGATAGCTTGAATTTACTACTAAGAAAAAAACCAACTTTGTTATGTTTTGTGACATATGACTTCCTACCCAGACTTCCTTGCTTTCTGCCATTTGCTGTTATCAGTTGTTCTGGTGCATATCTTCGGCATTATCTTCTACGCAGCATAGATAGAAGACTGTGTCTAAGCCTTGGAGATATTTATTGCATAACATCTCCTTGATATAGATTTTCATGTCAATCTATATAAAGATAACTCTTGGATGGTATCTGTTCACTTCATATCCTGATTATTGCAACATCATTTTCTCTGTTGTGTCAGATTCGTCACTTACGCTCACTTTCAGAATCTCTCCACAAATTATCCATCATCTCCTGATAAGTGGGAAGCTGAGTCCCACATCTGATCAGTTTGAACTCCTATCTTTCCTTACATACTCATATTTCACTGTCTGTATATTTCTCATTTACAGCAAGAACAGATACACAATGAATAGATTTTGGATGTATGTACACCACAAGCTCTCCTATGGGTTAAAGATGCTCAGGCTGTATTTCCATTTTGCTTTGTGTGTATCCACATTTTGTCTCCGCTTCCTATGTTGAGACTGAGATGCAAGAGTTGGAAGAAGACTCTGCTTTAATCCGTGCATTCATGCATTAATGGATTCACAACTCTTGAGTAAAACCAGCTCATATGAGCTATGCTAATGTAAAAATCAACACCAAAAGGTGAACTCAGAGAAATAAGCAATTTTGCTCATGCATCTGCTTGTCAAGAGAAGAAAAGTGTGGAAAATGTCAGAATCAGCCTCATCTTCTAGGGGGGGTCACCCTCCACCATCCTACCGACAAGTCCTTTACATGAAACAACTGCAAGTCTGCCTGAGAAAAGGAATGGGATTTTCCACCTCATAAATAAGGGTCATCTTTGAGTCCCTTTTCCAGGAGCAATTATGAATTTCAATTCCACAGTCACTAAACAAAGAAGAAGACTGACCAACAAACAGTCAAAGGGATACATCTGGCAGGACTTAGTTATTGCATAGGTACTGACATGTTTAAATCTTGCCAAACTGGAAGCAGTTTTGGGCCGGAGCATCAACAGAGTGGTAAATACTGCAGGAACTCTACTTGTAGACACAGGGGCATGTCAGCTCCAAGCAGAATTGAGCTGCATTAGCAATCTCTCTGCCAGCTCCCAGTGAGGCCAGGGCACAGCACAGCAAAGCCCTGTGCAAGAAACACTAGCTGAGGACTCAAAGTTTTTTAATCTGATATGCTCTACGCTTCCAGCTGTGGAAATAACACTCACACAGGACCATGCTGACAGATTTCCACTGCTTCTTGTTCTGGAGATAGCTTAACAAACTCACTGTGACTCTGCACAGCTCTGCATTGCACGATGTAGCATAATATTGGACACTGAAGATTACAGCTCCCTAAGGAGCTGCGAGTTTATGTTTTTCTTTCAACAAAAGGCTCCAGAGTTAGAATATATTTTCTCTTTAAATGCCCTTGTTCAGGAATAGGGCCAAAGTCACACTTGATAATCAATCAGGATTTTATTGATTGAGCAAAAAAAATTATGTTAACATTTCTAGGAGACATAGAAGCTTCTTTTCTTTTCCTTTTTAGCCACAGAGACACTCTGTTTAGCCATCAGCATTTACAAAAACAGCAGCACAGACATGTCAAGTTCAACATGTTTTCATTCTGTGTTCCTGAGCTCAGCAGTTAGACCGTTCATTAATTTCCCCTTCTCCTCCACACACCGTCTGTGCACCTTATTTATATTCACCTGCTGCCAGTTTAACGCCCTGAAGAGGCACACCTGCAGTGGCAGCAGCTTCCCATTACTGCTGCTGGACCCCATGCTTTAGTGGCTTCTAGGAGAGCTCTTCCTGCCTAAGCCCTGACTCGCTTGAAACCCACACTAGCTGCACAGCTTGTTTGGCTCACTTGAAATCTTCACCCATCCCTGAGCTGGCTCCTCCGGTTTCTCCAGCACTGCACAACATTTTACCTTCTGATTGCACAGACCTGTGTTTATGTCAGGAAACAAACGATCTTGGCAGAGTCTTAAATAAAGGTTGTGAAAAAGAAAACTGCCCTTCTCTTGAATCACAGAGCTGCTGACAGTTGGTTTCAAATCGTGTTTCTTGTAACCCCCCTCCTCCATGTCTGCTTCACACAACCCACAACACAGGACAAAGGCAGTGCTAAACATGCTGTTTACCATGCAAAGAGCCTTTTGACTTCAAAAGGAGAGGAAAAGAGGAACTGATACACAGAGCAGCTCTTGTTCTGTCTCCTTGGAGCTTCAGCAGAAACTGCAGGCTCTGGAAAGGTAGTTCTCTTCCTTCAGGCAAATCCAAGGCTCAATTTCTTGGATAGTGTGTGTAGCCAAAGCCACAAAGGTAGAAGTCCAGCAACCTCGCTGTTTTGGAGCAGGAGCGCATGTCATAAAATTAGAAAACAGAATGGGTTGATCATGTATCTTCTGGTGTTCCTTAGCAGCAGCAGTCACACCTGCTCTGAGTCTGGGCTCAACTCCAGTTGGCAAGAATTCTTGTTACAATTCATGGACTTGAATATCACCCGAACCTTCAAAGATCAGAATAATAAGAATTTCTAAACCAAATTTATTTTGTCGATAAACCCCACCTTCAGAGAAGAGTCTGCTAACACTACATGCAGCAGAAATGCACAAAGGGCAGTGTTTATTCACGTCAGCACTTTGGAATGCACGAGAAAGGAATACACCATAAATCCATGGCCACAGCCGCTTGGGCAGGAACTGGAAAATATATATGACTTCCCTGTTTGTTAGACTGTTGGACGTTCAGAGGTGGGTAAGGCTGTTCTCAGTCTTCCCAGTGGTATATGAAAAGTGGTGAAAGCACACCAGGAGAGTAAACACTGTGTTGTTGTAGCCACATGTGCGCTGTGAGGTCTAGCTCAAAGTTCTGGCCTTTATACACTAGGAAACCTTGCAGAAGAAATCCCTTAATCAGTGAAGCAGAAATAAAAAGCTCATTCTCTTAAATGAAATCAGTATTATTCCAGGCTCTAATATGGTAGTATGCAATCAAAAGACTTCTTGAAATTGATGAAGTCCACAGATAAAATTGTATAGGTCACAGAAAAAAAAAAGATTTCTGTTAAAGTGCTCACAGTTATGAACATGACCAGAGCGTAACATTCTATATAATAGTTTAAATTTTGAAATGGAATGATGAAAGGGTAAAGCAGCACCACACAGTGTTATCTGTCACAGGATATTTATGAAAAACAAAGTAAAAGTCTTTAAATACTTAGCTATTAAATAGCAGCTAGATGAATAGGTTCTGGTGTTGCTTCCAGCTACAGAGAAGAAAATCTTCCCCATTTAGGGAAGAGATTATATTCTGCAAGCACATGAGAGAAATCTAAAAAGTAACCAATGCTGTGTTGGTTCTGAGTTTCTGTGGCATTTATATTTCCATTTAAGGCAGAGATTGCATACCAATTTATATTTTAATTATTTCTTTTGAGCTGCTTTGTAAGGAGGGTGTGATACAGAACAAGGCTTATGCCGTGTGCTATTAACTTACCTACATAACACTCCTGTGTACTCCTTATCTACCTGTACAAGTAACCAGTGAAGGCAGCAGAGAATTCAGACTGAACTGTTTCCTTCTCTAACTATGCACTGCAATGGACATATAACCTTGCAAAGAGTGAACTGACTTTAGCTATATGAGAAACCCCACAGAATTTGACTGAACCACTTGTATGCTAATCATTTAGCCATCACCTGGTTGTAACAAGATATCAATTATCACCCTTCCTCGTACATGGGGCTCAAGGAAAGGAAAATACAATGAAAGACAAGCACTTTCATTTACAAGTTAAATTAGTTGGTTGTCCCCTAAACCAACCAGGAATCCCCAGTGTTAGATGCAAACTTTGTGTATCAAGACATACACATTGATTTCATCCACCTGTCCAGAGTCTTAGCACATCAAGAGCCAAGACTGAGATGCTTTCCTATGGAGGAAAGAGGTTACTGACTCTGGACATAGTTTTGTCTCCCCCGTCAGAGATGATTTTCACCGAGAAGCTGACGGTCTGCAGAGGAGAAAGGAGAGCTTTGAGAACCTGGTGCTGTTTGAACTGATAAAGGCATTGAAATGCTGAAAAAGAGAGAATGGATGGGTGACATCAGTCACAGGAGGTGAAATGGTGAGGTCACATGTGTTAGATGGATCATGGAGAGTAGATCTGCACTTTGTCCTTTGTCCTCTCCAAGGTGTTATTCAAATATAATTCCTCTGTACATTGTGTGACATTTGCTAAGATTTAAAGACTGGTGCTTTTGAGCAGTAGCCTAAGAGAAATTATACTGACCAATGTAGACAGGCATTTCCATAAGCTATACTGTTATTTTGATGTTGTGTAAATATTAACAATATCTATCAGTGTGACTTTTTATTGTATTTTACGTTTTATGCGCGATATACAGATGATTTACGTAACAGATTTGCTAACTCGACTGAAAATGTATCCTGAAAAAATATTAATTTTAGACTATTAAAACTGCTACTTTAAGCAAGATTTCCCATTTTTGAAAAAAAACCACAGCTAGAAACAGACTTGTCATTTCCGTAGATCTTAGTGCATGCTCAGATACATTATAGTGGTTTCAGTTTAATTTCCACTAAATTAGTTTATCTTGTGTTAAAATTTTGCGAGAACATACTATAAGAGAGTATTTAGACACTGTAAGGGTCAGGCATTACTTCCATAGAAGTAAATAAAAAGACCATGCTGCTTCTGAAAGCAACAGACTACTAATTAATTTCTCAAATGTACAGCATACAGATGCTGAAAAATAAAATAACAGGGAAGAATAAAAAATAGGAGATGAGGTGTATCTTACCATATATATCAAATCTTTCTTTAGAGATGAAGGCTGATTCAGTTGAAGGGTTCAATAAAAGACTAAAATTATTATCAATTTTTAAAACCATTTAAAATACATCGAGAAATAGAAGATTTCATCCAGAAACCCCTCAAGCATTGCTGTGTGTTCAGCAGATAGAGCAACACAACTGTACAAATATCTATTTGAAATTAACTTTCTCTGAATTCCTTTCACCACAAATCTGGTCTCCAAAATCTTCATTCTGTTTTGACCGCTGTACAGAAACTGTGATTTGATATCTCATTCATAGCCCAGCTGTGCATGAACTCTGTTTAGTGCAAAGCTTTGCAAAAAGGAAAAAAAAAAAATCTTATTTGACCATGAACTTTAGATGATCTAGTTAGCGTTACTGTCAAGCATCCCGCGGTCTTTTTGAAAAGCAGGACTTGTCCATGTTGCCCTCTGGCCAACTTCAGTGGGATTGAAGCACTAGCGAGAGCCATCAAACTGCCTGACAGCTTGTCACCAGTGAGACTCCATTAATTTACACACATTTTCCACTGTTTGGCATTTACCATGATAACTCTTTTCTTTCCAAGCAGCTCCTGTTTGCATTTAACACTCGGGTTAATTTTCATCAGAGTTTAAATTTAGCCATCAGTTATTTCAGGGGAGCTGTCAGCCAACATATGGAGGAAAAAAATCCTTCTGAATTTATAATAAAGTGGAATCTGTTGAATGTGAAACAAAAAGCAACTGCAATATACTGCAAGGCCCCGATGGGGGGACCAGGGTCAGCAAAGAATAGCAGAGTGGATTAGTTGTTCTATTCACCAGAGTGGCATCTGAGCACCTCAGGAGCTTCTTGATATATCAAAAAATGATGGAAAGACACAGTTCAATTTGTCCCCCTTTTATAAAGGATAATTAACCTGTCAGTCTTGCTACTTTAACAACTTCATTAAATTGGAGCAGAAATGGGTGCAGGGAGCCCCTGCCTTTTTCCAAAATGAGCACAGGGCACTTGTTTAAATCATTGGACAGCCACCTTCTTCCATCTTCCTCTCCCTCAGAATAGCATGATGTTATTTTAGGGGTCTTTTTAGGTGAAATTGAACATCCTTCCTTAAAATATAGAACTAAGCTGGCTCTCGCTTGGCCAACACTAGGAATCGTCTTAACTCCAAAGGATGAAAATAATCAGGCATGTAAACAAGGAAAACTGCATCAGTTAAAGATGGAGCTTACAGGGTTTGCTATAACACTTCTAGCACACTGTGATCCTTCTCACAGATGAGATGACTTTCCCAGGTAAGACAGAAGGAAGCAGACAAAGTCCCCGTTTCTCCTGAAAAAATGTGAACTTTACAATTTGTGTTTTGAACTAGATTAAAAATTCTGTCTGTAAACTGAAAAGTCTGCTGGCAAGTTTATATTGAAAAGATAAAAAATCAAATTAATGTGTACACCTCTGGAAGACACATTTAGGATTTAATAAATAATAGTCCTTATAAAAAATTAACTGGATATGGGCTAAGTTACTTCTCAGTCCAAAATCTTCATCTGGGATTTAAGTGTACTACACTGCTCTGCAAGGTACATTTTTTGCACACTATAATATTTTCCTCACCAGAGAAATTTTAAGTGCACCAGAGATTTAAAGACATCAGAGGGAAACTATTTCCCAGAATATCAGCTTTCATAACAACAGGAAGAGTGAATACTCTCATATACTACTCTGTAATCTTGCATTTTGGAAGTCAAACATTTTCTTGATAGTTATTCAGAAAAGCCTGCTGGTATTACAAAAAAAACCCCCAAACAAACCAAACCAAACCCTCACCCCTTGTGCCTAGTTCTATGTAAAGAATCTCATCAATTTTATCCAGAAGATAAACTTTACATAGCATGGCCAAATCTTCAGTTGAAAACAATTATATAGATTTACATATTGCAGGGGTGACCTGAATAAATAAGTCCGCCGTAAGCCAATTATAAGTCAAAATTATAAATTAATGAAGTTAAAACAATTATCTAATGTTGGCTTTAGATTTTGCTTCTTTGCTTGCTTGGTTTTAAGTGTCGATATATGTTCAACCACATAAATAAAACTCCATGGTCTTTGAGAACAGAATTTCAGCACCTTAACAAACCAAAAGGAACATAACTGGAAGTTCCTGCAATGAAAAATTTCCTGTAAGAATAGTGAAACTTACTTTATTTGTATGGATTATTTTTATGGACTTTTTCAGTGTCTTTCAATCATAAGTGATCTACTAATGAAATAATGGGATTACCCTCTAATTCTGTATCTACAGACCCATAGTTGCATAGACCCATCATTTTAATATTAAAATTCTATTTTTAGAATTGTATACAAATTTGCAAATACATTTAGAAGTCACTTTAAATTTAGTATTTTAATTTTAATTTTAAAATTCAGGCACTGAGATTGAAGATGTTAATGTGCCAGACCAGATTAATATTCCATACTGGACTTCATTTTAGCTAGATAAATATGCACAACTGGTTTGCCCCACACATGAGTAAAAGCATAAAGATAAATTAGTTTAAAATAAGATATTATTATTCCCAGTCTTATGAAACAAACTAAATATCTGCTACTCTGAAGTTATGGGAAGTGTTGCTCCACACGACAATATAAGAAAGTTCTTTGTACTTCAAGTAATGGAGAAGCTTAAATTTCTATTATTTACTGATCTCCATTCCTTAGTAAAAAAGCAGCTGCATACTGATAAACTGAAGACTGCATTTAAACACTGCAACATCAGGAACCTCTTTCACAAAACACATGCTTGATGTACACTTTTAATTAAACTCTTGTAGTGCAAAACTTTACAAACTGATAAAAGGCTAAAATTTTCCTTCAGTGATTTGCTATCTTTTCTGGTTTTATTTATAACATTTTTTAAAGAGGATATCTGGCAGGCTTACAGCCTTCATTATGTAGATAAAAATGTGCAGCGCCAAACTTAACATAGTAATTGATTTGGCATACTTTGCATCATTCCAACACAGACCACTGTCTACCTGCATTTGTAAACAGGAATTAGAAGCTTGATAGTCTCTTCCACAGCGTTACTGGGAGAGTCAGAGTGAAATTCAAAATGGCAACTGCTCTTGCCACTGGTGGTTTTCCAACTTGTACACTGCCTCAAAAATTGGGGTTTCAGACATGGAATGTCATTATTTCACCAGAGCACTGACATCCCACTTTTTTATACAACTTGGCATGTTTGTTAGCTTTTTCTTTTAAAGAAAAGCCCAGGGGCCAGAAAGAGAGGAAGAATCCTGTGCTCTGTTAGATGTGCAAGCAGAGATAGCAAGAGAGGGATAGCAGGAGAGGCATAGCAGTGAGGAAAGGAAATGGCTCAAATTCCTTGTGAAATAGTGTTAGAAGATCAGAAGTGTTACGAAGGCAACAGAAGGGAAAAGCCATCAGTCAAGGCTTATTGGACATCCACTTGAAGGAAACGAGTATAGCAGGTGTAAAGTTTGAGAAGTGATTACACAGATCTTGCTCTGTATTGGAAAGCATAGGGGACAGCCTCATGCATAATGAAAATGTATCAGTTTGGTGCCTAATTATTCAAAAAAAGTATGGATATGTATGAATATGTGGAGGTATGTATGTGTACATGCAAATAAATCACTGTTTATTTTATTAATAAATAACTGTATTTCCCTTTCATTCTCCAGCACTTTCTCTGTTTACCTGCTAAGATTTGATTATTTCAGCCACTTTATACTGTTTTTATATCCCAATCTCACCCAATGATACTTCTAGTTTAAAATTTAACCTCCTTTAAAAGATCTCCTATAAGAAAATACACTTATCAATGTAATTTAGTAACATGAGATTTAGCATTCACTAAAGAAAGTGTTTATGAAAGCCTAGAATAGGGCCTTATGACTGCTGAGACTGGTAGAAGGAAAGCAAGAAAGCTCATCTAGCTGTGGAATGAAAACACACATGGATACCAGAATGGACCTTCATGTTTAATGAAATGCTTAAATTGTCTTAGATTTAATCATTATAATTTATACATTTTAAAAATCATGGTTCAGCTGTTCAGGAGCTGAAGTGTCTTTATAAACACCAGAAAATTTTTCCTTTACTGATTGTATTTTAAATTGCAATTGGTTTGTTTCAGCATTAAAATGAGAAATTCAATTAAAAAAGAATGAGAAATATAGCACTTGCTGTCCCACATTTTGAATGGGAGTTAAGATTCACTAGCTATCCTCACATAACCATAATAAATCTGACACCATATTAACATGGGGGTGATTAGGGGTTGTGTTAACATCTGAACTACAGGCCATGTCAGTTTTGGGTCAAAATTGAAAAATCTTAGTTGATATTTTTAAAACTATGGTTTCCAAGTCCTTCTTAGCCCAGTGTTCTGCACTGCAAGACAAAATAAAAATTTAGGAGTACTTAGTGCAGCTGGGCTTGCAGAGCAGGATCTGGAATCACATCAATGATTTGGCCATCATTCCTTCTCTGGAGAGAGGAAAAAACCCAATTTATTCTCTCCTGATCTAAAAGCAGCCAGATTGTTTCAGTGGCGTTACAAAATTCCAGCCCAGACGAAAATTACTGGTAAATCTCAGAAAATACAGGAGTGTGGCTATACTTGGTACCATTTCATCCTACATGGCATGAACATTATTTGTAAAGCCAATACTAACCAACATGATCTGACCTGATCCTCAATGTAAATGGTTCCTAATCTAGTGAAATGCCAGGTTCAAATATTGATACCTTTCCTCTTTTAGAGCCCTTTCCTCCTCACACCGCAAGTTTCCAAGCTCCTTCCCAAAGCAAGTTGCATCTGGTGAGCCATCCAGCAGAAACTCCACTAAGTGTGATGGAATTATAAATCAGTAAGTTCGATAGACAGAAATGAAGAGATACTCTAGACCTATAAAAAACTATCAAATCCATCCTTTTGCCATCACAAAACCAACCTCAAAAGCACTTTCTCCAGACTGGTTTTAAAAAACCTATTACATTATTTCCACCACTTCACTTTTACTTTTAGACTAAGGTTTCTGCCTCAATTGTTCCCTGTAATACTTAGACCAACTTTATCACACTATTGGGCTTTTATCCCTTTTTCTCCTGCTTTGTTTGGTGTTCGTGGCTCCTGCTTGAAAGGTATCAATAGGATGAGACTAGTGACGTTTTGCATTGATGAGTCAGGGTCTGAGAGAGGCTTTATCCTGGAAGAGACTGCAGAGGAGGGAAGAGCCCCTCTGGGCTTGCAGTGTCAAAAACTCCACACCAGTTATACTGGGGTTTTGTCGGGACATCATCATTTAGGACAACATACAGGTAAGGCACCTCAAGTATTCCAGAAGAGAGAAGGAAATTTAATTTAGAGTAGTTGGTAAGTAAGATGCAGTGGGAGATAAGAGAAGAAGATGTAACCACCTGTCTGTAGGCTTTGCTTTTCTCAGGACTTTCGAGTTTGCTTGGACAGTGCACCAGAACAAACACATAAGAACTTGAGAGAGCTGACAACTCCCCATTGTTCAGAGAAAGCACTATGAGCACTTTTGTAACAGATTTTTGACATGATCTTTTAAGGGTGTAAAGGGCAAATATTTGATCAGATCATGGTCTTCTGACCCTTTTACTTTTAATGGGCATAGAGAAGTTAGAACTAATTATTTGGTAACTGTCAGATTTTTGTCCACCGTAGCATGAAATCCTGTTGTGATGAGCATGTGATAACTGACAAAAAATAATCATCTGCTATCAAGCCTGAGGTTCTGCAGCTGCAAAAAAGAGCAGTCTCATGAAATGAGCAGTCCCATAAAATGTCAGTGATGCTACTCACTGGAGAAAGATTGCAGCATCACAGTCTCACACAGCCATCTAAAGCAATAATGTGATGCTATAACAAAACAAAGTAGACAGTATAGATGGGAATGACAGCCACAGTATAAATCCAATCCCTTACTTCCAAGAATAAAACTGACTTTCTCATTGATCTTCTTTTTGAACACACTAATGTTTGCTTTTATTATTCTGTGGATGTATATGCACATAGTGTGTGCAGTACTTTTGCTAGTAAGCACTACAGAGAGATCCTTTATATTTTTTAAGTATTAATTTTTCAATTTGAATGTTTTTCCAGTGTTTGAAACTTTTCTTTTTACCAACATCTAGCCGCAAATTCCAGTTGTTGGGGTATGACACCTACTCTGGCACTATTAGCTATAGTTAAGGAAAAGTAATTTTTTTATTGACATGTTAAGTCCTAACCACAGTGCAAATAAAACCTCTCCTATCATAAAATAATTTTACATGGCAGATATTTTATTAGAAGTGGTGTTTACAACTGTGATTTATTGTACGTGGTAAAAATAATAAAAAAGCAACTGTATATTTAAGCAGAAAATAAGCATTTATATCTCAAAATGCAGTTGAGATTCAACTGGTATTTCAGTGACTGATGTATCTGTGTGAATTTTATACGGGTCCTTTTGTCAGGAAGCTGATCATAGGGAGACCAAAACTTAATTGTCCAGCTAACCAAAAGAAGCAATTCCCCTCAAATCTAGTTTTACCCAGCTCTGTATCCTAACTCTGGATAGGCAAAATGAATGCCTGTGGTTGGAACAATTCACTCAGCAGAGTTTTAGCAGCAGGGATGGAAGGAATTGAAGGTAAAAGAACCACATGGGTCACTGGCAGAACTGGAAAGGTAGAGATGACATATTGTTATCCACTGGTCATGTGGTTAGAAAGAGACCACAATTCACTTCTCTTCCCCAGATGGCTGCAGCAGCCCACCCTCTTCACTGAACCCCCTAGCCTCCAGACTGAGCCCTTCTGTTTCCTGTCCAGTAAATATGACAGTTTTCTATGTAAATAAGCAAGTTTTGGTGGGAAAGAAAGAGGAACCCATCTGAGATTTGTCTGGAACTCATTGACTATAAATTTAAAAACGCCTGTTATCCTGCTTCACTGACTTAAAAGTGGAGGAGAGAAAGACTTCTCTGGGGACTGACCTGCATGAGGAGAACAAGATGGTCCTACTACTTTCAAATTCAGAGTTAATCTTTCAGGAGAGTGAACTCGGTGCCTGTGTTCAACCAAGGAGACACAGCTGACTTGCCTTTGTTTAGATTTTTCTGGGGGTCTGCTGCTAATACTCAGAAGGCAGTGGGTGTCTTAAATACTGATGGGAGTGTCTGTTCGACTCATCATCATAGAATGAATTTAGTCAGGCTAAATGACAATTGAAGTTTTCAGCTTAGGTGCTTTGCTTGTAACCACTTCCACCGAGATACGTATCCAGAATTAGGAGACTATGCCATGAGCCAAAATAAAACCATGAAACAGCTCTTCAGTGGTCAGATCAGAGATAACCTAGCAATGTGCATTTTCAGAAGCTTTGGAACTGCAGCGGGCAGACATAGCAACAGTAACTTAACTTTAACTCTCTACTTTGGTATGTCGAACCTATCGTGTTGCTTTGAAATGACAATTTCTTTAGGTTTATACAGGTAAAGAACTCCAGAGAAGCTATCAAAACAGGCTCAAGCTACTGATGAAGTGGACCACAGTGCTGTGCTAGGTTCTTTGTGTACATAACGTACTATATATGCTTTTGAGGCAGGGAATATCTGAGTGGCTACTGCGTATTTGTACCACAATTTATATGCAAAAAAAATTAGCAACCTGATATAACTGCAGAAGTTGAACCGTTCCCTATCCCAGTGTACACCACATGGCTGTGAAGTGTTATTTCTTACTTACAGATCATTAATAAACTCTGTCACTTGCATAAACCCCATCTTTTAGCTCCTCTTAGGAGGATGCTCAATGCTCAAAGCTATTTTCAGGTAATTCAGGATTCATTTCTATTTCTAAACACATTATGAAGTTGGAAATCCGTGTGGGAATATACGCCTTTGGAGAGGATAAAATCAAGCAACTCTAGATAGCTCTCCTGGGAATTACAGAGGCTGTAATTCAGATACAAAGGCTCTTCTAATTCCTGTGTCCCAGTGGTGTTCAACAGATCAGCCTGTGTGAAGTGCTCTCCTTTTCAGAGAGCCCTCTTGTCTGGCTTGAGAAAACCACTGTAAAAACGGATGTTAAAGAAATGCATCTCCTATTAATCAACAGATCAAATATGTTTATTTCCTCTGCCAAACTAAGTCTGTGAGCCCTGCAACAATGAGCTAACAGTTCAATTTTGAGCTTCTTCACTGTGTTTCTTGTATAAGAGTTAATAAAAGACAGGCATTTTACAAAAAAAGATCACAATAACTTATTCCCTCACTATTACACTTATAAACACTACAAGGCAATATGTACTTCACGTATTTTTATTCCACTACATCAGATTTCTCTCTTTAGCAGCTGGTACCTGGATATTTATGCTGTGCACTGATTTCTTTAACTGTGAGTGCATCTAAATGTAAAGAGTTGAATATATTTTAATAGCATTCATAACTCCGAACACGCCGTTACAGTTAACTGTGTGTGCACAGTTAAAATTATTAATACTATTAAAATTTATTCAACTCCTTATATATAGATGCAAGCCTATTGAAAGCTTACTCCTGACAAACGAAAGCTGTGTTCCAGTTAACCTGATGCTGCGGATTTCCCAATATTGTCGCTGTCTCCATTTGCTGACAGAAGTAATCTACACACAATAGATTAAGTCACATATTTCAGTAACCACTTCTGTCTTTCCAAGTGAGCGACCCACTATGCCTGTGTATGGGGAGGCTCTGGGAAAGGCACCTGTAGTGAGGAATGAATATTCTAATGTTTCTGAACCTTTTGGTGAAGGTGAAGGGGGCTTGTTGAAAACATTGCTGTGAGCAGATGGACCCCTGAAACCATCTGCTATCGAAGCAACTAAATGCTCAATGATGCATTACGAAATTATTTAGCTCTCAAAGAGCCTGAAAGTAGTTAGTAATGATGGCATCTGTACTGAGAGCAAACAACCTATTTATATATGATCTATCACTTCATAAACCATTTGGAGACCATCTTTCCTTAAAGCAGCAGTAGTCTTGTCGACTCCCAGAATAAAATACTGAGTTGCGTGCGTGAACTTGCAAAATCCTAGCTAGTTCATTTTTCCTTATTGTAAGAGCACACTCTTTGCTGGGAGGTGCTGGAATGAAAGCTTGTATTTTCAACAGAAAGGATTGCACTGTGTTCTAGAGCTGCTCTCTCTATCAGCGCACAAGCATAACAAGTGCAAAAAAAAAACCAACCAACCCCGAAACAGTAATGTTTTAACTCAGTCTTAATCAAATAAGGATCTTACGTTTTTCTTTCCTATGAAAAATTTCATCCTATTTAGTTGTATTAGTAAAGTAATAGGTATTTAGGAATCAAGGCTTCTAAATATGAATTCATTTTTTAATCTACTTTGGTGATTCTTATACATTATATAGTTACCATGGGAACTATTAAAACTTGTTTGTGTGCATTTAGTTATGTTCCATGCAGGTACTCAATTGCTCACGAAATGTATAAAGATATTATACATTGTATTATAGATGTTTTTGCACCTGAAAAGCACTGTATTTTTAATTATTATTTTGTTTCACATATTTCTACAAGAAATGAGCTTTAGATGAAAATCTATTCCTGCCTAAATGATATTACATTATTTTTCTACTCCAGATAATCAGAACAGAGGAAGCTATTTCTTTTGTTCAATTTCTCTCAAAATTACTGAGCATATTTAGAAACTTTCTTAAAAAATGATGTCTCACCTGAGAGCTCTTTCAGCTGTGTAAGAAACCTGGATTTCAGTAAAATCTCTGTATATATAAATGAGGAAGAGCAGCTCTAAGTTTTAAGCAGAAATCCCCATTAGTATCAATAGTGACATATCAACATTAATGTCAATCAGCTTTTCTGGTCCAATATCTTCATTGAGATTTCACAAGTTATTTTAATTCTTTATTTGGAAGCAACAGTCTTAGTGCAGAAAGCAAAGATTTTGCCCAAGGAAACACATCAGACTAATGTGCAAACCATAATTAAGCAGACCTGATAAGGCCTAACTTGGGCATAGACAAGTCCTTTTGCAAACATGGACTGCTCCATTCCCAAAACCTTCACTGAGGCAAAATTTAGCCCTCTGCAGAGGAAAAGACATGTTGCTAATTTCTGGAAGTTGAGGAACAGTCAGCTAGATACTGCTGACCATCTTGAGCTGCGTTCCCATTTCTTACTCTGCTTGCTCATTTGCTGACCTTGGAGACTTCCTCAGAATCTTCTCCACCATCCCAGCTTAGGGCAGCCCCTACTGCAACCACCACCACCCTTGGGATGCTTTCCAGCCTTAGGATGGCACTGCTTAGACTGCAAGCTCAGTCTTCAGCAGATCCCATAAACCTGAGCAGTTTGAAGCTTTGCTGTGATAGTCCGTGTAAGTGCTACGAAGAGGCAGAGCAGCTCCCACCTCCCCCCGTGGCATACACTTGTCGTAAAGACTGCACACAGAATGTTCATGATCCAGCTCTGAATAAAGCCTTTGCCATGTGCTTGCACTCCCAAAAAGCAGTTTACTCTCTTCATGCTTAAGCCTGAGAAGAACAGGAGAATGGGGAGCAAACCTTCCTCAGAACAGCAGAGGCCTAAGTCACTTTAATTTTAAGGGAGAAACAAAAACTTCAGTCCCAAATATTTTCTTGTGGACCACTGCAAGCTTAATTTGACTTTATTTTTCTATGTTCTATCAGTTAAGCTTCAGGGTTTTTTCAATTAACATATAGAAAAGATGTTATCAAACTGTTAAAATATTTAAAGTTGTTATAAACTTAATTTGACAGAGAATAAATCAATTCCTTACAGACCTTGGAAATGTGAGCATGTGGGAAAGGGAAGATAGGACAAAACATCTTCTTTAAATTGCAGCTTTTTCATAGAATTAAACTGTGAAAGTTTGCAGGAGTCTAAGCGTTTGGTGGAATACTCTCCTCACTCTCTTGTTCTTCTCTGCAGACTTCAGGTCTGCTTGACATGGAGGCTGCAATGCAAGTAGGACTGAAAGAAAAATTGACCCCCTGATAGCTACACACACCACAAAAATTACAGGACTGAAACAAAAGGCTGGCGGGTCTGGCTGACACACTATATCCCTTTCCTCTCGACCACCTGTCAATCAATCACCAGTCAATCACGGAAAGCCACAATCAGCCACTTAATGACAGCCAGATGGCATCTACTTCTCATGAACTGTACTCCTGAAGTCATACTCCCTCCCTGTAACTAGCAGCATTTCCCATCCTGGGTAATAATGAGGTGTTTTTTGTATTCAGACAAAGCCGTAGTGCCTCGCACCTCTGACAGGACGCCCCTGTGAGCAGAATACATGCCCTGGCACACGTGTTGTTTTGCTTTAGTGGTAGAATCAATGCTGCTTTATCCCTCAAACTTTGATCAGGGACAGGCTTGCTGGTTTGTGAATAAGAATTGAGAATAACTTGGAAATTTTAGCTGGCATTCATTCTGCCTCCGTTATTTCTCTGCACAGGGAAGGAATCCGTACGGAGACCAACGTGATCTTCTTCACATCGGTTTACCAATGATTTCAACCTTGACCCAAAGGGAACACTTCTTCTGGAAGTGACAGGTAATTTAGCTTTCTTGCTTAGTTCTGGGGCTCTCTTGTGGTGAATTATGTATAGTGCTTCTGTGATATGGACCTTTGTCCATGAAGGAACCAGATGAGGCTGTTAAACTGCTTTTAAAGGCATTTTATCCATAAACAGTCAGTAGTCATGAGGGTTCTTTTTAACAAAAAATTTCTGCCTCGGGACAAAGTGGCAAAGTCAATTTTGAAGTGACCAGGTTTGGGCCTGTCAAGCATGAAGCTGGATTCAGGCCTTGCTGGCAAGGCTTTTTACTGAACTGAGGAGAGGCCAGAAGTTTTTCTCTGTTAGGTGATGTTTATTCTGTTACTGCATTACAGCAGGTACATTTCAGTGACACAGCTGAAGTTACAACTTGACCTCTAAGGAAAGTAAAAATCATATATGATCACCATACACTCCCTGAGCAATACTGTTTGTTTTCTAAGATGCATCAAATCCAGAATTGCAGGAGAGGCTTCTTTATGACCAAACTCGAGAAACATGGTTGTGGTGCATGAATTTTAGCCTGGGATGGCCCCATTACTGGCCAGATCTGCAGCATCCAGCAGCTCTCACCTGCTTTATTAAAAACCGCTTGGAAATGGCTTTGTACAGCTGAGAAAGATAAGAATTCTGTTTTTCAGTGAGGATTAAGTATGGATTACATAACTACATGACTGTATTTCATGGGACCTTTAAAAGGCTCTTTACTCACAAGGAAGTAACTGTGTTTGCTGCTCAGCAGCACAAAACTAGCTTGTTCAGAGTTCTTCTCAGAGTTTATTCAGTTCTTCCTGTCAATTTCAGATCAGGTGCATCCCTCCAACTCACTCTCCACTCACTTAAGGAAATCTTCCAGCTTTATCAGGCAGGTGCACAAGACCTTCACAAGAAGATTCCTCCCTGCATTTCTCCTGTGTTTACATTTGTTGCCATACCAAAGGCATATCAGTGTTAAATATATAATTCTTTTTCTTGGCAATTTTAGAATCTTCTCCCTCAAAAAATCTTGGAGGCAGATTCCTTGCAACTCAAGGACGGGCAGATTTTATCCATTAAAGATGGGATGTAAATGGAGGCAACCTTCCACAACATCCCCCCCTTCCCACATATACATACATTTCCAGCCCGGTTTCTGGAGTGCAGACAGAGAATCTCATTAGGAATCTAATATAATAAGGGCATGTAGATACTGGGGTTGGGGGGTGGAAATCAGATTAGCTTCATTACTTTATTCTGCACCTCGCAGCGCTTCTGCCAGTGGACAATTGCATTAGATCAGAGAGGAGATCAAAAGGCAAAAACTCCCCAGAAATGCTGCTGCTCGTTGTCTGAGATAGGAATGGGAGAAGTGCACTGTTGGAGGACACAGACCCATGGTAGATACCAGACACGTTTTGGAAGGGCAGTAATTTTTTTCTTTGAACTTTGCCTATTGAGCTTTTGGTGTTTGCAAGGCCAGTCTAGATTCTAGTGCACAGAGACATGATGGAAACTAGGCATCTTGTTCAAGTATAAGAAAGTGGACACCCAAAGAGCCGGGGGGAGATGATAGTCCAAGTGCCAGACATGTCCTACCTGCAGAGCTCTAGTGCTTCAGTCACTGTTACCTTTTCCACAGGCATTTCTTTCTGGACACCTTTCAGTTTTGAAGCAACAGCTCAGATGAGTTCTCTGCTCAGCAAGGATGACCTGAGAAAGGAGCACAAGGGAGCGTGTGCCACTTGCCATATAAAACAGTAACAGCCTGGTCCAGTTCTACACCCTCCAGGAGCAGTCTTTCTGTACCAGTTCTGAGGGGCACCATGACCATAGAGGCAGCTTAACTGGCTGCTCTCAGTTACTTCAGTCTACACAATCAAGGTCTGACATAATTCCTTCAGTCCTGAGACTGAAGCCCACACTCCCATCTCATCTCATATCACACCTTGCCTGGCAGTCGTGGAAAGTGGGCTGGATAGGACCTCTTGGCACAAGAAATGCCATGTCCTCAGTGAAACACTAACATGCTCCTGAGCTGCACTGAGGGACTGGTCACTGTGGATTGCTGCTGTCGTCAGCAGAGAACAGGGAAAATTATCTTCAGCAACTTTTATTCCATATCTCTAGCTTCCCTTTAAAGAAGTCCAGACATGAATCTTGATCATAGAGCAGATTTGAAAGACTGACTTGGATGAAACCAGAGTAAGAAGTCCCTGGAGCTCAGTCAGGGCAGGTAGGCCATGCTGGTTGTAGCCAAGAATGTTGGATGCACTGTCAAATCCCAAAGCATTACTTCTATGGTATTTTTTCATTTGCTAGCATTGTGCATATATCTTGTGCACAGCTGGTGCTGCTTTTTCTTCCACTGCCATTTTCTTCTTCATTACTCCTTATGGAAGTTCTGTAATTTAAGCAAGAAAAAGAAATGCTGCATGCTAAATGCTACTACTATGGCAAAATTTCTACCCTCTCCATATCCCAGAAAGGAAAATAAAAGGGGAAAAGAAAGTTGAGACACAGGTGATTAAATCAGAAATATAAAGTGGAAATATGGCTTATGTTAGAAACTAGGTATTGCTTATGAAAACATCTTGTAAGGAAGTAAAAGCACTATTAACCACGTAATGCTCACAGGATCAGTTTACTCAGACTGCCATACACTTGGCGAAAGTGTTACAGAAGTCCTGAATTCTGTTCTTATTACTGCTCCAATATTTAACCAAATGTCAAATTCAAAAACATCTAGCCATTTGCCCTAGAAATATAGAATTTTTAATACTCCATTTTGTATTTCATAGTTCAGCAGTCTTCAGTTTGCTAACAAAAGGATCACAATCTAAATCTACAGAAACCTAGGAGTGCTGTTTACATGAATAAAGAGATCATGCTCTTCATCACTTCTATTTACTGAGACTATCACTTTCTCTAGAATGCAAGAGTACAAGTTTTCATAGGTCATGCCAAGTTCACATATGCTACAAAATTTCTTAATAATTTAGTAACATAAGTGAACATATACTATAATACTCAAGTGCCCTCTTGCCTCATATTCTATGCCTTTCAATACAATTTTACCTAGACCAAAAATTTTTCCTGAATTTCAAAATAAGTATGCTCACTTAGAAGTTTTATCCATCCAGCAAGTACCCAGAAAGATCATCTGTTTGTCCCAAACCTTATATTTATTCTTGTGAAATTCCTCTGCTATTGAGAAATTAGAGTTCAATTCTACAGTTGTAGGTTATTGCCATTAAAGGTACACCAGTAAAGATTTTATCACCGTGAGTGAAAAATACATCTGCTTCTTCAGAAACGTATTTGGAGATGATAGAGAAACAGAAGGTATTAGAAAAACACAGTAAGAAAAAATCCTGAGCACTCAGGGGTAAGAAGAGACTAAACAAAGACAAGTTGCTTGAGGCAGTCAATAACACAAATACTGCAATAATAATGACAGCAATAGGAAGTTTTTTCAAGCTGCTTTTTCACAAATCTGTACAGAAAAATCTATACTGCAGCTTTTACTGTCAGGGGTATCTCTTTATATATTATTCCATATTTTCAAAGGTCTTATAAAAAGCATGCTTTACGGTTTCCACAGGCATCATGTACTTTATCCTTAAGCTACCAACACCAATCGAATAGAAAATATTTTCCTTTAATTCCTCTCATGCTCACTTCTCTTCTTGTTTCCAGGAGCATGTTGCAAATAGCGTAATTTGCCTGTATGTTAACTTCTGAAGTGCCAGAAAGGGCTAGAAGGCAAGATGTACTGGTAAGGAGAACCCCTTTCTTAAAAGCTCAAGTCATTGGGCAGCTTTAATTAAAAATTGTATTGATTTTTTTCCATTGCTTTTAATGACAGGCACTAGTCTGTGACTTCCATTGTTAGCCACTGACAGTTTAAGTAGTGAAACAAAGGGCACTCATACAGCACTTAGTGCAAAATTATGACTGATTAAAAAGTCATTTGTCATGGTAACAGCATCTGCTTAGACTTTGCAAATTTTTGAATGCAGTCTTACACGTGGTGTGTGGGAAGGTGTGGTACATGCAAGTCTTCACAAATCTGTCCCTCAGCAATTTAAGTGCATTATTGAAGTGCCATGCCAGTCACATTTTTTGAGCAGCTGTTAGTTTCTCAAAACATTTGCTTGACGAAGTTGGAACTCTGCTGAAGCTTCAGTGTTTGACCACGCAGGGAAACGTAGTAGCAACCTAGGCACCTGTAGTCAAACCTTCCAAACATGTTACAAATCTCAGAAAAGAATCCAATATTTAATTTTGATTTTAAAATAGTTAACTCACAGTTCCAGTTCCTCTATTTTCCTGTCTTTCCCAAGGCAGAGTCCTGCCTCCAGATGTGCCAAAGGTGCTTAGCAAACCAAGGTGCAGAAAGCCCGCTTAGTTAAAGCGATGTTGATCAGTTCCTGGTAATTCAAGTTACCAGCATCCAAATGCCAGTCCAATGGTCATGCAAGCCGAATTTAAAAAATCATCTATCTGTGTTAATTAGCAAAACTACGTAGAAACAGTAATATTGTAGTTCACATACAAACATCTGCAGAGAGTCGCTGTGTAGGGAAAAGCTGAAAGAGATTTGAGAAATTTGAAGGACATTGAGCATAGAAATGACAGTGGGTGGAATTCGAACATTGCCCTCAGGCCAGTGTCAAATTCTGGGGCAAACAAGCAGTCTGCAGTCTTATTCTTCTGCATGAGTGCACAGAGGGTTTTATATTTGTTAATTCCTTTCAAAGAAGCTCCAATTGCATATTCTAGACCATTTCCTTTGCATCATACCCATGTTGGAAGCTTCAATCATTTCCTGGAGGCATTTACCCGCCGTAAGCTGAGCCTAAACATTGTTTCCAGAGATGGTTGGTGTGTTTTGCACTATTTCTTCTCCCTTTGTCTGGAAATTACTGGGAAACATTTCTTTCAGAAAGATCCACTACGTTCATTGTTCCTGGCTTCTTGACTGCTGTTTCTAAGCTGCCATTTTTAAAAGACTTCAGATCAAGCTCCATAAAGTACTTTGTCTGCAAGTATATGCATATGTATGTATTTCGTAAAATTGCATTAAGTTTACCCTAGACATGGTAAAAATGTTCTCCTACTTCTATTTTCTTGTACCTTTTGTCTAGAATGCACCATTTCCTTCTACAGTAGCCTTCTTTTCAGAGGGCTATTTTAGTACTGGGCCCCTTCTCAACCTTCACTCAACATCAACTTGTCCAATAATCTAAGTTTTGAGGAAGGATAGAGTCATGTAGCTCAAGAATTTGAAAAACACAGGAAGAAAGAACACTATAACCAATAAAGCACAATTATTCTTGTGCTGGTAGTGAGATAACAGAGTATATACACCCAGTATAATGTCTGATAAGACAATATTAGTCCTCTAAAGCACCTTAGAATGAATTTGAGCCAATGGAGAATACTTCTACTAAGTCATCATTTTATGCCATACTAACAATGAGGTTTTGATTTCTAGTCAGTCATTCTAGAGTCAGTCTTATTCTACAGAATTTCGTTTAGAAATTCACGTTCATTAGTGTAGAGATAAATAGACCCACAAGGGCGTGTTTTCTCCCTACAGTCAAGGACCTTGATTAATATTATTTATAAAAATATTGTACTTCCCCTTCCTCAGAGGTTACAGATAGAAATTAATTCAGCTGCTTCCTTTGCTGCTTTATATTTTTAAAACCAAACTGCCTCATACTCGTGGTAAGTTGTTGGCAAGTCCAAATCCATAAAAAGAGGGGAGATGAAAATTCCAAATAGCCAGTGAACATCACATTAATTTGTTAGCAGCAAAAGCGTAGTCAGACTCAGAAATTGGGTAGGTTGTAACACCTGGAAATGTTTTCTTACTGTTTTTTCCCCATATCTGATTTCTGAGAACATTTTTATTGTGCTCTGGTCCTCAGACAATTTACCTGCTAGAGTCTCTGTAGATTACAGAAGAGCCAAAATTTGGCTGAAGTTCATAGCTCTCTTAAAGATGGGTGCATTCCCATTCCTGACAATAATGGCCTTAAAAATTCCAGTTCAGGTACAGTTTCTCAGTGGCATGATTTTTAATGATTTCCAAGATATAAAAGATATTTTTTCCTATTAATATGAATTGAAATAGCTGAATTATTTTGACTAAGAGCCTTTCTGGAGCCTTTTCTGAGCTTTTAACGTGCATCAGAAGTGTCACATTTTAGTTGTTTGTAACTAAGTCAAATGAGTAACAATCTCAATATTTGATGTGGTTATAAATAACTAAACACTGGGTTTTAGAAGGATTAGCAACTGTAATACCAAGCAGTCACAGCTGATTCTCCTGCAATCTATGACAGATTGTTGCTTGGAAGTTTTCTAGAAATTTTTGCCTAGATTTTAACTTAATGGTAACTGACTTACATGCCATAAAAATTCATAAGATATGGAATACAGCAAATGAATCCTTTGTAAGTGAACTGTAATTATGTATATTTTGTATGTGGTGAAGAAACTAACCATGTAAATGATGACAGCTAATTATATACAGCTCTCCTGGGCATCAGTATCACTCTCCCTGACAGCATACTCCTCTTTAAGGGTTTTTCTTCTTTGTATATAGGCCACTATTTCTGAACATTCCTTAAGGGAATTGTGCTGTTACCTTTGCACTGGTTAAATGAAAACTAAATGTTTTTTATCAAAGAAATCCTTAGTGTAATCTAACTAATTTCTCCCTTATTGTGCTAATAAGTCAAATCCAGCTCTTCTTCTTACTGGTGTCAAGCCAAACTAATTCTAGTGATTTCAATGAAGTTGCTATGGATTTACACAAGCAAAGCTGTCAGTAGATACTTGGCTGCTGTTTTTGCTCCCTTGGGAGAGCTGGAGATTACAGCCTGCAGAAGGAACAGTGAATGATACTGGGTCAGAGCACGGTCTGCCATGGAGGGGGTGGGGGAATGCTACATATGAGGAATGCTACATGTGGGAGGCAAACCCTTTAAAATCTCCTGCGGAAGAATTCCTTCCGACTTCTTCCAGCTTGAAGGAAGGGGGAAGTGTGCATAGTGAGAAGTGGGAAGGAGGGCAATGCAGGGATGGAGAAGGTCTCTTCACAAATACCTAACTTGCAAGAGTTCTTGCAGAATTGATCAACATTTTGGAATACTTCTGAAAAGGTGTCTGGAGACACTGTCTGTGGGTGGCCACAGCCATTTTGACACCCCCGCATATTTGGTGCACTGTTAATTTCTAGAGCTGTTCTGACTTTTCACAGTCGACTTTCTCTAGACTTTCTCTGGAAAGTATGCAGAAGGGATTATATATATATATATATATATATATATACTGTCAGGGATTACAGGAGGAATAAAGACAGTACAAGGCAGTGTACTTGTGTGTGGATTTACTGTGAACTTCAAAGGTAAAGGTTGAGATTATGCTCTCGTCCCTCTGCCCTCATCGTCTTGGATTTATGGAATTGGACTGAGAGAGGGAGATGGGGATGATACTCACCTGTATTACCGAATGGTTAAAAATTGCTCATGCTGATCCTGGTAGGAAACTTCCTCTCATTGCTGTTTTTGTGATCCACAAGGAGAAGATCTGCTTTGAAGCATTTCATGAACATTCCTAACTGGAAATACACTGGGCATGCTGTGCAGGTAGTGCTTTACTCAACTCTGAACCTTACCATGTTGCAATAACACATATCTGATCTAACTCTCACTAGTACCACGTGAGATAAGAATTGAATGGATATGAATATACATAAATACGTGTGAATGCTTTCTCCTGGAGGCCTTGCAATTTCTGAGATTTCTTGTCAGATACCCTGCATTGCTAATAAATTTTCTGTTTCTCAGTGTTTCTCCAGCTTTTTTCCTTGAACCCCGGGGGCCTTTGGGAAACCCAGACACATTGTCTTATTCTTGCTAGAAATGCAACAAAGTACATTTCCTTTTCAATGAATCCCCATGGTAAAACCAAAGCAACAAGTTTGCATCTTCTCATAAAATTGTTTCAGTATTTCCAGTATTGTAAAGGATTAATGACTGAACTTTGCTTTCTCCCCTGCTGTCAAAGCCACTTTTGTGCTGCCCAGGCAGCCTGTTCTCCTCTTATGTGCAAGACCAAATCCTGCCTTAAACGTGGTTCCATTCCAAACTGCCTCCTGACCTTGTCACTTTCTGTAAGGCAAGTCTAGTGACGCAGTTCTTCCATTTGCTCTTGTTCCTACAGTCTTCATAATTTCAGACTTTGTATGTAGGATGTTACAAAACCTTTGGAAACACTGGCCCAGTTAAATAATTATTTGCCTCAGAAGCTCCTTCTTCCTCTCATGAGCATACATATGTTCTTACCTGATACCCCCACCCCCATTTTTCATAGCAGATTATCTCATTAAGCAGCCATCAGTCCTATGAGTCCTAAGATGTTTGCCAAGGTCACACAGGTAGTTTTCAGCCGAGTCAGGAGCAGTTCCCATCTCCCAATTCCCAGCCCCATGCTCTGGCTACAATTTCTTTGGAGTGATTTGTACACTCCAACAGGCTGCACACTCACAGAACAAGCTGTGCATCTTGAAAAATGAATACAACCAATTGTGTTCAAGAGTAAGACATTCATTTTCTATTTATATGTATGTCTCATGATTTACAGACTAACTTCTTCATGCTTTATTTCAGCCTACACGTGATCAGCCTTTACACAGAAGATAAAAATTGTTTCCTAATTTCAGAAGAAATATTTAAACACGGATTTCTCCTTTCTGTTGTAATCTGAAACAGTGGTAAGAATTTGTAGTTGTTGGGTTTTTTTTCAGTAAATAGAGAGGTTCAGCAACCTCAGTGTATGTAAATCAGGATTGTTGCTCATGTACCAGTGGAGTTACATCATTGGTTCAGATCTACCCAGAATTTTAATGTGTCAGTGTGCCTTGAAAAAAATAAAATAAGAAAATTACTTAAAGATATCAGTTAATCCTAGATTTTGGATATAATGCACATTTGGAGAAGGTTAGAAAATGTATTTAAAAATTAAAGGAAATCTTAGAATGGCAGGATGTCTGTACATAATCCCTGTATATAATAAAATTTGAGGGAGAAAGATACATGATTCTTACAGAAGGTGCTTTGTTTTGTGTATAATGATATCTCAGATTAATTTTCTTTGAAGTCTGCATCTTTTTTTGTTTCACATGAAAGAAGATTTGTTGGGTTTGTGGCATTCACTGTAAACACAGGTGTCTTGGGAGAGCTGCAGGTGTTCACCCTCCTCAGCTTATTTTAGTCCCTATGGGTATGGGGGAGGGTGGGAGGGGAACTTGCCTCACCAGAAAAATATTTTCTGGATGACCTTGAAAATAATGTGTAAAGCTCTGAAGCATGTGATTATGCCTTGGCATGTGAACAGTACTTGGCCAATATATGACCTAAATGCGGTTTTCAAGTGCAGACACCGGGCTTTCCTTTAGTGTTTGCATTTATTTGTTATGCTTTTTACTTTAATTATGGTAAAAAACAGATTTGCACATGTGTCAGCATTCACTGATATCTCCCTTCTCTAATCAGGGAAGATTTCTTATACCAGCTCATCCCTTGAATATTACAGAATAATTTAATATAGGCATAGAAGACGAAGCCTGGAATCTTGGCCTGTGTACTTCCTTTGGCACATCCTCATTCTGTCTTGATGCCCCTACACAGACAGAAAATGAAATTTTGCACAGAAAGAGGAAAAAAGCTCCCTTTCTCTTCTCCATTCATCAAAACCCTTCGGCCAAGCAGAAACAGAACAGGCAGTTTTGCTGCTAAAACACTGAATTAGGATGATTTCTTAGCTGAGAAGGTGGCTAACTGACGCGAGTGTGACAAAATTCAATCAGTGCAGCAGAAGACAAAATCCATCTGATTTTTCTTGAAATGTCTCTCTTGCACATCCTCCTGCCAGACACTGGGTCTTCCTCTGAGCGCTGCAGCATTCAGAGGGAGAGTTGGGTGCTGGAAGGAGGTGAGGAGCAGGGTCACAGAGACCCAGGCTGCTCCTGGGATGTGGACACCCCAGAGAGCAATACCCGTTTGGGGCAGAAAGAGGAAGATTCCTTTCAGAGCGTTGCTAATGATCTGCAGAGGAGCTGCACAGCAGTCATTTCACAGATACGATGGCAGGTCACTGCGACAGATGTTCCCAACATATGTGGAGAATTAATTACCCACTAGTAAACAAAATCTGTGATGCGGAGAGTCATTTTGTCCAAATTTCTTTCGATTTTGCTGTTATTAGGAGCTTAATTTTTCTTGATCAGCCAGACCCTCTTGAATTAAAGTGTTCCTTAATGGGCTGTACTGAACATTTTCTGAAGTGAAGTGCGGAGAGGAAAGTGGCAAGGAGTGGGTCAGGGGAGATGAGTTTAGCTGGAAGAGTTGACTGTGAAGCTGTACCATAGCGAGTGATTAGTCAATTATTTGATTAAAAGGTTGGAGGCCAGTCATATGTTTTTTTTAGAAAAAAAATCTAATTGTTAACTTGCCTTCAACAGCATTATGCCTTGTTTTAGAACATCCAGTAGAATGCCTAAACCTTCTAGGGAAAGGATAATTTTTTGAGAGAAAGAGCTTTTGACAAAAGGTTTTATTTTCCTTTTCCGTCAATATTCTGAATGCGTTAATGTCTCAGGGCCATATTGTGCCATTGATTTTTAAGCATAGCTCCCCATTTAAATCAATGGAAAAATCTGCTTAAAAAAAAAAAAATCAATGGCATGATATGGCTCCAGGACATTAGAATGAAATTCTTATATTCATGACCCAGATAACAGATCAGAAGGCCATAAATCCCCTGCTGTTTCTTAAAACTCATTCAGTCCATCAGTACTTGTAAACTAAATAGTGCATGGAAATGAACATACTTCAATAGAAATATATCGAAGATCAAAATATTTAGCTATTTTTGGTTGATTGTATTCTCATAAATTTTCCCCAATGTCTCAGTTCTTGACACATTGCTTAGTATTTGAGCTCACCTCTCTCTTTTTATCCACAAAAGGTAAATTGATATCACTGTCCTGCTGCTTATTCTAAGGCACTGAATGTTTCTCCATTTTCCACAATGTGAAATTAATTATTTTTATGTCTGTAAAATTTTATAGTACTGGTTTTCAAATGGATGTGGTAAAAGACATCTCTCTGACACATTGAAATCGGCATACTTGGTAAAATCTTGGGCCCAGAAACAAAATGTCTGATTTAGCTACATTTTTTTTTTAAGTCTGCAACATAAAAGTTCATCACACTACCATTGGCAGATGAAAAAAAAGTAAAATTCTATAAGAACGGTGAAATCCCTTCCTTTTGGCATTAAGCAGTAACAGTTTTTTAGCACCACTTATTTCTCAATTTGGAAAGCTGGACAGGTTTATGAGACACATGAACTGCTGCTGAATACATCAAGATGCCTGAATTTCTCAGCCACACTGACAAACATCAGGTGCAGAAAGAAGCTCAGGTTCCAGCAATGGAGAGAAGTTAAACTGCCAGAAATTTGCCAGAATAGAATAAATGTTCAAGTGAAATTGAGGGGCACTAACATCATTATCCAGAAAAGAGTGGCTGAGGTGTAGTGATACAGCATGAAGTCTTGATTCTGCTGTGAATTTCAGTTTTATTAAGCAATTTAGCCTGTATTTGACTATCCTTCTTTATAAATTTTGCTTTACAAATAACATTTTTCTATCTCATTGCTGTTTGCAAAGGACTTTGAGAAATTGCAACAGAATTCCCAACAGAAATCTAGATTGTGTTTATCAATCAATTCAAAAGAATTAAATTACACTATAAATTATATCCACGTTCTGCTTCTAAAGTTACATTTGTATACATGCACATTTTTCAGATGTGGATGGGCTTGTGTTTGAACTTTAAAAGATACTAATGCTGTTGAAGGAGTTATATTCCCAAAGGTTATCTTTGCTGCAGTGTTAGATGGAAGTTTAAATCCTGTGTGGTCCTTAGACTGCTCCACATAAATCCCTCTACACACACACAGATCTCTTAGGTACAAGAGCCCACACACAAAGGCACAGACTGAAGGTGAAGGGCTGCAGATAAGCCTCTAATGATGTGTGGGTTGAAGCTCTATGTTTGTAGGGTAGAGATGAGAGCTCAGTTCAGCAGAGCTCACTAGCTGGACTGGTTAATTACTGTTCTGGACCAGTCACTCCAAGTTCTTGGAGTGCTGCTTCACACCCCTGGTTCTCATCACTTGGATTAGGACATCTGGAATGCAGTACATCTAAGAGACAACTAATAGAGGGGAGGAGTTCATTTAACAGTTTCAGAGATTAGTGTGGCAGTGGGTTTCCCCTCTGCAGAGGGGGATTTCAGCTGAGCACTGCTTATGCACAGAACATGGTTAAAAATAGTTCAAATGTGTAAATCAGAGAGTGTTTGTGTCACAAACTAATAGCAGAAGATTCATGAGCCACGCTACCCCTCAAGTCTATGTAATATGGAAACGCAAGTTTTACTCAGTTCATGCTCGTGTTCTGATAGATCTTACATGTACAAGCATGTGAAACCTCTATGAAGTATTATCAGTTCAGAATAACCTTGCAGTGAATTCTTTACTCTGCTTCTTCTTCTTGGATCAAGTCTCCATGCTACATGCAGAAAACATATTCAGCAGCAGGCAGAGAGCTATAAGTCACAAAATGCTTACATATGTCAGTGATGAAGACAGAAAACACCCTGCCTAAAAAAGGTCTACTTCTTATTTTATTTCTTACTCTACTTATTGATTTTCTGACTACTTTTTCTACAGAGCTGACCCATCACAGGAAGTGCAGAACTCTCTGAATAAAGGTACATGACACATGACTACGCTTGGTATTAGTTTTCTGAGACCAGTACTCATATATTGACAGCTGACTTTTATCTGGGTAAGACCTCTCCGTCTTACATGCTTTCCTTTCTTCAATACACTTCCTTTTCCAAAGAGCTCCATCTGAAGTCCATCTGCAGAGAACTGTGCTGAGGGTAACTGGGAAATCAATTTTCTCTTTGAAATGGAGTTTGTGTGTTTGTGTGTGTGTGTGTGTGTAAACCTATTGGTTTTAAATAAAAAAGAACCCAATGGTACTTGCACTACTGATCTGAAAAAAAGGTTCATTAATTAGAAGTGAGAGTACACACACATCTAAAGATGAGGTGTAAGCTTGCCATTTGCATTCACATGAAGCCACAGGACTACTGGAGTGAGGAGGGTCTACTCAGCTGACTACAGGTTATAGGTGTGATCTGCCAATAATCAGCTGGATGCGAAAAGTAAAGTGACCCTAAGAGAATTTTCCATGCAATTCACGATGTCACAGCTACAGCTTCACTTCCTAGCTCCCACATTTGTAGAAAATAAATGTTTTTACATGTAAAAATCTTATTAGTTGAACACTCTTCCAATAACAGCAAAATAAGACCTCAGAACTTACCAAGCACCAGCACTACTGCTGCCTGCAAAACCCTCTTCACTCCTGGAAGCTTTTCCTCATGATAGAGTATTCTCTATGTGTGTTTATTTTTTCAGCCTGTCTTCTGCCTTATTAGGTAGGCAGTAAATAAAGGTTCTGTATTTTATGGTCCTATAAGCATATGAGTGATATTTAGTGCAAAATGGTACTTCTAAAAAAGTGCAACATCAGTGAAATCCTGTTTTCTATTGATATTTGTATTTGAAGTGGCACAGCCTAACCTAGCCATGATGACATCCAACATGTAATTATCAAATAATTATTAAAGCACAGATTTCAGAGTTATTATCTAAGCATAAAAGTCGTAATATACTGGAATAAAGTTTGTAGACGATTAATTATCTTTGTCCAGAGTCTCTCTCCTCAGTAGAATTCTATCATGACTCCATTATTCAAAATGCCAGCTAATAATATTAATATGCCTTGCCACATTAGTTCCTAATATTTGCTTACTGTCTGTGAATACAAAAAAGAAATTAAATGTTAGATACAGCGGCAAACCCTCTCCAGTACTTTTAACAGAGCAGTGAGGACTTAAAGACCAAGCCTATTGCTGAATATTCTCACTCACATAGGTAGCTCCTCTGAATTTTCAGGAATGTCTGTGATATCAGACTCACACTTCAACAGACAGCAGTACGGACTTCATGTGCATTCATTTATTATTCCAAGCAACGTATTGTTAAAACAATTTTCTGATTAATCAAAGCTGAGCTTTGTAACTATCCGTGTGAGATCAGAATTTTTAATCACTCTGCGCGGGTTGCAGCGATATGAAGACCAAGACTGAAAAATCTATTTAACAAGAAATATTTAGCAAATAAAATCTAAATCTCATTCAGAGCTAGAATCACTGTGAAGTATCAGTTATTCCATAATGGCACACCTGAAGCTTTTTTGCTACTCTCTTTGAAGTCTTTTCTCAGCAACAGAGAAAGTTGACTTTAAATTACTACTGGTCATAATCAGTGTGGCTGTTTGTATGATGTCAAGAGCAATAGACAGTGATCATCCTCTCATGGCTGGAGCTGTGAAAGGAGGAATCGGATACAACAGAAAGGCTGAGAGGACGAGGATAGATTTAGAGACCACAGGTATGCTGTGTACTGTTGAGCCAGTCACTCTCTGGTGCAGTTCAGGGCTCTGGCCTCATGGTCGTTCACACTGCAAAAGTCATTTGCAGTTACTCAAGCTGTGATTAAAATACACTTCTGCACATGCGTTCTGTTCATGGGATGAACATAGTGGGATACCACCCAAAGATGATGAGGCCTCCAAGATGATGTCTGTCACTCCCTGTGTGGTTCTTCAGCCAGGGAATTTTCCTAGCAGCAGTGTGATTAAGCAGCAGCAGAGCTGGCACAAGCTGGCTTCATTAGAAACGGCAAATGAGTCAGCCCAGATTTAAAGCACAGGTCCTGCAAGACTAGCTTAGTGATTTCAGGATTCATGCTGTGGGTGGTGTTTGACAGCTACTGGCTAGAAGCGTGTCAGAAAGACGAGAAGGAAGAAACACCTCACCTTGTTCCTCTCCGTGCTCCCGCCTGTACCATGTCTGTTTGCAAAGCAGCAGTGGCTCGTTTGGAAGCCCCACTAACTACGTTTGTGACAACTTTATCTGGAATCACGTATTTGGTAGGGCAGCAATTGGCAACCCTGTAGACTGACATAACCCCACAGGAGTGCCTAACCTAAGGTTATGGGAGCCAAAAGCTGGGCCTGAGTTTTGACGTCTCCTTTTAAAGGAGCAGAAAGTACAGAAAAGGGGTATCTAAATCCCTGTGCACATCTTGTGAGTGTCACAGTGAAAGCAATTGAGTGACCAGCTGCTTCCACACTAAGACTTGGTGCTACAAGGGTGCTTTGAAACTGGGGATAGCCAGTACTAGACAAACCTGCCACCTCACATTAAAGCACTGGGAAAAGGACTATTTGCATTTGGAGTGTTAGAAATGCAATGTTTAGGTGAGCTTGGTGAGGAATGGTTGAGGAATTAACTAAGCTGAGAGTAATAGATCTCAAGCATTCCTTCTAAAAGGGAAAATGTATTTCACTCCATCACCTGAAAAATGTACAAGTACTGCTACTGCAGGTCTTACTTCTTTAGTTAGGTACTGTATAATTAGTCTATATGAAAACCTGCAACTATATCTAAAGTGCACTGGAATTAAACCACTGTTCCTGCAGAAAAGGATATTATTTAGTAGCATTACTGTGTTAATACTCTTTTATAAGGTTGAGCTGTTAAATCAAAATCAAAATTCCAGCTCAAATTGCAGAATTACTGTAAGAAATCATTCTTCAAGAATGTCTTTAAAAAGTTCCATAAAGAAATTACAGGCAGAAGAGAGTCTATCTTTTCTGTACAGTACAAGATGACCCTTTATGGTACTTGATCAATGACATTGTCTAGTCCCATTTAAAAGTGTACAAGAAAAGATTATTCAATAAAACACTCTGTTTAGTTGCCTGAAAGCTTTACTCCCAAATTTTGCCCACAAGTGTCTGTGTCTTTGGGTTTTTCTGCTATGGAAGCAGACAAAATAAATTTGTAGGTAACACGTTCGGTTCTTACTTTCTACTTTCAGTTGTTTTAGATTGAGGCTCCGGAGCACATCGAGAGAAGGACAATGGAGATGGTGAAGGGTCTGGAGCACAAGCCTTTTGAAGAATGTCTGGGGAAGCTGGAGTTTTTCAGCCTGGAAAAAAGGACGGTCAGGGGAGACCTTATTACTCTCTACAACTGCCTGAAAGGAGGCTGCAGGCAAATGAGGGTCAGTCTCTTCTTCCAAGTAGTAATTAAGGGATAAGAAGAAAAGGCCTCAAATTTCACAGTGGCGGATTTAAGTTGGCAGGGTTTTTTTTGGGAAAAATGTCTTCACCAAAAGGGTTGTCAAGGATTGGAACAGGCTGCCCAGGGAGGTGGTAGAGTCACCATAATTTGGAGGCATTTAGAAGACATCTTGATGGGGCACTTGGGGACACAGTTTAGTAGTGGCAGAGTTAGATTAATGGTTGGACTTGATGATCTTAAAGGTCTTTTCCAACCTAACCAGTTCTATGATTCTATGATTCTAGCTTAGTCTATTTTCTTATTGCTGGTAAAAATTTGGTTACAAAAAAAACGCATGAAAAACCTTGATGTGTCAGACTTCAAAGGAATTAATCATGAATGTCTGTCTTTTCTGTTCATAATTAAAAAAAAAAAAAGGCTTAGGTTACCTGAAAGGATGAAATAATTTACAGAACAAGTTACCTAATGGTAGTACAATTTTCTAATTAGTCACAAGTTCAAATGATATCAGTATTGGTTTATGCTTCAGGGCATGAACAGCACTGAATTAACTGAATAAACTTATTATAAACTGGTAATTAATGATAATTATAAAATGGAAAGAAGAAGAGTGATATGATTGGCTAATAAGAGAGGTGAATGCTGAAATTAATACAACATAATTTCCTGCTCAGTACATGTTAGCCTTGTAACTAAATTAACATAAGTAATTTTCAAGCATTTTATAAGAAAACTTTGTAGCTGCAATCAGGCATTATGGCACATTAGTTCATGCCTTGTTGCATTGATGGTAATCAGCTGGTATTAGTTTATGCTTAATGTGTTGGTTGAATATCACCAGTAAATCTGGATATGAATGAATGCACAAAAAAATCACATTTAAGGCATAAATATTTTTTTCCCATGTGTTGAAAATCTGAAAAGTTAAATTTTGCCAATACTGATAGGCCTTCTGAGCTAGGAATCAGATAGACGAGGACAACAGCAAACCAGTCAAGGTCATTAGCTAAGTACTGTGGCTTCACTAACTGAAACTGGGAAAACATGGTGATGTGCCTGCCAAATCGTTTCAGAAGAGTGGCAGTCTGGCAGAAGCAGGAAAAAGTTTTGTTCACATTTGATTTTAGATTGTGCATCTCAAGTCATTACAAAGCCATGCATTTTAAGTACCAAGAGCAGGTATTTAATGAACTGTAAATGACTTATTTGCATATACTTTTCAGAAGTATAAAAATATCATTAACTTACTGCTGACCAGCCACCTGAGGTGAGTAGGAGAGAGATCTTGACTTGCTGGGTCACTGGGCAGTTCTCATAATCATGTTTTTTTGCCTTAGTGCTTCATTGCGATATTGCATTGACTGCAGGTTCATGTTCCACTATAGTGCTTGAGTCATGTCTTTTCTGCTATAGAACAAGAAGAACCATTTGGGTTGCTTCCGTGGATACACTATCTCCTCAAGCATTGTCATGGTCCAAGGAAGCTCAGGTAGAGCAGAGCAACAATCAGAACGTTTGCTGTACTGAAAAACATCTCTTCTTGGTGCCAGGAACATTGAGTTCAATTTGTACCAATTTCTGACCATTGCTGCTGCCAAAAACTAAACAAAAATAGAAAATCTCTCTTTAAAATGAAGGGTCAAAATAGTCCATTTCAATATCAAAAACAGATTTTCGAAGCACATAAATTTATTTCAATACTTTCTATATGAAGCTGTTCCTCTGTCAGTTTGAAGCATTGTTTCATATAGAAACAAGCTTGAGCTTTCAATGAAAAAAAGTAAAGCAGTCAGAAATGAAGCATTCTATTCATCATAAATTGACAGTTTCCTACTTTTTGATTCACAGTTATTATTTTTGAGAAACATTTTATGCAAGCTACACAAAATGATTATTTACACGGTTTTAACTCTCAGATTAAGAGATGCAGAAAACAACAGCACTTCCGGTATACATCACATTACTCCTAAGGCAGCTTTATTATCTCTACTTCAGTCAGCAGAGTAGAGGCACAGACACGCAAAAAATTGTGGTTTTTCTCTCTTCAGCACCCTGACCTCCAAACCTCAATGGAGTTACTGGGAAATCAATATATAAATGTAGGCAACTTAGCAAATGCCACATAAGAAACCTCAGGAAACCTTCTGTGGTCCATCTCCTCTGAAACACAAAGCTGGCATTCTTACAGGAAAGGTTTTTCTTATCAACACTCTGATTCATCCCCGGAGCAGGTTCTCCGTTAAATGAGTTGGATTAAAACTTTATTGCACTAAAAAATTAAATATTAGAAGACTTAAATAAAAGACACCGAAGTTAGCTTGCAAGAAATCTCATTTCTGCTATTCTAAATCTGAGTTCTTTGATTCACCAGCTTTGTGCCATATTTCTGTATGGCTCTGTGTTGCCCTTCTTGTGTAAGGTGTACACCAAAGGTCTGCTTTTTCTCTAACGGACTTTGAAACAAGTCTTACACATACGATTTGCAGGTGAGTATGTAAATTCGAGGTAACTATGCAACATTCTCTGTGTTTTACTGTGTTCAGTGCTTGGGTTTCCTGTGCGCTTCCATTTGTGGATGTGCAGATCATGCATGAACCATTTTAGAGACTGGGAACCTGGCCTCTACTTCACGACTAATTAATCTCCCCAGGGGCTGTCGCCGATGCACAAAATTGTGATTTCAAAGAATTTATTGCAAGTAAATGCATATCGAGACACTTAACCATCATGTTTTTAAACACTTTTTGAAATCTGTTGCAGGAGAAAAGACATTTTGGGGTTGAGCAGTGAAAAAAGCAGCACTGAGAATATAGGTCAAGACATTAATATAAATTTGATCACTTCCTTTTTATTCACCAACATTCCTCACAATAAATCAGATCACCTCCTCACCCGCACACCCCCCGCACACTTCACCCTTCCTGTCCTGATTTCGGATCACCGAATGTAAATCTGTGACAAGGGTATCTATATATAATATTAATGGTGCCGAGGAGTGTTGGTGTGAAGCGTGAGTACTTGCCAAGTAAGGAGTGATCAGAGCAGAGCTGTTCATCCTCTGCAGCATGCTCTACATCATCTGCAGGACAAATGTAACATCATTAGGCAAAAAAAGGCAGCCATTCTGCAAGGAAATGGCTAAGTTGGAGGTACCAATCAATCTCACCAAGCGAGGTTCCCTATGATACTGTCAGAAGCAACGGACAAAACAGATTGCAGTGTAGATCACAGGGTGGCTAAAA